>OZ004603.1:40676304-41105259 GCA_963924605.1 Malthinus seriepunctatus
GACACTAATATAAAAAATGAAGGGAGTTAGATATAGAGATAAAGAGACTGTTGAAATATTTATATAATTATTATATTATTTTATAATTAAGATAGGAAAATGGAAGGAGATAGAGAGAGATAAGGAGATTGTTGAAATGAGACAAAAACATAGTAAAATAAAGGAAGTTTAGACTGATGAAATAAGAGAAAAATATAGTAAAATAGAGGGAATTTAGAGATAGATACAGAGATAAGGAGATAGATACAGAGATAAGGTAATAGATGTAGAGACTAATGAAATAAGAGAAAAATAGTAAAATAGAAGTATTTTAGAGATAGATACAGAGATAAGGAGATAGATAAAGAGACTAATGAAATAAGAGAAAAACATAGTAAAATAGAGGGTGTTTAGAGATAGATACAGAGATAGGGATATAGATAAAGAGATAACGATACAGAGATAAAGAGAAAGACAAAGAATGAGAAGAAGAGAGAGAGAGATGTAGAAGCCCCAGGGGACTTTTCTTTTTATATCTCTTTATCTCCGTGTCTGTCTCTTTATCTCTGTTTCTGTCTCTTTTTCTCTGTATCAATCTCTAAACTCCCTCTATTTTACTATGTTATTCTCTTATTTCATCAGTCTCTTTATCTATTTCCTTATCTCTGTATCTATCTCTAAACACCCTCTATTTTACTATGTTTTTATCTCATTTATCAGTTTCTGTATCGATCTCCATATCCCTGTATCTATCTCTAACTCCCTCTATTTTACTATGTTTTTATCACATTTTATCATTTTATCTCTCATTTCAACAATGTCCTGCCATTTTTTATTTTTGTCTTTCTCCTTATCTGTCTCTTTATTTGACACTTTATCTGTATCTCTCTATCTGTCTCCTTATCTCAATATCAATTTTTATCTATTTTCTCTCTCTATTTTGCTATCTTAATATCTCATTTCTATAGTCTCTTTATCTGTCTCCTTATCTCTATATCTATCTTTATATCGCATTTTATTTTTTTCTTTATCTCTAATTCTATCTCTCTATCTATTTATTTTGTCTACCGTTATTTATATATATCGCATTTCTTTTCTTATCTCTGTATCTATCTACTTTTTCTATTTTTATACCGCATTTCATCAGCCTCTTTATCTGTCTCATTATCTCTGTATCTATCACTAAACTCCCTCTATTTTACTATGTTTTTGTCTCATTTCAACAATCTCCTTATCTCTCTCTATCTCCTTCCATTTTCCTATCTTAATTATAGAATAATATAATAATTATATAAATATTTCAACAGTCTCTTTATCTCTATATCTAACTCCCTTCATTTTTTATATTAGTGTCTCATTTCAACAGTCTCTTTATCTGTCTTCATCTCTCTATATCTATCTCTATCTCCCTCAATTTTACTATCTGAATATCTCAGTTAAACAGTCTCCATATCTGTCTCTTTATCTATCTTCTTATCTCTATATCTTTCTCTCTCTACTTTTCTATTTCTATCTCTCCTTCTCTATCTCTCGATGCCTCTGTCTCTGTAAATATCAACGATCTTCTCATCTGCCATACTCATCTGTTAATTTACCGTCTTTTTTTCTTACCTGTCTATCTCCTCTGTCTCTGTTATCTCATCTGTCGAGTAAAGAAGAACTCTTTGTGTTACAGAGTGCTGAACTTTATTTCTTATGTACTAAGACTTCGTTTGCCTTTAATAAACTTACCATTCACTTTTAAAATCCAAATAGTACTGGTCTAATTTCTATAGAATTGGGTTTCAAGAAATACAGAGACCGTGGATAATAATTAAAGACTTGGATTTTCACGTGTAAGGCAATCAAGAGAATAAAGGAGTAGGAGAGCGAATATCTTTTTCAAATAATTGAAAAAGAAGAAGATTATTGAGAGAAATTCTTTAAGGGTGCTGTTATCTCTGGAAAAAAAGTCAAGATCTTCATGAGTTTACTGTTTATTAAAACGAAAAACTACACAAAAATATCTTCTATTACCTATAATATACATATTTAATATAATTATGTGCACAAGAAAATTATAACAATATACTACTAATTAATTTTACAAATTCAAAACTAATTATTTGTAAACAATTTATTATTGATTGACGGGCCAACGCTTAGTAAATCACCCAAGCGACATAAAAGTCCCTTTAATGATTCAGTCTGTGTCCTAATCGATGTACGCAGCAGAAATTAATAATTGTTAAAATAGATATACCATTAAAAAAAAGATTAAAGGTTGCAGCCCAGGGCATAGGCTGCAACAAGTCCACCCCTCGTTAGATTTGGAAAAAAATAACTGTAACAAATAAAGCTTGAGGAGTCATCGCTTGAGGAGTTGGGCTCATCAAGCGGTGGCCCACAAGACATAATACATAATTAAAACAATAAATAATTACAAAATATTAATTAATATTGAAACTGGTAATCGCTGCTTATAGGGTAGCTGGTAGGTAGGTGGCGTCGATACAGCGCTGCACCTTGTCCGAGAGAGTACGAGGGGTGGCACCCCCCTCCACCACTGGGGGTTGTCCTCGAAATTGTCGGTTGTTGCTCCTCCCCCTTAGTATTTAATGCGCATGCGCGTAGACTCCGTGTAGGAGTGCGCATGTGCGTTGGCGCCGGGCGGGGAGGGGTAGGGGGGAGGGGACCGCCGACCCCCCTCCCACCTACCCCTCCCCGCCCGGCGCCAACGCACACCCACATTGCTACACGGAGCCCACGCCCATCACCACATCAAAGACTGCGAAAGAGGAACAACCTCCGACCAATTCGAGGACAACTCGCAGTGGTCTTAGAGGTTGCTTCCCCTCGCGCTCTCTTTAACGTGGAGAAGAGCTGTTGGAAGCAACTTACCTAGCTGCAACCCCATCCGTAGCGATGATCAGTATAGAGGGTAGCTACCCTCCTAAGCAAGCAATGAATTTAAATTGAAAAAAATTAATTAAAAAAAACTAATTGAGAGGTGTAGCTACCCTTCTACTTAAATACAATCCAAAATAAATTAAAATTAAATTAATCCTCGTCCATTAAATCTCCTAATCCTCATGTTGGGTGCAAAACCAGAAGACACTGTCGGCTTGATAAAAATAAGCATCTTTCCGAATCAAAGGTGGAATGTAATCTGAAACTAATTGAGATGTTAGTCTCATGTACCCATTTTGGACACAAGCTGAATCGTTAAAAGGACTTTTGCTTCTTAAAGTTTCGTAGTTATCGCTCAATCATTACTTCCAATTAATTAATTTTTAGTAATCAATAATTACAAATATTTTGATTCAAAATATCCTGATAAAATCTTAGCTGTCTTAGATAAAATCTCCTTAGATCAAATAACTTCTACTTGGTCCATTAAGTTTTCTAAAAATCCTCTTGATGTGGACTAAAGGGCACTCTCACTGTCGACGATTGAACGGAAGCTAAAATAAGATGTGTTTTAGTATGTAATTTTAGGCATGTTTGATTAAGTAATTAATTTTTAATTTGCAATAAACATTAAATAAAAATACATGCAGGATTCAGCATAACAAAAAGCAAACAAACTTCTAGAGTATGTTCTATATTTAAAATTAATTAAAATAACTTACTTAAATTTTAGTAATTTTAGTCCAATGATTATTTCCAATTAATTAACTTTTAATAACCAATAATTAAACACAATTGGACTCAAAATATCTCGAAAGCGCTCTCGGTAAATAAACTTAGATAAAGTAACTTCAGCTTGGTCCATTAAGTTTTCTTGTAATCCTCTCGATGTTAGGCAAAATAAAGCACCGTTAGTCACAAGACCATCTTTCAAAGTCGAAGATTTGAACAGAAACTGAAATAAGAAACGTTTTAGTATGTAATAGGCATGTGTCGATACAGGAGTCAACCAATGATTATTTTTAATTAAGTAATTAATTTTTAATTAGCAAAATTAACTAATTAAAAATACAAGGTGTAAGCAAAGTGCTTCAATAAAGTTCTAGGAGAGTGAGTTCTCTACTTAAAATTAGGTACTTACTTTAATTTTAGTAGTTATTGCCCAATGATTATTTCCAATTAATTAACCAATAATTAAAAATATCTTGAAAGCGCTCTGAGAAAATCAACTTAGATAAAATAACTTCAACTTGGTCCATTAGGTTTACTAAAAATCCTCTTGATGTGGACCAAAAGACACTCTCACTGTCGACGATAGAACGGAAACTGAAATAAGATATGTTTTAGTATATGTTTCGATTAAGTCATTAATTTTTATTTTTCAATATAAATTAATTAAAAATACATGCAGCATAGCAAAAAGCAAACAACTTCTAGGGTGTCTTCTCTATTTAAAATTAATTAAAATTACTTACTTAAATTTTAGTAACTTTCGTCCATTGATTATTTCCAATTAATTAACTTTTAGTAACTAATAATTAAACATATTTTGATCCAAAATAGCTCGAAAGTAAATAAACTTAGGTAAAATAACTTCAACTTGGTCCATTAAGTTTTCTTGTAATCCTCTCGCTGTTCGGCAAAATGAAGAACTGTTAGTTACAAGACCATCTTTCAAAGTCGAAGATTTGAACGCAAACTGAAATAAGAAACATTTTAGTATGTATTAGGCATAGTCAACCAATGATTATTTTCAATTAAGTAATGAATTTTTAATTTGAAAAATAAATTAAATAAACATACGATTTTTTCACCAAGTTTCACTTTAAATATTTACAAGGGACCAGAAGAAGGAAAACATTTTCGGGAATATTTATTGCTATTTAGTAAATTAATTTAATTAGTTAAGGGAAGTTATCTAAAATTTTTTGAAGAAATAAAGTATCGGAGTAAGTAGGTACTCATATATAATAATTTAAATTAGTTAAATGTTTAATTGTTATGAGATATTTTACATAGAAAGAAGTTTATTAACTAATAAGCCTACTAAATGTATTTGCAAAATAGCTCTTTCTCTTATACTTTAGATATCCTTAAAAAGACGAAAAGTACTTACATTAATCGTTGTTAATTTTCTTGTAATCCTAGGTCCATTGGTCTTTGGAATTATTCTGGTATAGAGAGCACTTAACGAACGATCTTTCCAGTTCAACAGTTGAATGAAATCTGAAACAAATTACGAAATGTTTACTATGATAGACACAAAGCGAATCATCGCAAATTCAATGTTCTTATCTATTTTTATTTTTTTTTACTTTTACGAAATTTATTCTTATGCTTATCGCCACATTATACAGGATGTTGAAGAGAATAGAATTTCAAACATCAGATTACTATGTGTTTACATGATAATTTAAATTAGTTTAATGCTAATTATTAAGAGATATTTTACCTAAAGCCTATTTTGAAATTAGGGCAAAACTCAACTTAATTAATCAACTCTAAAATATTAGTTGCCAAAAATTTCTTACAAATACACCCTTAAAAATAATTAAATAATGCTATTGGTTGATTTGAACATTAATAATTAATTGTATTTTTTGTTAAAATTAATTTAATGAAAGTAATCCCTAGTCTTTTTCTTATTTTAGAGAGTTAATGAATGACTGACTCAATTACTGGGTAATTGCATTAATTACCTACATACGAATTACTGATTATTTTGACTCGATCTTTATGTTTATGTACATTAATGGCTACGTATTTAAAGCACTACCTAATTAAAAATATTTTTTAATTTTTATAACAATTCAAAACAGTGAATTAAAACGCTTTAAATTTATTTAATAATAGTTAGCTAGACAAAAGTTATAATTATTATAAATCTTACTTACTAAATGTTTTCACTCGTTTTATTGGGAATGCAACTGGCAGCTTTCTTTCCACAATTCCAACTCTGGAATTGTTGTCCGTGTCTCTGTTCATTTTCTGTTAATCCCTAGGTTCTGTTGTTAAACGCACTGGCATTCAGGAACGATCCTTTCGACTCAGAAGTTCAAACGAAACTAAAACAAATTACGAAGTTTTACTATAAAATGAGACAGAGTGAATCATCAAATACTTTATCAATTGTTGTGCCTTTGTAAATTTAAACTTCAGATTTACACAACAATTATTATGTGACAAAATATTTATTTTTATTCTTGTAAAAGTTAATTTCCTACTTAAACCTAAAAGTTAATTGTTACTAAAAACTTGGCAGGATAAAAAAATAATGTTCTAATTTAAAATTACTGTTATTTTATTAATTCCCTAAATATTAATTTATTTAATTTAGTAAATTAATTAATACTTGGTAGAAATACTTATTATAATATAAAGAACAACTTCCAATCAAAAAAAATTCGAAAATTGAAAGTTGATTTTCACAAGAGTAACCCTTATTTTTCTAAAATTTGCTGATCTGTGTTACTGATAAGAATCTGAACTTATGGCGAAACTCGCACTTATATTAACTTTATCCTACCAATTCCCTACCACTAAAGAAATATCAACCAATAATATGCGAGTATCAAAGGATGGCCTATGTGTTAGGCGGAAATTTAAATTACATTTGCATTATTTAATTTATTTCTAAGGATTGTTTATAAACAAAATTAAATTAATTATTTATTTAAGCAATTAAAATAACAGTAAGTAATCTGATTTGATCTTTTTAAGTTTAGTTTTTCAAACTTATTGTACCTAATGTTTATGTTAAATTAATAGACAACAAAGAAAGAAAAAATCAGTTTTGAACCCCACAATTTATTTTAACGTATAAAAATTAGAACTATAAATATACAAATAGATGTTGTTTACAAATTTGAGTATGACCAGGAAACTGAATAAATATAATTATTGTTCTTTACATCATTTCAAAGTTAAAATACAAAAACAGAATTTTGATTAGTGGTTGTTTTCTTACCCTAAAGTTCGATAACCGCTTATGACTAATATTTACAAGAAGTTACATAAGAAAATTAATTAATAATTAAAAGATTCTCTATACCTTAATAATATTTCTGCTATTCCTTGCTTTGCATATTATATCCAATGATAAAACAATACACTCCTCACTAAGGTCTTAGGACTAGATCTAAACAGTTCGACTTACATTGACAAACTGAGGCTCAAACAGCAAATAATTATGTAACAGTGACTATTGATGTTTCATATTACATTTTGAAATGTTATTTTAGTTTTTTTTAAAAGTAAACATGTATTAGTCATCGACAAATAAATTTAGCTGTGATATTCACATAGTTTTTTATCCTTAGCAAATTTTACCACTTACAATAAGAAATATTTTTTGTATAATGGAGTAATGCATATCTTTTTAAAAAATAAATAAAAAAATTACATTCAATTTTTTTGAACTTATTGCAAAATTTGTATTAACATCATTTTACATTTTTAATAATTATTGGTAGCTACTAGTTATTATTTAGTAATATCTCACATCAGCAAAAAAACATGGAAGAGTGACCTGATCCAACGAGTTCTTTTCTTGAACAATTATCGTGCTTCCTACTACTAATCTGATATTTAGCTGCTCTGGCAGTTGTTTGTACCTGAAAGCACAAAATTAATTAATTTTCTGATTACTATTTACCAAATTAAACAAACATTAGCAGATGGACACATACAATATAGAAGAAATTTAATAACATTTCAATAACACGAATCAAAAATTATAGTATGAATTTGACCAGGATCAAACTCTCATAAAACTATTCAAATATGAAAAATAATTATTAACAAAATAAATTATTAAAAATATACTACTTTTTCTTCTTCTAACAAAGTTAAGGCTTTTGGCCTCTCATTTTGGCCATTTTATTTGTTTTCTAAGTCTTCCACTTAATTATGTTTCTTCAAGCTTATATTTGGCTTCATTCTTTTGCTATTGTTCCATCTTCCATTCCATGTAGGTGTACTCTCCAATTAGTTTTTCTTGGAATAGAAATTGCTCTGGCAGTCGTTTGCATCTAAAAGCACAAAATAAATTAATTTTGGAATTACTATAAGAATTAATCAAATTTGAAATATAATTAAGCTATTATAGTGACTACCGATCAAGCAAATAAAATATACAATAAACTATTAGTTTAGACACTACAGGTAAACAAGTCGAAAGTTAAATTGCAACAATTCCGGTACCCATAGTTGTGACTCGATCAGTTATTATAAGTTATAAGGAAATAGGAAATAGTAAAACTTTATCAACCTGCCAAATCCTTTCTTTTCAATTATAGTTGTACATAATTTTAAAATTATTAAACATCAATCTTGCGGTAATTTCCCTGATTCCCTAATTGTTAAGCAAAAATCTTAAAAAAATGTATTATCTCAAGTCATTTCCAATGTTCTGTAAGCCTGAATTATACTATAAATTTTTTAGAATTACAATGAAGCTTTGAGAGAATTGGTAAATGGTCATAACGTGACTGTACAATTAACAATGTATATGAGCTTTTTTATGAAAACGTTTTGGGGATAGCGACTTTTATCTCACCCGATATTTCAATCATTCGCAGTCTTTTTCACAAATTGGAGTTTTTGTTGTTATTTGTTCAAATGTAAATTTCAATTTTCAGTTTATTCTTGTAGGTATTCATGTGCAGTTCAAAACTGCGCAGGCAAGCCAGAGTAAAAGCCTGTGAGTGTGTCTCCACCTTAAGACTTTGGATATTCGATTTGTTTTGCTGAAAATATCAATTTAAAAATTTAGAAAAACATGAATAATAATTACCTGATGGACATGAAAAAAGTTGTAGTTTTCAGATCAGTTTGTGATGACAACTTTACACACATTTTCAAGATTGTGATGATATTGTAGGTTCCCAACGGTCATCAAACGTCAAACGGCACTTCTGAAGAACAGTGTAGATGTTGGGGCTCAGGAAACTCCACAAAATACACACATCGGAAAAGTCTAGGGATATTTCTACAAAATCATAAAAATTAGCTTTGTATTGATCACATTGTACAATTAACGCATTTATAAGTTGCAATACTCAAGACAGACTAAGTTTTTTTTGAAAAGAGGAAAATTCGATGATAAGAACTCGATAAATACGATAAAGTCAAAACCTGAATTTCTTTGTGTTATATTCAATTCAGTTCAACTGTTCTCATTTAGTCGTTCTAAAGTGCTTGTTGAATTGACACAATTGTGTTTTACAATAGAAACGACACCACTTAACTTTAGAAGTCATGAATGGAGCTGTGGACCTTCTTTAAGGCGGATGAGGCAAGTCGAAGTAACATAACGAATAGTCGGTTATGGCGGCATTTTAGGGAAACTGGGAATTCGACCGAACAATATTCAAGACGTGGACGTTCTACGACTGCAGCTCAGGACAGATATCTGGTTTTAAATGCTAGAAAACAACCTACAATGACTAAATTAAATTTAAAAAAATATCCTAAAAAAATATAGACTTTTCCGATGTGTGTACATACAGATGTGACCTGTCTGTTCTAATACTCACTATAATTATAATAAATAAATAATAATAATTAATTATAAATATTGGATACTTGCCTCTTGTCGTAGTCTTGCTGTCAACAAGATCCGGAGCATAACAAGGTAACGTTGTCTTCGATTGGTAAATTTGATAAACCTCCATTGTTGCATAACGATTAATTACATCATTTCTAACATCCCATTGTTCATTCTGTTGTCTTTATTGATTTTTAAAAATTTGAAACTTCTATATTTGAATCTTCTACAGCTCGTTATTAACGCAGGTGCTTCCATATTGTTGATACGATACCTAAAGAAACAAACATTAGAACTTTTTTACTCTTTAAAAGTTGAACAACAAAAGGTATTATGGTTGTGCCAAATAACCCAAACAGATATAGAAGAAGTGTAAAGGATAAATTATAAAAATTTATTACCTACAGTTTTAACAAGTCAAGTTCATCTAAGACAATACAAGATTAGTACTCTCAACTAAACTTTTACAAACTTACTAAATTCAATCCTTTACTTTAAGATACTCTTGATTCCTTGTATGTAATTTTACGACGATCAAACCCAAACATCAAGAAAATCTGTCATCGGTGGTCAAGATTACGAAAGTCAATCGATGAAAACAGTTTAATTAAGAATTATTCCATCACCATTTTTAGATCTCAACGGTAGTACTTCATCATCACAGTAACTTTAAAGCTCAATTCATCTTTTTAACAATTCATTACTAACAATGTTAAATGTTAGTAATTTCATATAACTCCGAGTTAATATACTGAAATTTTTAGGTTAGGATATAATTTTGACATGACAGTTGTCAAAATTCCAATTTTTTAAACGAAAACTTGTTAAATAATTAAAACACAGTTAAGTTAACAGAAATTCAATTAATTAGTACTCAAATATCATTAAAAATATTAAAATTTTGAACTACAACTGACACTTCCTTTACCGCCATCTACCATCGATTACTGAAACTAGATACGATTGAGAAACGTTGGCTGCATTTATTGGTTCTAATCTTAAAAAGTGCAGTAGTTCATTTGCACAGTTCAAAAAGCCTACTATTTTCGCTTATTTGCACCGTTTACTAATTCAAATAAGCTACAGGCAACTAAAGAACTACACAGCAATTTAAATTTTGTTATAAAAATTCCCACAAACCAAATGGATTTGATTTTAACTTCTTTAATAACTTTACATGTTATAATATTCATTTCATTTTCAATAACAAAAAGTCAAAAATCTTAGTTGATCGAATTAACTCTTAGATTTCCTTATGCTGATAAAAAATCTGATCTGTGCCGAAACTCTGTCTTATTAACGCCTGAAATAATAATTATAATTAATCAGCATGAAATAAAGCTAGTACTCGTTGTTTTATTGACAACGTTGTGTTTCGTAATTGAATCTTCCCATTTTTTGTGTAATAATAATCACTGTCTTTCACTAAATAGATGTATTTCATAAAATAAGATTTTTACATAGTACATTTTTCATTATTGTGGCTCCAAGTTGCTTTTCTTTTTTCAATAAAACTATTAATTCCCTCTTGTCCATCTTTTAAACCTAAATTATTAACCATCACATCTTCACCAATTTTATACGCATCCATAACATCCTCACGAATTTGTTTATAATAAAACTTTTTACCTAATTCAATAACTGATCTACTTTTCGAAATAATTGACTTGCAAATAATATCCAATTCTTCCTCTAACTTATCTTCGTTACTTACTTTAGCAACCAAACCAATTTGTTTAGCTTCGCTACTGTTAACAGGTAATCCGGTTAAAAGCATATGCATTGCAGCCATTTTTGAAACGCATCTTGCAATAGCAATACCAGGTGTCGAACAAAAAATACCAAAGTTGGCACTAATAACAATAAAATGTTTACTAAACTGTCTGCTTACAATTTTAAATCTTACCCCGGAGTCGAAAAACTACTTTTTTCAGAACAAATTGCCAAATCGCATTGAGCTACTAATTGACAACCAGCAGCCGCAGCTAAACCGTCAACTCGTGCAATAACCGGCACTACAGATTCAATTATAGACGACATTAACTTAGACGAAGTTCTAAATACTTTTTCGTGTTGATCACGACCACTTTTAGCATTCTACAACATACACAAGTTTTTAAAATATTAAAATTAATAAAAAATTTACCAGTTCTTTCAAATTATGTCCGGCCGAAAATACTGGTCCTTCGGCAGATAAAATTATAACTCTTAAATCGTTTTTATTTTGATCGACATTAATTTGATTAATAAGCTCATTCATCATACCAAGCGATAAAGCGTTTCTAAAAGAAAAAGCAAAATAGAATTATAACCTTAAAATAAAGTCCTTCTTTCTAGCTTCAATTACTGAAAAATGTAGCTACTTCTGATTCACTCTGTATATATTTTTCCAAAACCCCAATTACGGTCCTGTAGCAGTTATTTTTAAGTCAATTTACCTCGTTTTTGGATTACACATGGTTATCTTTTTAATTCCATCTCGAAAATTAATTTTAACAAACTCATTTGTAAGTGAAGATGAATATCTCGTAATTAAAATTAGTCCCTAGAAATTAATTTTCAACTAATTATAATTATTGTTGGAAACTCACCTTTTTACCACAGTTTAGAGTCGATTTGGTAAAATATGTTAACATTTTGTTTTGCACAAATTATAAAAAGTATAAAAATAAACGTTTTGGATAAGAAAAAAATGTAAACAAGTTAAAATGATATAATCTTTGTGCTTATCATTGAAAATAAATTAAAACTATTGAGGTATGTTTACATGAACTGACAACGTTGTTTGATTACCGTGCATACACGCGTGTATTATTGGTTGCCTATAGCGTGCATTTATTTGCTAGTTTTATTTATTTTTACATAATTGCTTAACGTTTGTGTATATTTTAAATAAAAATTAAACGATTTAACATTTATTTTAAATTTTTTAAACATTTGATTTCGAATGCGCTTAGTTTAAACTTTTAAAAACGAGTTTAATTTCAAATTTTGATTTAAATATTTGGCTGTTTGCATCCTGATAATTTTGTTACCTTGGATACAGAAGTAAAAACAATAAAAATCATGGCCGAACCTACAATGGACGAAAGTACGTGAGTACAAGACATTTAATTATTTAACGTAAATGTTTAAATTATTGTATTAAATTTTAAGACGTTGGTTTGTATTAGTTAGTAATTGTCTTAAATGAGATAAAAAGTTTGTTTTCTTTGCACCTTTTTGTAAGCAACGGATGTTGCAAAATTAACGAATTTTACAACATTTGTCCCAAAAGTTGACTTTAAAATGTTACCTAAATTTGAATTTTTGAATAAATTAACCTTTTTTACTTAGCAAGTCTCATTTTTGATGAATTTTAAAAGTTTTTATATTTTTTAGGAATTTTTGAAAATGACGTTGACGTATGTCAGTTTGGAAATTTAAATTTTATGTGGGTGAATTTGGTTGTATTTTATTCACCTACACCTTTTTTTTATATACCTTTACTGTAGAAATGATTTAAAGACAAAATCAAACCTACGAGTTTCCATAATTGGCATTTTGTGGGTAACGATAATTATGTTTTGGCAAAAATGTACCTTATTGTTATTACAAAGAAGTATTTACTTTTAAAGCCACCTGATGGATTTATGTAATAGTAGTATAAATAATAAGTGTTAACAATTGACTTGTTCACCTTCAATATTGCACAAATTTGTACAAACATTAGCATTGATTTGTTGTCGAAGTTATTCTTGTCTCACACAGTTGAAGAAATTTTTTCCTAAAAACTAGTGCTTTGACTTAACGTAAACTTATAATAGGTAGTTAATATTTTTTTAATTTCTTAATTTGAACTGCATTTACAAAATCGACCTTGTGTGTATGCTAATAAGTTGTTTGTCGTCTAAACAAATTTTTCAAATAATTAACATTCTATCCCAATAGTGTCTTTGAGTTGTGGTTTAATAAATATAACTTGTATCGAATGTGTAATTTAAAACTTAAGCTCAAAAATAACCCATCAAATTATTAAGTTTATTGACTCAGATTTTAATTATACGTAAGTAGTTCATTTTCGAGTGAGGTCCAATACTTGTTAATTAAAAAGTTTAAAAATTTTTAAAAATAACTAGAAGACGTCGAAAAGTCTTGTAAGTTTTAACAGGAAGTTACTTCTTCTTTTATACTTTTTTTGTCTAATTTTAAAGTGGTGCTTATATAAATAGATGTGTTAATTAAAACCTTAAAAATAGTAACTTGATTTCATTAGTTGTTAAGAATTGTGTGAATGGAATGGATGGAGTAGTCGGTTTTAATTTTAAACGAAAAATGTTTTTAACTTTCGATCTAGTTTCCAAAGTGTACAATAAGAAATTGCAGTGTGAAGGTTCGTAGAAAATTTTTCCTCATAAATGTTGCTAAGGAAAATAACAAAGGCGAGTTAAAGGGTTGTTTAACTTTAGGGTGACTTTTTGTGGTAAGAAGTTTATTGATTCAACAACCTTCTTCCTTGTTATTTTATCTCCTCTTATGTGTTTGTCTTGGTTTGTGTATTTTTTATTTTTAAATTTTTTCGTTCTACATAAGAAGTGAGTTCTACTTTATGGAGCATTTATCTGGCACCAAATGAAGCCCAAAATTTAGAATATCCGGTGAAATGAAGTTCTTAAGATCGGTACTAGACGTCACTTGACCCCTTAAAAACTACGAAAGAGATGGTAGTGATGCTGAAACAGGTTAATCATTGGCTCTTCACTCTTCAAGTGAAGAACAAGAAAAATACTAACAACGAAAGCTGCATCCTGAAGATAAATATTTCTATGAGAGATAATATGGTGACTCAGACCTACAAAAGAAATGTGGGAAGACCACAAATGAAGGAGCGATGACATTGGCCCCGTTCAGAACACAAAACATCTCCAAACAGCTGATCTACGTACTGAAATAGACATAGAGAGTATGAGCAACCTGTCAGCTGTTGGAAGCTGTTCTCTGTTCTGAACTGAGTCATTAGAAACGTGAATGGTTTACAGCCAGGAGTGGATCAAAAATGGCTCAGAAAGAAAAATAAAGTGTTGTTGTAGTATGCAGAAAACTGTCGAGATCTTCTCCAGGGTTAGAATGATTTTCAAAAGTTGGTTCTGCATTACGAAAAGTGCCATCATCAGGAAAGGATACTACGTGTAGAAGTAACATTAGAATGTATCCAGCTTTTGAAGCCTCTTTAACGTTCAATTCGTTTGAGGTCTGGTCTCCAAAAAAGTTCGGCTCCGTCAGGAGAATCTTCTTCTACGGAATGCTTTTATAAAATTCTCTTCAGAGGCCTCTTAATTCTGTGGTTTTATCAACAGTTGTCATCAAGGTTTCCCAAAATTCCTAAGACCTTCTACTAGTTTCTACTTGTAAATTTATGGGGTTTCGCGTCTAACGTTTCCTCAATTCTTTTAACTAGAACCAACATCCTACGAATGCTCAATTTACAGCTTAAACGTGTGAACTTTTCCCAAACTAAACGCCGCTGATTTCCGGTCATTAAGTATTCAAAACCTCTCACTGCTAAAGTCGGCCAAGCAAGGGATTTGATTGGACTGAATTGCTAATGGAAGGGCTGTCTTCAGCCAACTTACACTTAGGCCGCTTGCTCGGGCCCATTGTGCAACCTTTCCAGACGCGCTTCCTTCCCCGTCATTCCTCGAGCCATGCATCCCAACTTTAAGATGAACTCGAGCACTTTGGCGGGTGTAGTGCGTCTCTGATTCTGAGCATATCCAGCCAGTAGTCGCCAGCAGAGCTGCACTCCCTCGGCTGGTTGTCCATAGTCCTAAATCGCGCAGTCTTAGGGCAAGCAAGGGATTTAAAGTTCCTTCTAGTGTTTATAATCATTATTTAGCGTGTCGGGCGGTAAGCCTGTCTCACTATATCACTAAAGCTTGTCACGTCTTGCTAGTAGTGATCGAAATAATTAGCTGCTTGAACCAATTTTGAACGCATTTAAAGAACTGAAAGGCTCTTAATGAACATCAAGCGATAGCTTGAAGCCGATCGTTCTTCGGAAGGCACGTTAAGCCGTCGGTCTGCTCCTAACCTAACGTACTAGAACTATTTTAGTTTGATTATGGGCTAAAAAGGTGAAAATCGACAAAATTACCAATAAACAGTAAACACTGAGGCGATAATTTATTTTGATAAGAATCTAATCCTAATGCCATCATGAGATACTATCGACTATTCGACTATTAAAGACATTTTAAATTATTTAAATAATAATAAGTTTAATTATTTAAGTTAAAAATATTAAACCACAGTCTTATTATCTTTAGAAAATGATTAATTAGCGATAAGTAGCGATAACTCTTTCGATGTACTGGGTGTTCCAACGAGGTGTGCACGGAAGATTGTGCCTCTACAGAGTTGACTTGTTTGGGGCATAAAATGCCATAAAATATTTTAAGAAGTGCTGCTGTATAATAGAACTATTATCACGAGAGGTTATCCACTCTCTGCAGTCAATGTACAAAAATTGAGCAGTCAACGGTAGTTATCTGCAGTCAATGGCAGCCATAGCATTATGCTGTTTATTATTTTTGCTATAACTTTTACTGTATACACCCCTAGTGGCACAATTTTCCATACAAGCATCGATTGGAGTGTCGGGACACCCGGTATAAAATTTATCACCGACACACCCATAAAAACCAAACTTTTGTCTTGGACAAATTATCTCTTCAGATTATAATAATTATTTCTATTTTTACAGTTGTGAGCTTACAAAATGAGTTAACTCCTTGCGAAACGTGCGGACGCACATTTTTGCCCCAATCTTTAGACAAACACATCCGCGTGTGCGAACGAAATGCAACTCGCAAAAGAAAAGTATTCGATTCGCTTAAACAACGAGTCGAAGGAACAGAACTCGAACAATTTCATCAAAAATCTTATTTAAAACGAAATCATCAAACGCAACCTGCAGAAGCTAAACCACCTAAACCCAACTTGTGGAAAGAAAAACATATAGAGCTAATTCAAACGATAAGAGCAGCTAGAGGTTGGTTTTTAAAGCATTTTTTTTAATACAAATGTCTTATTTATTTTTTTCTAGGTGTTGAAACCGAGATGCCAAATGCAGTGAAAGGCACCGGTTCGGTTACTAACGTAGGTAGCGAACGTTGTCCCTCTTGTGATAGACAATTTGGCCCAAAAGCTTTCGATCGACATGTCGAGTGGTGCAAAGACCGTCAAACTAGAGTCCAAAAGTCACCTGCCCAAGTTCTCTTAGCTAAAGAACGCCTAGAGGCTAGAACTAAATATCGCGTTCCACTACCAAACAAATCGAAACGAGTCCTCATAAGGGATAAATATTTACCGGGTGTAGGCGAAAGGGCCGAATCTGTCGCTAGTATTAAAAGCGTTAGCACACCAAATTTGGAACGCAGTCCTAGTATTAGAAAGCCAAAGTTGCAAAATTTTAAGAGGGTGGAAAAAAATAAAGTGGAAGAAGAAGTCGACGTTGCGGCGAATAAACGAGAAGTTGTTGGTGTTAAGAAACAAATTAAAGAGAAAAGTGTGCCAAAAGAAGTGATCGTCCCTACAGTAGCAATAGAAATGTCAAAAAGGTAAAGTTCACTTGCTTTATTTTATTATCTTTCTTAGACATCCCCTGGGACGTTTTAAAGAGGTATGCTAAACAAAGAGTCGTATATTGAACTTTTATTGTGCCCCAAAGCACGTGTTACATTTGCCCACCTAACATTCGTTCCAATAGGGCGAGTAAATGCACTGCAATAGGTAGCCCACTAATCTCTGTTCACCGAACAGATGCAGCTGAACCACTCCCAAAAAAAGCGTGCGATATTCGAATAGAACTTTTCTATTGGTCGAATTTTGAAAATCTGGGTTACAACACTCGCACAAGAATTGACATGCGTCGAGCTTATTTGACAGAAATTTTTGGGAAGTGGCTTAGCTGCATCTGTTCGGTGGACAGAGTAGAGTTCCTATATCCATTAGCGATCGCCTAAATTTTTTTTAAAAACTCCCGGATCTAATTCGATGACTCGATACTTTACGCTTCTCTCTTTGTCTTTAAACTGACTTTTGTAGGGAGAAAGGAAAGAGGTTATACAAAGCTATTTTTTTTAATTTAAATTTTACGCACTGCAAGACAGATTTATGTTGGTGAGCGGTGGGAATGTGCAGATCACTAAACTGGTATTTATCCCCACCAACGCAGTAGTGAACGTATTCAAATTATTAAAGGGGCGTGGCCAAATGTGCACGAACTTATCCCTATACCGCTCGCCATCAAAGATCTGTGTTGCAGTAAGTCAAATACCGAATAAAACGATTCCATTCTCCTTACTCAATTATTACCCACCGAGCTCATATCCTCTCTCCTTTTTTCCCCAGTCCTCATGCCAATCCAACAAAATCCACACAGAAATTAAACTCGTTGGAAATAAACACTACCAACGAAGCTATGATGGTGAGTCACATAAACGCTCCCGAATTTAAAAGTAAGGAATATATCAAAATGGTGACGTGGAAAGAAACTGCCAATAAAAATAATTCGGCCATGATTAACAACAATAAGACTAATTTAAAAAAGACTAAAAGTGAGAGAAGCGGAAATAATTCTTGTGCTAGCAGCGTAATCGACTTGAACATTGGAGACGACAAAAATAAATTCGACAAACCGAGAAAAAGAAGTCCCCATAAAATGAAAAACGTTCCTCTCGACCCTGCCTTTACATGTTCGTTAGACAACAGCAGCATATGCTCGAATAACGAAACAAAGTTAAAAACTAAAATTACATTCGGATCCAAAATTCCAAAATCCAACGCCAATTTAATCGTGAACAAATTCAACAAGCAAGATTTAGACAAACCAACAAATAAAGCTCCAAACGCGCCCAATAAATTTAACAGAAGTGCAAGAAATTCGCAAAAATTAAGTTTGTTGGATGAGGAATCCGTTCAAGTCCTGAGGAGTCCGGATAACTTGAGAAAAATAGCAGAAAGTCCGCGTGAGTCGAACGAACTTGTCACGATGAAAAATGGACGAATTGCCACCAATAGATTACTAGCCAAGCCAAAGGATAAACATGAGGTCGTTCAGGTGGTGCGAAATAAAGGAAGTTTGTACGAGTCCGAAGAAGATGGAAGTTTCGTTAATTCGGAAGAAGACGAAACGAACGAAACTATCAAAATAGTCCACGAACTTAAAAGAACTAAAGAAACTGTATGCGAATCGAAGAGAACGATAGGTAAGCCTCAAGTGGCTAATATTTTTAAAAAACCAAAAGAAAGTTCCTACAACTCCGAACTGGGGGAAACTGATTGGTCTGTCAAGCAATTTGGTGATGAAAAAACAAAAGAGCTTGTACTAGAATTTGATGAAATTAAAGTTCCTGTGAGTAGAAATCAGAAAGTACGTTCGCATGTGGAGGAAGAGGTAGAATCCTATTATTTGGAAGAAAGGACGAGTGAACCTTCAAAATTAACAAAAGACGTCGAAAGTGAAGAGGAATCGAATGAGATCGTCAGTGTAAAAAGGAAAACTTCAGATGCTTCTTCTAAAACGGAAAATCTTCTTGAAAACGACTCAAAGGACAGTTTGTGTACTGTCGATACAAACGGAACGAACGGATTTAATGATTACAAATCTTCTTCTTCGGGGGCAGATGATAATAATCTTGATGATGGTATAGTCATGTACGATAATAAGAAATATTCCACATTTTTGCAAAATGTCAGTGATATTTGCAAAATGGAGAAACACAACAAAAATCAAATCGAAGAAACGGTGGATCCTCTTAAACAAATTTTAAAGCCAGTAAGATGGGAAGTCGATTTAACAGAGTTTCGTAGCCCAAACTCTTCAAAATCTGGCATTTCGTCCAAAGCAAATGACAGTTTCAAACGTCCGGACGTTGAAGAACCCATTGCGGGTAGCTCGAGTTCTTCCAAATCGGCCGTTTTATCCGTTGTGAACGAAACCGAAGACCTCGGACAAATTTTTGTTAAAAAACAAAAAAACGGACAAAGGTACAACTTTACGAATTTCGAAAACGAAACGACGGTAAATAGCGAAGCTGCGTCTTCGTTTGAAACCCAAGACAATACCAGTTACAACGAAGACGCGTTTGAAGACGAAACCGTAGCAAGTACAACGGACACGGATGGAATAATCGTACACAAAGCTCCAAATTTAAACGACGACGACGAAAGTCTAAGCGACCACCTTGCCGAAATGTGGAGCGATAACGAAAAACCAAACCACTCCAACTTTTTTTCTCGAAGATCTTCGAGCGCCATCTGTTGTAAAACAACCGACATCGAAAATAATTTTACGTCCCTCACCGAAATTAATCTGGGAAAATTCAACGACGAAGATTTAACTACCGATCGCATATTGGAGTTGGGCGGAGAACAGTTTATCACAAATTTTAATTCTTGTGGTGAGGTGGGCTCGACTGAAGACGAAATTAAATATTTGAGTCAAAATTCGAGTTTCGAAACTATTCCTAAGAAAAAACAAAAGATGAGCGATAGTTTAGAAAGTATAGTTCGGCGCAAAAGCGCTAGAGAGGCCGCTTTTTTAAAAGAGAAAAATTTAACAGAACAGAAGCAATTTTTTTATCAAGACGAAGTGATGGGGTAAGTGCGTGGCCACGTTGGCGCACCGCACCTCGTTCTGCCCCTAGCATCGCACCAAAAAATAAATAAAGCAATGAGCGCATTCGCTGGACGTAACAGTTGTGGAACCAGCTGTTACATCACTAGCGCTACTATCGTGCAGTAATTTTGTTAAGTGAGCAGGTATCGACATACCGCAAATGAAATGCGCTCGATAAAATGGCGACCGCTCCGCACACGTTCCTAAAACACGGGTAAGTCACCGAACGATTTGGTAGCTGCTCCACAACTGTTAGGTCCGGTGAATGCGCCCATTGTTTTATACGAGACTGGTCAAACTGAAGCATCGATCTTCGCCCCGCAAACTCTTAAAAAACGATACTTTACTAATTTTTTTGGTGCGATGGTAGAGGCAGTACGAGGTGCGGTGCGCCATCGTGACCACGGACTAAGCAATCTTGTGGCAATTTTCGCTGTTTAAATTTGTAATTTTAGTGCTGGAGAAAATTGGTTAGATTTAAAGAGGACCGATATTTTTAATAACTCCAACGTGGAGTTGTCTCCACGTGTACTCACTATAGCCGACGCTCTCGTTCAAGAGAGAAACTTTTTGATAGCTTACGAAGATTGCGAAGAAACAGACTTGGTGATAATTTCGAAAACGCACTGTAAGACGCTATTGACTTTAGATCCGAATTTGCTTCAATTTAAAGAGAACGTCGTTTTACCTCGGATTAAAAATAATGAAATGAAGGGTAACGCGAAGACGTCGCCGATTTTAAAGAAAGATAAAGAGCGCTTGAGTTTGCCATCGATTGATTCGAGCAAAATTCCCAAAAAGACTTGTAAAAATGACGTTTCGCTTCAAGCCACGGACTCGTCGGATGCGTTACATCTTCCAAAAATTAATCAAAAAAGGTGATCCTCTCAAACGGTCCTTGTTATTTCCTTTTCATTTCTTTTCAGAAATCTTGTTTACTAATTAAAATTGCAAGTGTAACTCTAACCTTCGACGTTACAGGTCACGTCCTTTAGCTGTATTTTAAGTACTAAGAATAGGGCGTGGCTTATGACGTAACAAAAAATGGTGTGGGGAAGTTTCAGGCCCGGATTCCTATACAGATTGAATAGTTCGAGTTAGCACATACGAAAATAGTAAGTGGAAACAAGTACGAAATATTTTTAAATGATTACGAGAGAGAAAGAGTTATTTTTAGATATAAAATAGGCGTTCAATAATTCATAATCTAATTATTTTCGTTTAAATCAAGAACCATTTTTTAAATAAAACACCAATAATAAAATTAAAATAAATTGTAAAAATAAATACCTATCACTTATCAAAAATTGCAGGCGTGTACTTCAAATTTGAAATTAACAATTGACGCCTTCCTTTTATCTAAAAGTAACTCTTTCTCTCTCGTAATCATTGAAAAGTATTTCGTACTTGTTCCCACTCATTATTTTCCTATGTGCTAACTCGAACTATTCAACCTGTATACTAGACTGCTATAGACATAATGATTTACGGACCTCACTGTAAATAGATTTAAACTTGGGATTACATTAGAATGTATAGTCTTTCAAACGAAAATTGGGTTTTTAGAATTTATTGCAAACTTGACTTTTTACAAGCACAGTGAAAGTCTTTTTAAGATCTACTAATTTTTTTTAAATTGAAAATTTTTCAGTATCGATCAATTCGATTACAATCCGTTCATAACAGCAGAAAGGCAATTTATGGAATTATTGGAATGCGACGACTTTAAGCCATTTTTTAGCAATTCGCCATCTGCTGACATTACACAACGACCACGTACAACGACAAAAGTAAAACAACCAAATTCGGCAGACATCGTTCGAAAGCCACTAAATTTTCAACTGAACCTCAACAACAACAACAACAACAAACGAGCATCGGTCATAGACCCACCTTGTGATTTTCAAGATGCTCTAAACGTAACGAGTGACGATTTCGAATTGATGGAATCTCTCGTCAATCAAAATTTATTAGATTCAGAGTTTAACGGTAAAACTTTTAATTTGATCTCGAGTCATAAAGTTTGCAAAAATTTATTTCCTCAAGTTAACGTCGATAAAAATAAATATTTCGACGATTTATCGCCCATCGATCCGAGATTAATCAACGAAAACGACAACTTGACGATTCCAGAAAATTTAGAAATAAACTATCACTCGTTACATTCCAGCAACGAAAACGTAGCATCTTTAACGTCGAAAAATTTTTGCAAAGATAACAAAAAAGTCCTCAACAAAGCGTCAAAATTGGTTAAAAATAATAAACAACTGATCGAAAATAAAAAATTTCAGAAATCAAAGAGCCGTTTAAAAGATACGCACAAATCAACTTTAACCACGTCATCTTTAACTTCCAGCGGTGGTGCTACTAGAAATAATTTGAACGCGGAGAAAAATAAAAATTTGCCTCTGTTAAAGAAAGCCGCCGTCACAGTTGCCGATACCATGAGACCCAAAAATTTAAAAAATAAACAAGACGTCGAAAATTATTTTGAAGAACAAGAGAGAAAGAGCGCTGTTAAAAGTGAAAAAGTTAACGTGGATCAGCAGGTAAGGTGTTATTTTATTGGACGAATTCGGCCGATAGAACGGTTGGGTGATCGCTCAATCGCTGAACGAGGATCCGGGGAGCGCTGCGAGCAGTCTGCTACTGTGAGCTCAGGATTACTGAACTGTTCTATCGGCTGAATTCGCCCATTGCATTCTATACTTCAAGATTTGGAGTAATAATTTGTGAACCTAGAGTTACAACTATTGCCGGGGGGGGGGCAATTAATCTACGACTGGCCATTTCTATCAAGCTATCGTTAATTTTCATTTGCTGGCGGGATTTGTTATCTCTCGCGATTTTACTTGAGCCTATTTTCATTTTCAAATCCCTGCTCGGGCGCCAATTGTAACACCTCATAGCAAATTATCAGTAAAATTGCTGGTTCTTGGTAAATAATATAAAAATACTAACATTTTTGTAGGGGTAAAAAAGAAAAGTCCTTACTAACCTATTTAGTAGCTTGGAGGGGGGTGGGTAATTCATCTCCAACTGGCCATTTGTATCAAGCTATCATTAATTCCCATTTGCTGGTGGGATTTGATCTCTCTAGCGATTTTACTCGAGCCTATTTTTTATTCAAGTCCCTGCTCGGGCGCCAATTGTAAGAGTGTTTGTTGCTCAACGGGAAATATTTTACGTCGTTTAAAATTATTTTGTTTCTTCTTAAGGTACTGAAAAATAATAAAAACGACAGAAACCATAATCCGACACCGGAAGAACAACTATTTGCCATCGACGACGAAATGTACGAAGAATACAAAAAGTACGAAGAAGTTTATCTAAGGGAAAAACAAAACGTCGACAATCGCAAGAAATCCGAAGACGTCGGATCTGCCATAGAAGAGGTCGATGGCGTTTTGGGAATTAATAGCGCAGATTCGGCTTACAGCAGGTATTGATTCGATTAATGTCTTTTAATTATTTAATTTTTCTCTTTTCAAGTTTAAACAGAAACCCTCCCAAAATAAGAGCAAGAGCTACAAAGTTGGCGCCGTTACTTCGTCAAGAGTCACAATCGAGTCCTGTCGATAGTCAATCGTCGAGCAGTTCGGAAGCGTCGCCTTTATTTCTCGATGTTAATGTAAATCTAAAAATGTCCAAATTTTGTCACGAGTGCGGTAATAAATATCCGATCGACACAGCAAAATTTTGCGTAGAGTGTGGTATTAAAAGGCTAATATTGTGATATTACGACTATCGAAATCGAAATGTCGGAATACGTAATGTTCTTTATAAATGCGATATTTTAATTCGTATACCGATAATTGAATTTATTCTATTTAAAGGCAACCAAAGTAACATTTATAAAGAAATTTATTTTATTTTTAAAACTCGTACCTATAAATGTAAGTTTTATTTTTACAAATCTCTTTACGATTGTTTTAAACTTGTAAGAAAAGTTGTTTTGTTAGGCGTGTACTTAATTTTGTATGTTTTCTTTTAAAGAAAAAATCTTCCAACGAACTCGGGTACCAATACAAATTAAAAGTCAAACTTTGAATTTTCTTAACTCGACTTACGAAACATTTAATTTTATTCGATACTTAAAAAATAACTTGTAGAATTAGAATTAACTTGTAAAAACTAAAAGACAGGTGTGTAACATGAATGTATTATGGCGAGGTTCACAAATTTTGTACGATAAAAATTGAAATTATACGAGCACTCTTTTTTGAGCCAAGTACTCGCTGTTGAATGTTTTTGTTCTTTATATTATTATCTAGTTTTTTTATTGAAATGTTTTTATGTACGTTTTTGGAAAACACATTATTTTAACGTTACAAGAATCGTCGTACTTTATTTTCTAACTGTATGTTACGTTTTACTAAAGTTGTCGGCGTATGTAAGAGTTTTTATTTTTTGTGATAATATTTTAGTTTTTTAGTGCTGTAAAAATTTACCTCTGGTCAGTATATTTTGTATCCATTTTATGCACTCATAACAGAAAGTACAATTCGTCGATCGAACACTACAGATTTTTTAAGTATACAGGGTGGCTTACATTGGAACGATTTTTTGTAGCTCATACATCGACGTTTTCTATAAAAGTACCCAATTTGAGTCACCCTGTAGACGTTTTTTCCCGTATATTTTTGGTTAATTTTTACACCACTCATTCATTCCTTATTAATTAACTAATAAATAAGCTAACAAGACTGAAAGGCCGTGTTAAATTTTGTTTTAATGAAAGTTGAATGTTTAGTGTTAGAAAAAATTTTTGTGCAATAAAATAAACGCTAAATAAATTGCTTAATATTATTTGGTTTCATTTATTGATCTAATGAGAGCTATTACATCTCGTGCACTGGACCCCTACACCTAAAAGGGTCAAGAGTGAAGAATAATGAATACTTTTCCCGGTTATGGCTGGATTAGGAAAGCAGGAAAATACAAAAGTATGAAGAAAGGGATTTAACGTATAATTACGTAATTACAAAGCCTGGAAAATTAATTTTGTTTATTGATTTAAATAGAGAATTTCAGCCCCTAAAAGTTTTACTAAAAGCATTTTTGAATAAAATAATTAGGGAAGCAGAAAATTACGAAAGCATAATCTGAGTCGTAAGGATTAACATGTAAAATCATACTTTCGTAATTTTCTGTTCCCCTAATAATTTTAGGCAAAAACCCTTCAAATGAAAGTTGTAGGGCATAAAATTCTACATCTAAAGCGATAAACAAAATAAAATTTTCAACATCAGAAAATAGGAAAACATGCTCTTAAATCCCAAGAGTCGTAGTGGTCACACCCTGTATCTTTGCTCCTATATTTTTGCCAACTTAGGACTTTTTTACTTTTATGTTGAGCCTACTTATACGACACTTTATTATTAATTTCAATTGTTTTGACAGTTTACGTGACACATGTTAATAAAGCATAATGAATATATTTCTGAAACTTCAACCAAGACAAGTAAAAGATGAATTTTAATAAGAAAATAATTTAAATAATATCTTTTTAGTTGAAATTTTGCAAAAATGTCCACATTGGACGAACTGTAAACGATGCAAAAGTAAATACAGCAATGTCCATGTCATATCCAGTTTACGATCACCAATTCGACGCCCTTGTTATTGGAGCCGGAGGTGCAGGTTTAAGAGCTGCATTTGGTCTAGTGAACGAAGGTTTTAAAACTGCCTGTTTGACAAAATTATTTCCAACGCGCTCACATACTGTAGCAGCTCAAGGTGGAATTAACGCATCTTTAGGTAATTTTAGTTTAAGACCGACAACGCAAAATATTATGATTACCGAGAGGTTATCCACTAACTGCAGTCAATTTACAAAAATTGAGCTGTCAACGGTAGTCATCTGCACTCAATGGTAGCCATAGCATATGCAGTCAGTGTACAAATTCAGAAGGGTGGATAACCCCTCCGATATTACTTAGATTTTGTATTTTAGCGAACATGGAAGAAGATAACTGGCTATATCATTTTTACGATACAGTAAAAGGTTCCGATTGGCTTGGTGATCAAAACGCGATTCATTACATGACGAGGGAAGCACCCATGTCGGTTATGGAGTTGGAAAATTACGGAATGCCTTTTTCGCGTACCCAAGACGGTAAAATATATCAAAGGGCGTTTGGTGGTCAGTCGCTTAAGATGGGCAAAGGAGGACAAGCACATAGATGTTGTTGCGTAGCAGATCGGACTGGACACAGTCTTTTGCACACTTTATATGGACAATCTTTAAAATACAACTGCCATTACTTTATCGAATTTTTTGTATTAGGATTAATTATGAATAAGGAACCAGCGGCTTGTTTAGGCTGTATGGCACTGTCGCTTATGGATGGAACAATTCATAGATTTCAGGCAAAAAATACAGTGAGTGAAGTTAACGTTTAAGGTCCGTCCACACGCTCCGGTTTGGCCTGTGCAGGCGGAAGGCAAGCCTGTGTGTGTGTGGCAAGCCGACAGGTGGACGCGTGTAAAGCGCGCTACTAGAACAGGCCTGTGCAGGCCAAAAGTGCTACAGACGCTCCTGCTTGCCTGTGCATCAGGCTCTGTACAGGCCTGGCATATGAGCGTTTGTAGCGAACTAAAAATGGTTTTTAAAATGGTTTAGGTATTAGCAACTGGTGGTTATGGAAGAACATTCTTTTCTTGCACTTCCGCTCATTCGTGTACAGGCGACGGGATGGCTTTTATTTCCAAGGCTAATTTACCAAATCAAGATTTGGAGTTCGTTCAGTTTCATCCTACGGGAATTTACGGTGCGGGTTGTCTTATAACCGAAGGTTGTAGAGGCGAAGGTGGTTATTTAGTTAACTCGGAAGGAGAACGTTTTATGGAGCGCTACGCACCTGTAGCTAAAGATTTGGCGTCGAGAGATGTAGTTTCGAGATCAATAACGCTTGAAATTCGCGAAGGTTTATCAACGACCCAAAATTGTACGTACCTATCTGATTTTAGTTTTTAGGACGTGGTGTTGGAAAAGACAAGGATCACATGTTCCTACAACTCCATCACCTTCCTATAGATAAACTGCATTCTAAGTTACCAGGCATTTCCGAAACTGCCATGATATTTGCAGGCGTCGATGTTTCCAAAGAACCAATTCCTATATTACCCACCGTCCACTACAATATGGGAGGAATTCCCACTAATTATAAAGGACAAGTACGCATTTTTGTTAATCTTGAAAAAAAATCTTTAAACTGTTTTGTAGGTGTTAGATAGTTTTGATAACCAAGATCAAATTATACTTGGACTTTACGCAGCAGGAGAAGCAGCTTGTGCAAGCGTTCACGGTGCAAACAGACTCGGAGCAAATTCTCTTCTCGATCTCGTAGTTTTTGGACGCGTTTGTGCAAAAACCATTGCCCAATATAATAAACCTGGAGACAAACTTTTACCAATGAACGAAGTATATAGTTATATACTGCAAGCCAGATTTATGTTGGCGAGCGGTGGGGATGCACAGATCCCTAAATTGGTATTAGGGGGCGTGGCCAAAGGGTGTGGCGCAAACTTTTCCCTACCGTTCGCCATCAGGGACCTGTGTTGCAGTAGCTTAATTTAAACTAAAATAACGATAATAATAATTACAGCGCGCTGGTGAAGATCACGTGGCGAATTTAGATCACGTTAGACATTTAAATGGTAGTCTAATGACTGCTGATTTACGTTTAGCGATGCAAAAATCTATGCAATCGCACGCTGCCGTATTTAGAACCGAAGAAACTCTACGAGAAGGAGTCGTAGAAATATCAAAATTGTACTGTCAACAAGAAGACCTTAAGATTAGCGACCGTAGTTTAATATGGAATTCTGACTTAGTTGAAACATTGGAACTCCAAAATTTATTGATTTGTGCAGTTCAAACGGTTGTAGCAGCTGAAAATCGTAAAGAATCGAGAGGTTCTCATGCAAGAGAAGATTACGTTGCTAGATCAGACGAATATGATTATAGTAAACCTTTAGAAGGACAACAAAAGAAACCATCTTGTGATCATTGGAGAAAACATACTTTGACATATCTTGATATCGATAATGGCAACGTTAGTATTAGTTACAGACCAGTGATTGATCGTACTTTAAGTCAAGAATGTGAAACTATTCCTCCGGCTATTAGAAGTTATTAAATTATTTAAAATTACGTTTTACTGTCTTTCTTTTTTTGCAAATAATTAAAAATACCTTGCACATAATTCCACACTCCCATGTCTTCACATTGAAAATATGACAAATATTAACTGAGTTACAGCGTTTTAAAAATTGAAAGCTTTTTAATACCTATTTCCGAACGCTCAATTTTTTGCAAATAACTCGAAAACTATCAATTGTAGCGAAAAATTTATAGTAATCTTTCTTAAAGCCTATAAAATTGCCTTCAATTTAGTTTGCACCCCGTCTCTCTACGACAAAGGTTAGTCGAGTTATGGCGTTTTGAAAATTGAACGTTTTCCCACACCTATTCTAAGCCATGGCTTATCACTAGAATTTTTGAAAATAATTTAAAAAATATCAATGTAGCAAAAAATTTATACTAATCTTTCTTGAAGTTTATAAAATTACCTTCAATTTAGTTTGCAACCCGTTCGTGTACAACAAGAATTGATCAAGTTATGACGTTTAAAAATATGAACGTTTCTCAGCACATATTCGCAGTCATGGTTCATGGCAAGAATTTTTGAAAATAACTCGAAAAATATCAATCGCGGCGAAAAATGTATAATGATCTTGCTCTAACTAAACCATGCTCTATGTATTTTTATTTTCTATGCGATGCTAAGCGCGGCAAAGCGCGGTGCTAGGGGTAGTGCGATGTGCAGAGCGCCGACTTTTGGCTACCCACTTAAGCTATTAGAGCTAGTATGCTCTCCTTTAAATCTGATAATTATATAATTAATTACTTATATCAAAATACTGTAGAGTAGAATATAAATATTTTACGGACCTCGCGAGCCTCATAAATAAATAAATTGAGGTTAGGTAAAAGAAAATTTTCAAAATACAATTTAAAAAACAAATGCGTCTATAATAATGTTTGTCTCATTGTTACTACTGCGATTAAAATCTTTAATTGTTTAGAAATAATTTAATTATTGATAAAAAATTAAAAAACACTTACGGCTTTTCACCCTTTGAAAGTTAGGTGTTGTGTACCTTTAAAAAACACGTGAAAACATTACACAATTACACCAAACACCACTCATCACTTTAATTTCATAATTTGTAATTTGTCGTGTCGTAACGAGCAATCTCACCAATCTCGGTATAGTAGGTGACACACGTGATTCCAATCGCGAAAATTACAAAGAGTGCGACATCTATCGGTGAGCGCTACGTACTACTTGTGTTGTTTCGTGGATATAAAGATTCAATTTTCAAAACGTTATAATTCCTTTAATATTTGCAGTAGAGAGACCTGAAGGCCATGAAATTAAAGGTAATTTTATAAGCTACAAAAAATATCTCAATAAATTGTTCTTTAAACTACAGCAAGTTTGCCCCAACGCGATCAAACCATCCATATTCTGAATGAAATTTTGTTATTGCATTCAATTCATTCAATTGTTGTGTCAATTAAATTGACACATAATAAAACGTAAAATGAATATATTTCCGAAACTTAAGCTGAGACAAGTAAAAGATGAATCTTAATTACAAATTTATTAAATTTAATTTTAGTTAAAATTTTATAGAAATGTCCATATCGGAAGAACTGTTAACGATGCGAAAGTAAATACAGAAATTTCTGGAACGTATCCAGTTTATGATCATCAATTCGACGCGCTTGTTCTCGGTGCCGGAGGTGCAGGGTTAAGAGCTGCATTTGGTCTAGCAGCTGAAGGTTTTAGAACGGCATGTCTTTCTAAATTATTCCCAACGCGCTCGCATACTGTAGCAGCTCAAGGTGGAATTAACGCATCTTTGGGTACCTAATTATTTGTTTTATTGTGTTTTGTGGTCTTAGGGTTTATTTTCTAGGGAACATGGAACCAGATGATTGGAAATACCACATGTACGATACAGTAAAAGGTTCCGATTGGCTTGGTGATCAAAACGCGATTCATTATATGACAAGGGAAGCACCTATGTCGGTTATGGAGTTGGAAAATTATGGAATGCCTTTTTCGCGTACTAAAGATGGTAAAATTTATCAAAGGGCATTTGGTGGTCAGTCGCTTGAATTTGGAAAAGGAGGACAAGCGCATAGATGTTGTTGTGTAGCAGATCGAACTGGACACAGTTTATTGCATACTTTATACGGGCAATCGTTGAACTACGACTGCCACTACTTTATAGAATTTTTTGTGTTGGGATTAATTATGAATGAAGACGAAGAAGAACCGCAATGTTTAGGTTGTATGGCGCTGTCGCTCATGGATGGAACCGTTCACAGATTTCAAGCGAAAAATACTGTAAGCGAAGAAGTTAAACGGTTACACGCGTGTAAAAGTTAAAATGATTTAGGTGTTAGCGATGGGTGGTTATGGAAGAGCGTATTTTTCTTGTACATCCGCACATTCGTGTACAGGCGATGGCAACGCCATTATTTCAAAGGCCAATTTACCAAACCAAGATATGGAGTTCGTTCAGTTTCACCCTACGGGAATTTACGGTGCGGGTTGTCTCATGACCGAAGGTTGTAGAGGCGAAGGTGGTTACTTGATTAATTCCGAAGGAGAACGTTTTATGGAGCGCTACGCACCTGTAGCTAAAGATTTAGCGTCCAGAGATGTCGTTTCAAGAGCCATAACTGTCGAAATTCGCGAAGGTTTATCTACATCAAAAATTGTACAGTCAACCTCACAATTATTGGCCACCATGGCTATACGTCAGGGTGGTTATTAGCCAACGACAAAAGGGCAGAAAGGGAGGTTGTTGATTTACTAGTTGGCAAAATAAAGTTACCCCTCAATTTAACTAGAGGGTGATAGCCAGAGTGGCCATTAATTGTGAGACTGACTGTACGTGCCTATATAATTTCTATTTTCAGGACGTGGTGTTGGAAAAGACAAAGATCACATGTTCTTACAGCTCCATCACCTTCCTCAAAATGAGCTACAATCTAAACTACCAGGAATATCCGAAACTGCTATGATCTTTGCAGGCGTCGATGTTTCCAGAGAACCAATTCCTATACTACCCACCGTTCACTACAACATGGGAGGAGTTCCTACTAATTATAAAGGACAAGTATGTATTTTTATAATCGAAAAGAAAAACATCAAATTTATTTCTAGGTGGTAAATTTTATCGACGGCGAAGATGTAATTGTTGAAGGACTTTACGCAGCAGGCGAAGTGGCTTGTACAAGCGTTCACGGTGCAAATCGACTCGGAGCAAATTCTCTGCTCGACCTCGTAGTTTTTGGTCGTGCTTGTGCACACAACATTGCCGAATGTAACAGCCCTGGAGATAAACTTGAACAAATGGATGAAGTAAAATAAGCTTAATTTAAAATATTAATTAACAATAATTATATTATAGTGCGCCGGTGAAGAGCACGTGGCAAATTTAGATCGTGTTAGAAATTTTAATGGTTCAATTACGACTGCCGAATTACGTTTATTGATGCAAAAATGTATGCAAACACATGCAGCCGTATTTAGATCTGAAGAAACACTAAAAGCGGGTGTAAAAGAAATGGCAAAGATATTCCGTCAACAAAAAGACCTTAAGGTCAGCGATCGTAGTTTAATATGGAATTCGGATATAGTCGAAACGTTAGAACTTCAAAATTTGTTAATATGTGCAGCTCAAACGGCTGTAGCGGCGGAAAATCGAAAAGAATCGAGAGGTTCTCATGCCAGAGAAGATTACCAAGTACGACTAGATGAATATGATTATAGTAAACCCTTAAATGAGCAAGAAATGAAACCAGATTATGATCACTGGAGAAAACATACTCTAACATGGGTCAATTGCGATAGTGGAAAGGTTTCTATCGATTACAGACCAGTTATTGATTGTACTTTAAACGACGAATGTCAAACTGTTCCTCCCGCTATTAGAACGTATTAAATTAAAAATTATGTTATTTTCTTTTTATTTTTGCATAAACTTAACTCTACTTTGTTCATAAATTTTATACATTTGACTCGACTTCACAAAAATAACAAAAATGTAGTGTAAAATGCTCTTACAATACCTATCATTTACACAAAATAAAAATCTTAACACTTAGCTTTTTCAAACCGCTCGGATACGTCCTTCCAATTAGCGATATCAAAAATAGCTTTCACATAATCGGCACGAACATTTTTATATTGTAAATAATATGCGTGTTCCCAAACATCAATACCAAATAGTGGTACTAAACCCGTTGTTGCTTGCAATGGATCTTGATTAGAACAAGCTTGCAATTTTAACCTTTTGCTTACTGGATCGTACCCTAACCAACCCCAACCGGATCCTTGAACACCCACAGCTAATGCAGTTAACATTTCTTTAAATTTATCAACCGAACAGAAACTTTCATCAATTGCGGCGCATAGTTCGGAACTCATTTCGGTAGAACAAGGCGATAAGTTCTGCCAAAAAATTGAATGATTCAAATGACCACCTCCGTTAAATTTAAGAGCTGGGCCTAGCGCTATTGCTGCACTATAAAAAAACAAATTATTAGTAAGTTTCATACCTTTGATGAATGTACGTACTTTACATCACCACATTCGGTAGCTTTCTTCAACTTTTCTTCCGCGGTATTTAAATTTGTTACGTATCCTTGATGATGTTTCGTGTGATGTAAATTCATAATATCGCGACTTATTACCGGTTCGAGAGCTGCATAGTCATAAGGTAATTCTGGCAGAGTGTGCTTGGAACGTAAGTGTCTTGCAGATCTGTAAATAGAAGAACCTTTAGACTTGAGATTGAGGTTAAGTCACCGGTTAAAATGATACGATTTGCAATGAAAGGTACTTACGGCAAAACAGCACCAGATAATCGACGCAAAGCAAACATTTTTTAAAAGGGTTTTGGTTAATTACAATAAATCTTTTTTAAATTTTGTTAACACTAGAAAATGACAGTTCTGACACCTTCTGTATTGCAGTGTTGCCAACCGATTTCTACAAAGTAGAATCCCATCATGGAAAATTTCTTATCTTTAATGGCAAGGTTGACTATATTTAAAAGAATCTTCGTGTACCGTAGGTATATTTATTTATTTATCTTTATCACTTTATTATCTTTACGGGGCGGGAGCAAAGACCTTGGGCGGGAGGGCCATCATAAAAATTTAAGAAAATAAGACTTGCAGTGACATCTCTTAGGTAAGTTGACAAACACTTTTTATTTTAACATTTTAAAAATCAGTTATAAATATAATTAAGCGTTTTTATGCTTTTAAATAAAAGAATGAAGTGTTTTGATGCAATAAGGTTTTTGTTAAACGTTAAACCGTAAATTAATGAGCACTAGAAAATAATTTATTAATCGCGAGAGCGCCATCTAGCGTTGACTTTTTCTAAGGTGGCAAATTTAAAATCTAAATCTAGTAATTTATCTAACGACTATATTACAAGCATTATACATATTGTGATATGAATTCTTATGTAAATTGAAATACTGTATTTGTTAATAAAAGTAGTCTATTAATGAAACTCATTAAGCCTATAAGGCTAGGATAATAAATGTAACCAGTTAATTAGTTTCAAAAGCACGAAAAAAGAATCATTATTGTAACTTAAAATAAGCTACAGTATAATTTATGTGAACACATGTTCTTCAAGTACTCAAAAGTACCTACCAAATCTTACGATGCATTAAGTTTGAACAGCGATAGCTTTCTCCCAAAATAGAACCTTTGAGAAAAAAAATCGACAATTAAAATTTTTAAAATAGATTTTATAAAACGATGGAAGTAAATTGAATTAATACACTTTTACAAATTATTTTGTGTATAAAAATAATTCATCAACTGTAACTACGTAACAATATACAATTTTTTTTAATTTGTACACAATTATAAAATAAATATTAACACTCTTAAAACATTATTTTAATACTGCTTAAAAATATACCTAATCTAATATCACAATTTTTTATAAACAAATGTCATTTGGTATAATATGACTAACATTTAAACTTTCGTACAAGGTATATTTTGTAAACCTTTATTACGCAAAGTGGGTCTTAAAATTTTATTCCATTTTTTAAAAGTTTTTGACGAAAAAACCCACAAAGATGAAAATATAGCGCTTAAAAATTGTAAACCGACTACAACTAAAACGGAATAAAAATTACTCGTAAAAAGACCACACATTACATTAATAAATAAACATAAAAAAATACCTAAACTAATAATTCCTAATCTTAAAATTAAACGTTCTAATTTATAAGGACATCGTCCTTCATACAATAAGGCTTTTCTCACATTTTTGAGAGCGACAGATGTAAAAATTCCTAAACAACTACCTACTACAACAAAACACAATTTAAAAACTAACAGTTGGAAGCTCATTATTTGGCAAAAACCCGTTAGTTCGTTTAATTCGATATTTCTATTAATTAAAACAAATATTAGCGGAATTGTCGAAATGCTCCAAACCACCGCGTGAAGACGCGCCGATATTTTTTCTATCGCTTCTGTAGACCATTCTTTAGCGGCAGTTAAGTACCAAACAAAAGAAAACACGCACCACCACACGGCCATCGCCACGTCGGTATAAACAAGCAAAAGAGCCACCGACGTGCATCCCAAACTATCGGTTGGCTTTTCCAAAAGTGTACTACCTCTGCACGTTAACGGTCCTACAATCCAACGAATTAAAAATATAAGCGCTCGTACAAATCCACAAAATGAAAGATACAGTAAGGGCCTTGCAGGCCAACGAAAACGCTTAGGTTGCGTTATAAACGTTAATAAGGAAAACGTGGTCATCAAAAAGCACAAAATTGACCAAAACAAAGACCACACCTGCAAAATAAAAATTTAGTAAATAAATTTCCACCGGGAAAAAAGTCTGTAACTCACCGCATATATTGTTTTATCACTTTCATTATAATTCTTATGGATATAACATTTTTGAAGGCACATTTGATTATTTATATCAGGCACTGTATTTGGAGGACATAATTGAGCTGCTGTCCGTGAGACGTGGATGTGGTCTCTCGGCAACGAGTCTTTATAATCATCTTCGGGCGGTTGTTGTATGCACAATTGTGGAGGTTCTGGAAATCTATATAAACGAAACAAATCGTTATTTTTCAATTTTCATCACGAGTAAACCAAACTTACCTAGAACACTCTAATTCTTTAGGCCAAGAAAATCCAGCTCTTAGCAACGACGAAATACAGTCTTTTTTAACTTCTTCGCAAAGACCTCTACAAGCTGGTACTGCCACAGGGACGTCTTCAGAACATAAAGGAATAAATACGGAACAAACGAAAAGTCTTAAGAATGAAGAACAGTTGTGTTGAATTAGAGCTCCAAAGGACTGTAACTGTAAAGAAAAGAGGTATTGATTCAAATTACTTGCTCGTGAGACCGTAAAGACTATTTAAATATTAACTATCTGTTTATCTTTTAGTGACTATGTGTCGCCCCTACTGTTAGCCCATTAGAAATCTATTCCATTAAAAAATTCTAGGGAATTGTTAGTAATACTGATGGTACATAAGCCATATCCCGACATTGGTAAGTCAGAAATAGCCGAGTTTCAAACCAGACCCAAGAATGAAGTTAGTAGCAGTGAGTAAGTAGTTTACCAGTGAACTAAACTTCGGTCAAGATTTAGTCAATTTTTGACGTTAGTAAGTCATAAACTTAGTACTGCTAACTTCACATTTGACTTTTAGTTGGTAACTTCAGATTAATCTTCTCGTTTTCGTAAACGTAACGAATTTTTAAAAAATTATTGGGAATTGGTAGTAATACTGATGGTACGTAAGTCATATTTCGACGTTGGTAAGTCAGAAATAGTAAATTTTGAACCAGACCCAAGTGTGAAGTTAGCAGCAGTTTGTAGCTAGCTAAAGTTTGGTAAAGATTTAGTCAAGTTTTGACGTTAGTTAGTCATAAACTTAGTACTGCTAACTTCACATTTGACTTTTAGTTTGTAACTCGGCTATTTTTTTTTAAATAAAATTTTAAATAAAAAGAAGTTATTTAAAAATTTCAAATTATTGCTTCAGATTAATCTTCTCGTTTTCGTAAACGTAACGAATTTTTAAAAAATTATTGGGAATTGGTAGTAATACTGATGGTACGTAAGTCATATTCCGACGTTGGTAAGTCAGAAATAGTAAATTTTTGAACCAGACCCAAGTGTGAAGTTAGCAGCAGTTTGTAGCTAGCTAAAGTTTGGTAAAGATTTAGTCAAGTTTTGACGTTAGTTAGTCATAAACTTAGTACTGCTAACTTCACATTTGACTTTTAGTTTGTAACTCGGCTATTTTTTTTTAAATAAAATTTTAAATAAAAAGAAGTTATTTAAAAATTTCAAATTATTGCTTCAGATTAATCTTCTCGTTTTCGTAAACGTAACGAATTTTTAAAAAATTCTTGGGAATTGGTAGTAATACTGATGGTACGTAAGTCATATTACGACGTTGGTAAGTCAGAAATAGTAAATTTGTGAACCAGACCCAAGTGTGAAGTTAGCAGCAGTTTGTAGCTAGTTAAAGTTTGGTCAAGATTTAGTCAATTTTTGACGTTAGTAAGTCACAAACTTAGTACTGGTAACTTCAAATCTGACTTTTAGTTTTTAACTCGGCTATTAATTTTTTATATAATTTTATATAAAAGTTACTTAAAAACTTCAAATTAATGCTTCAGATTAATCTTTTCGTTTTCGTAAACGTAACAAATTTTAAAAAAAAATCTTGGAAATTGTTAGTTATACTGTTGTATTAGTAATACAAGTCAGAAATAGCCAAGTTTCGAACCAGACCCAAGTATGAAGTTAGTAGCAGTGAGTAGTTTACCAGTGAACTAAACTTCGGTCAAGATTTAGTCAATTTTTGACGTTAATAAGTCAAAAACTTACTACTGCTAACGTCACCTGTGACTTTTGGTTTGTCACTCGGCTATTTTTTAAAAATTCGAATCGTAATAATCTTGAATTATCGTAGTTATGTTCTTGAAACTTTTTTTATCAGTGCGTATACGCTTTACGCTTATTAAAGACGTTTTTTTATAAATAATTTCATTTCCGCTTGTCAAAACGTCAAAAGATAAATATTTATTTAAAAATAAAATTATAAATAAAAAGAAGTTATTTAAAAATTTCAAATTAATGCTAGAGTTTGACTATTTTTTACCGCACATATCCCTCATTATAATTGGTTTAGCTTTAGAAAATCAAAATAGCATGTGGAAATAAATATCGCGAGATTATTTTTATCCAAAAATTATACGACTGCGAGTCGAGGCGAAGCCCTATGGAAAGAAACGTACCAAGGTCATTGCCTGACTGACAGGCTTCACTTGGAGCGGCATCATGAAAGAGAATTCTCAACAATCGCATAGCTCTCGAAGCAATATCTCAACGTCATCGTGTCCGTCTTTTTCTTACTCGTACGTCGTGCTCTCACAAAAAAAAGCGAGCGTACATGAACTCATCTGCTACGAACTTGTGAGTTTTTAAATAAAACAAAGAATTCTGTTTTTAGTAAAGTTACAAAAACTTGTTGCGTCTTCTTCAAAGTTTTTATTTCTAAAAAGATTCACATTCGGGCGAAAAAGACAGGTGAAAGACGGCGTTGCCGAAAAAGGGAAACGATTCTTAGAAACGGACACACAAACACACATGATCCATAAATGATAATGAAGAAAATTGGGTAGGATATTATTAGAGCCCTTTGTGAAGAGAAAAGGGAGCCTTTTAAAAGAGATGCGGAGTATTGAAATGCAACGAAGCGCGAGAATGCCTTGGGGTTGGGCCAGACTTAGGTAATGACAAGGCGGCTTCTTTTAAGGCGCCTAGACTTGCTTGATTACCTCTAGTAGCCCCTGCCAACCCGGGGGGGCTTGTATACAACTTGCATTACATACCACAAGCAAAAGAAACTGAACAATGCGAAAAACATGATAATGGATTCGTCGAGCAAGAAAAAAATTTTAAAAACCCAAAAGATTACCTTTTAATAAAATAACATACCGTACATATTTTATAACAATGGCATTTCTAAAACCGTACATGTTGAAAGTTTAATTCCAATTTTTTGTTACTCAATTAAATAAAAAAAGGAGATTTTAAAACAATAAGACTCGTTTCGGCATGGCTATCGATTCCATCTCCAACCAGGTGAGAATTAGAATTTATTTCTACAACGAATAAATTATTTCTTTTTATGAGAATAAAAATATGAATGAAAAAAAAAGCTTTCAAATTATAATGTACGCATTCTCTTTACAAAAAAAATTATTCCATTTTGTTAAAATGCAAATGCGACTCCATTATCAAGATCCAAATTACGTTTGAGCTCTCCATCCGTACTAAAACTCGCACTTATTAATTCTACAGGGCGATTCATTAATATCTTCAATAGTTCCATAGCCGTTTGAAATGATGCGTACATTTAAATACAAAAGTTATTCAACTCCTTAAGGAGCACAAACTAAAATTATTTTCATCTGTACAGGGTGTTGTATTACTGCTCGGGAAGAATGTATTTAATTTTTTTAAATGGAACACCCTGTATATTTTTACATACTTGGATTCCTGGTAAAATTTAGATACTAACTTTTTAAAAATATATAGGGTGTTCCATTTGAAAATAACAAGTTAAGGTCATTTGAAAATGAGTAACTTTGGGTGGCTTTAATGAACACCCTGTACAATTTAATCAAACTTTTTTTATTTCATAGCATATAGGATAGTCATAACTACCTATGAAAAAAATTTTCATTAGTATTACTTGAACAACGGCTTTAGTGCGATTTTTGAAAGCAAAGCGTGTTGGGGGCATTTTTTATAGAGAAAAAAATTAATAACCTGGCAACACTGCGGAGAAATTAAAAATTTTTAATATGGACATGTAGGCGACTTAATGCAAAGTCAAAATATAGAAAAATATACACGGTGTTCCGTTTAAAAAAATTAAAAATATTCTCGCCGAGCAGTAATACAACACCCTGTAGAGATGAAAATAATTTTTGGTTATGCTCCTTAAGGAGTTGAATAACTTTTGTATTTAAATGTATGCCTTATTTCAAACGGCTAGTGAGTTATCGAAGACGGTCATATCAATGAATCACCCTGTATACAAGGCGTTTCCGAAGTTATCTTGAGGTTCCACATCAAAACCAATTTTTAAAATGTCGTTCCAGGAAATTTTTTCGCCTCTAAACATTTGAGAGGGTCTAACCTTATATAATTCTTTGAATTATTGGCTCTAAAAGGTAGTGATGGGCGTACAAAAGTGAATTAACGTTTACTATACCATTATACTGTAGAATGTAAAAAACCATAGGTTATGGTTATGGTTAAAACAACTTTCTTTATGGTACATTTTACATTTACGTGAGTGAATCTTTCGAGGCAAATTATTATTAAATTCTCGCAACTCAACAGTTTTGTAATTATATCTCTAAATGTCAAACTTAATATTAGAACTGAACTACATTTCTAACAGAAAGCAAAATTATTATAAAACAATCGTATCAAGATTCCCATAAAACTTCCAAACAGGATTATCTATGAAGTGCGTGCTTCAGGGCCCGGGAAAAAGTAAAATAGAAAAGGAAATTTAATGCTCTATAAGTTATTTTCTGAAGACTTTTACTGTAAAACAAAGGGCTAAGGTGCTAGAGGCAAAAGTTTGACGCAAAACACGAGGCATTTTTTTCATACATTAAAGGGGGTAAAGCAAAAATTAAAGTTGTAGTACAGAAAATTCTAAGAACAAATTTTTAAACCGCACAACGCTGTGATGAGCCGTTCGAAAGATATAACGTGTTCAAGTAAAACTGCGTGACGTCACGCAGCCGAATCCGCTAGCGATGCATCGGTCGCATAGCAGCTAGCCTAGCAGAGTATAGTTTGATATAAACAAAATTGAGTATGCTGCGCACGAAGGCTAATGTTGCATTTGTCCAATGTCAGCTACGCGCTTGCCCAGTTCCTGCATTCGACTGTGTGACGTCACACACTTGAAACATTAAAAATGTTTTTTGGGTAACGATTTTTGTGGGCGGGTATCTCAAAAACTATAAGGAATAGAAAAAGATGAATGCGAGCAATCTGGTAGGAAATTTAATAAGCTTTCATTTTGCTAAGAATAGTTTTTTCCCTAGGATACACCGTTTTCGAGATATAAGCGAAAACTCCAAAAATGGGACCCTTTCACCCCCTCCCTCCCTTAACCATGAAGCTGTGTTCTAAGTGTTCTATAACCTCTTCGTTGACTAGACTATATAGATTTGTTGTATGAACTGCAGTGTATTTGTGATTATCATTCTTTGCTCTAGCCCTGCCTTCAGAGGTTCTCTGATGGAGGCCCTTAAAGTAATATGCAAGCCTTTATAGCCTTTACAACAGCTTATCGATTGCTCATACTTTCTCCGTTTTCTTTAGCAAGTATAGAACGAGAAAAAGAACGAGCATTGGAGCAATCGATCGGCTGTTGGGAAGCTGTTCTTTGTCATTAATCACGCTCTGAAGACTCTCTAAAAGCATCAAGACTATCAGAACAGCTTTATTACTCTTTAATGAGATTTAACACCAAATAAACATCTGAAGAGACAATTTGAAGAAAACGTACAGACTTTCAAGTCGTTATACCTAGTACTAATTCAACTCCAAAAGCGTTTACAAACGCGTAAGCACTGTCGTGGCTACTGGAGTACTCGAGCTTAAAGCTTTCGGGAACTCCTAAAATTTCAAGCACCTAAAAGAGAATATTCGAGTGATTCGAGCCTTTGTGATACATATTTTAGAACAAGTGCCCAAATTTGTTTGTCAATATTGAGATTCTTTTTAAACTGTTGATAATCTTAGAGAGGGGGGGGGGAAGACTTGAAGAAACCATCTAGCCCTTTGTTTCATGTGCTAACCAAAGAGAGTGTAGACGTAGACATTTCCCAAAAATCGTGACTATATGGAGACGAATTATTGGAAAAGTCCACAGGATTTCCACTTAAAGGGCTCTAAACCTATAATAGATGTTGAGAAGTTCGCTTGCGAAATCAAAAAAAAAGAGATATTAAAAGACATTTGTTTGAATTATGTATTATACCCAAGGAAGCAATGAATGGACAAATTTAAGTTATGTGGAGTTTTTCACGTTAATCAGTCAAGCGTAGAGAATGGTCAATGAATCAAACGGTCATACCCAGACAAGTCATATAGCTATAATTTTTTTAATGCGCTTTCAAAATCAGATAACTCAAGTACATATCTGCAAAGTCATCAAATTGTATACAGTCAATTATCATCTCTTTAAAAAAAGTTTTTCAAATTTCAAAACGAGTCTAATTTAAAATTAAATTTTAGTTATGGGGGGGGGGGAATATTGGATTTTTTAACTAGTATACTATACAGTTTTTGATTTACGGACGTTTTACACAAACAGGCAGAGTTTTTTACCAAAGTTTTTTTTGCATTTTTTAGGAAATCAATCCTTTATTTTTTAAGAAACTAAGTTATTAGAAACTCGGAAGTCATTAGTTGACGTCTATTAAATTGATTATAGAGGAAATCGTTACACTATATGGATTAGCGCCTAGCGAGCAGTGGCGTAACATCTGCAAGGCACTCCGCGGCATCAAGCCCTGTCCCCAAGACGAAAAATGACGTCGAAGAGTTCACAACGACATTAGAATATTTGGATTGACCCCACATAAGTTATGTTAAAAATTAAAAAAACGAATGACAACTTGTGTCATTGCTCATCCGTCAATCACAGTCTTGTCACACAAAACAGTACTTTCTCTCCTAATAAAACAATGTATTATTTTTAAATTATTGGACATTCATTGCGACTCTGATAAAACTAGGTGACGTAACAAAAACAAATTACTTTCAGTCCTCGGCTCTCTCAATTTAATCCTAGTTTTAATTGCTCTCGACAATAAATCCAATAAATTTAAAACTAATCCGACTCGGAGCCGAGGGTGGTTGTTATTAAACGCAATTACAGTAATTACTCCGCAGGTGTTTAACAACTTACACAATTTATTTATAACGATTTTTTTTTAAAAGTTCAATGATAGTTATTTGAGCGTCGTCCGTTATCTACCGACAAAGTATCGATAACGGTGATAAACATTTATACAACTTTTAGTATCGAAACGTCAAAGCTGCCGATATTGTAATCGTCGTGCTTTTAATGCCGCAATAAAATTTATGTTCCTGAAATGTAAACGCATTTAATACTTAAAAACCCACCCGCCTTTCATTACATTTTACTGTTAATATACTTTCAGGTAAAAGAATTCCACTCAATGGTTCGTCGATTGTTGCCCATAAGTCCTTTTTTCGGCACAATTCTTGTTTACAACACTGTAAACACCCTCAAAAAAATTATTTTTCTAAGTTGAAACACTCCGATGTCGCCATAACATGACTTTCTCATTCGTATTGAGGGGTTCCAAAATATTAAAAACAATACAGAGTGTTTCATTTGAAATAAAAAACAACGGATGAGAAAGTTTTTTCCGCTTGTCAAATCTTGTAATTTTGTATTTTTATTAATTAAAATTTAATTTGATATCTTCAGAAAGCTAATTTTAAGAGCTTTCAAAATATTGAAAAATATAAAGGGTGTCCCATTTATATTAAGAAATTTGATCCCATTTCCGGTTAAACCGGAAGTCAAAATATAAGGTGTTTGGTATCGTGAAACAGCTAAATTTGTGACCTTTTAAAATATTGCAAAATATACAGGGTGTTCCATTAAAACTAAGAAATTTGTTCTCATTTCCGGTTAAACTGGAAATCAAAATATAAAGTGTTTAGTATCGTGTAACAGCTAATTTTACGAACTTTCAAAATATTTAAAAAAACACAGGGTGTTCCTAAAAATTTTAACATTTTTGTAATTTCCGGTTTAACCGGAAGTGTTTTGTTAACTGAAAGTAGTGTCAAATAGTAGATACTCATGGGATTGATACATATATCCATATTCAAGTTTTCATTTTTATTACAAAAGAAATTATAGATTTTTGAAGTTTTGACATTCAAAAAATCATTACTTCGAAACCGCTACAGCGATTTTGATAAAAATTTATATTTCGATAGAGAATTACGTTGTCTGTAACACGTCCAAAAATGCAAGAATTTGGCAGACGAAATTTTGAGAAAATCAATTTCAAAGTTTTGACCTACTTTGGCCCCTTACAGGTAAGCCAATTTGAAACAATTTTAAAAATTAACTTTCTTAGGACGAAAGCTCTATATTTTGGCTGTACAATGCCGTTTTGAAATTTTTATAATAATAATTACCGGTTAAGTTATAACGGAAAAACCGCGAAATGGGACAATCTTTATATTGGTCGCCATTTTGAATTTAAAAATTTTGAAAATTATTAATTCAATTGGGACTAAGGTGTACTGTCTTATAGCCAATTAGCCCTATAGCATATCTATAATTTAGACTCAAATTTGCGGACCCAAAATAATCCCTTCATTTTGAGCCACCCTGTATATTTTTACTACTTATTCAAGTTAGATGAATCTACCAAAAATCAGAAATTGAAACTTACACCCAAGGCTGCCTCTTTTTGATTTTCGTGTCCCATCATATTTGGCATCAAAGTGGTATTGTAGCCCAAGTTTTGACATAAGGGAGTCGTTATTTTTTCACAACGTTGATTCGAATTACAAACGACCAAAGTTACGCCGAATAAAAAAACTAAAATTAGCGAAAATCGCATCATCTTGGCATTAAAATGTTTTCACACACACATAAAACAAAATATAAAAACTTCACTTGTTATTAAAAACAACAAACAAAAACAAGTTTATTTTTCAAAGCACACTTTTAAAAACTGTTATTATCTATTTAACACAGTTTACATAAGTTTTAAACCTAATTTTCGTAATTTTTAAGTCCTCGATATTATTTTCAAATGTCCGCTAATAAACTTAATGAAACACGATCACGTTTCATACTGAATATCTGCCAACGTACTCCTTCCTTCTTCTACAAACTACAACCAACAAATGAACGCCGGCTAAACAACCGCTTCAAAGATAAAACTTCATAAGAGAGCCGGGAGTGTTTTTGTTTATAGTCCTACCGAATTAATTTAATCGTAAACATTTTTTTTAAACTTTTCTAGAAACGTTTTTGAATAATATTTATTCCCAGTCACTAATTAACGTTTAAAAACAAAATAAAAATTTTTTAACAAATTACTTTTAACAAACTAACCTTAAAATTCAAATTAATAAAAAATAAAAATTTTTATAAAAATTCTATTATTGTTTTTTAATTTTAATAATTGTAAATTAAATAAATAAGTAGGGCCAATTAATAGAAATAATTAAAAAAAAAATTATAAAAATCCCCGACGACTTTATTGCACTGGTAGGACTATTAAAGTGGCAGGATCATGAGGAATGTAACCGTGAGATCAAAGCGAACCGCGCTTACTATTCGACAACTACAACACTCACAGCTCGATAACAACAAGCAACTTTTAATTTTTACTTGAAAATGTTTTTAAACAAAACCTTATCTTTCCTTATTTATTTTATTTATATAAATTATTTATTTAATTCCGACTTCATTTATTTCAACTACAAATTATAATTACAAACGCTTTTATTAATTAAAATTTCTTATGTAATTATTTTACATAATGGTTAATTATCGATAATTACGAACTAATCTTATAATTTAATTTAAGTTGGCCATATTCTTAAAAAAAAATTTATAATTTTACATTTTGTATTCCATTAGTGTGCTATTAAAGGCAAATTGGTTTTAATTTTGAACTTAACGATTATTATATTCTATTTCATAGTTATTATGAATGATATTTCATATTATTTTTCGCTTCGCTTGATACAAAACGCGATTAGTTTCTGTAAGAGTAAGAAGTTGAAAATATGTGAGTGAGATGAAATGTTTGAGACGGGTAATTACAGACTATTAAAGATTTACACTTTTCTTGATGCCGACACTTTGTATACATGGTACCTTCGAGCGACGTAAAATACACTTTATTAGTTTACATGCTACTTTTATAGCAAATTTAAATAAATTTCAGTGGTGCAAATTAGTGGACAAATTATTTTTAAATAGCAAAATGAAAATGGCTCATAAAATTACAGAAAATTTATATTAAAAGATAATATCAAAACTAATTGACAGTGGGTAACAGTGGCGGCGCTACCTATTCTGGCACCCCCTGCAATCCTGCAAATGTCAAATATTTCGCCCCCATTTGTTACTATTATCAATTTCTAAAATATTTGTAATGAGGCTATCTCGCGTCGATCCTAACATATTGCGCCCCTAACATGTTGAGCCCCTATGCGACGCTACGTTGCTTACCGCCGTCCCTGGTGGGTAATAATGGCAAATATGTGTGTTATAAATTTTGCTAATTTCAATTTTGCCATTATTCCCCAGAATAATTAATCCTTCAAAATAAATTAAAAAAATTATATTAAGTCGAATTTTACAAGGTGGGGGTCTCTTTTTTTTTAGATTTTATTCTAATAAAAATTATAGAGCATAAAACTATCTCTCCGAATCAGTCAAAAAATTTGTTTTAGTGGCCAAAATTATCCTTCAAAATAAATAAAAAACAGTGTCTATCAAGTCGATTTTTAGAACTTGGGATGTCTCTCCCGGCTCTAGCTCCTTAATAAAAATTATAGAGCAAAAAATGATCTCTCTGAATCAGTCAAAAAATTGTTTTTAGTTGTCATAGCGAATCCTTTAAATTTAAAAATAAATAAAAAATTGAAAAACTTATCAAGTCGATGTTTACAACTTTTGGCGTATCTCCCGGCTCTAGCTTCTTAAGGGGGTAAGCTCCGCTAGTAATTTTAATGGGTTCGGCCAACTTAAATTCCGCAAACACTGCCCTCGGATACACTTTTAAAAGAAAACTCAGACGTGTTTGTGCATCGTGACTCCTCATAAAACTGAAATCTGAACCGCTATCAACAAAATAGTAATTCAAGAGATCTGCATCAGCCAGGTGACCTGGCAGGCAGTTATATCGCTTCCTCACAACATTAAGCCTTCCTAACTCTTTCCATTTTTCCTAGCTCACTCTTTTTCAAATTTATGTTTAAGATAAGCTTTTTTTTCAGATTCTAGGCATATTTAGGTATACCATTGCCAACCATTCAAGGTCAGCTTATGTTTTAGCGAGAAAGGCAGTCACAGGGACATCTACACTGTAAAGACGTTTCAAATTTTTTGTTTTCGTACGCTTCGTTCATCATTGAAGAATTTTCTACTAAAGCGGGACTTTCCACCTTAATGAGTGATCTGAGAGTAATTTTACGTCTAATAAAAATTATAGAGCATAGAATTGTCTCTCTGAATCAATTAAAACATTTGTGTATTAGTTGCCATAGTGAATCCTTCAAAATAAATTTAAAAAAAAAACAAACCGGTTTTTACAACTTTAGACGTCTCTCCCGGCTCGAGCTCTTTAAGGGGTAATCTGAGTGTAATTTTACTTCTAATAAAAATTATAGAGCATAAAATTATCTCTCTAAAATCAGTTAGTCTTAGTTGCCATACTAAAATCCTTCAAAATAAATCAAAAATTTAAAAAAAACAAGCCGGTTTTTACAACTTTGGACGTTTCTCCAGACTTTAGCTCCTTACGGAGTGACCTAAGGGTAATTGTACCTCTAATAAAAATTAGAGAGCATAAAATTATTTCTCTGAATCAGTCAAGAAGTTAGTCTTAGTTGCCATAATGAATCCTTCAAAATAAAAAATATGTATCAAGTGGGTTTTCACAACTTGGGGTATCTCTTCCGGCTTTAGCTCCTTAAGAAGTAATCTGAAGGTAAGAAAAACGAGCACAAAATTACCTATTCGAGCTAATAAAAATATTTAGTAGAGAAACTTCTGAACTAATCCTTTTATCCAAGAGTAGATACCTAATAAAAGGTAGCTTGACACAAATATGGCTATAAAAATTTTATGTTAGTGGACGGCCCTGACCAGTGACCACACCACGGCAAAGATTTTATTTTCCTTTAGTATGTTTCTATGAGGAGCTCCTATATTAACCGAATCTCCATTAAAACATGCACTTCAGTCATTTTGTAGGTAGTTACACGAGCACCGAAATAAACCACAAAGAAATAGATTTCAAATAATTAAAATGGGCGAACAATGTGCTCCCACGCTATAGGCAACCCACTTTACTGCTTCAGGATAATGTGTTGCATATTATTCAGGATTAATTTATTGATACAAGACTTTTCAAAAAGACAACATTCTCTGAGATCGTGCTGTGATTTTTCAAAATTTAAATTTATTATAATCATCTAAAAATAGCTATAATTCATTTGTTAGCACAAGCAGAGGGTATCACCATTCACTCAGACAAGTAAAAAACACCGGATGTGCATGGCCATACGAGGAACTTTTTCCTGTTGTTTTTTTTGTGCATTTCTTTTTTTTTATTTATTTTGAAAATTTTAAATTATAAACTTTTAAAGAAATGCACAAAAAAATACAACAGGAAAAAGTTCCTCGTATGGCCATACACATCCGGTGTTTTTGATGTTAATGTTATTAAAAAAATTTTTTTTTTAAACTGCTTCCATCCGGAATTGAACCTGGGACTTGTATGTGATCAAAATTTTTAGGTATAAACTGTTTCAAAAATTTCACTTTTTTGTAAAATTTGGCATAAATTGAAGTTCAAAATATACATTATTTTATATCTTAAGAAAGCTAATTTTACAAGCTTTCAAAATATTGAAAAATATACAGGGTGTTCCATTTAAATTAAGCCTTTTAATTCCATTTTCGGTTAAACCGAAAGTCAAAATATAAAATGTTTGGTAGCGTGTAATAGCTAAGCTTACGATCTTTCAAAATATTAAAAAATATACAGAGTGTTCCTAAAAATTTTGATATTTTTTTAATTTCCGGTTTAACCGGAAGCGTTTTCTTAACCGAAAATAGTGTCAAATAATAGATATTCATGGGATTGATATAAATATCCAATTTTAAGTTTCTATTTTTATTACAAAAGAAATTAGAGATTATTGAAATTTTGACATTCAAAAAATTATAACTCTGACTTCGCATTATACAAGTCTTTAAAAATTTAAAGTTAGATATATAATTACGTTGTCTATAACATATCAAAAAATTAAAAAAATGTTCGGACCAGTTTTTGAGAAAATCGATATCAAAATTTTGACCTACTTGGGCCCCTTAAAGGTAGGCAATGTTAAAACAATTTTGAAAATCGACTTGTTTAGGACGAAAGCCCTATATTTTGGCTGTACAATGTCATTTTGAAATTTTTATAATAATTATTACCGGCAAAGTTATAAGGGAAAAACCACAAAATGGGACAATCGTTCTATTGGTCACCATTTGTAATAAAAAATTTTGAAATTTTTTTTTTCAATTGGGGGTCACATGTACTATCTTATAGCCAAGTAAAATTGAGTTGGGCTCAAATTTGCAAATATGCGCCCAAAATAACCACCTTATTTTTGGACACCCTGTATAGATTTCTTATAAAAGCTTAGTTTGCCGATGAAATAATTTTAAAGTGACTAAAATCAAATTTCATCAAAATCGGTTTAGTAGTTTTGGCTCCACAGAGTTACATACATACAGTCAGCCTCACAATTAATGGCCACCCTGGCTATACGTTTAGCACGAATTTTAGATGTAACCATCATAACACCCTATACTTAAATTGAGGGGTAACTTTATTTTGCCAACAAGTAGTTAATCAACAACCTCCTCTTCTGTCTTTTTGTCGTTGTTGGCTAATAACCACCCTGGCTACACGCCAGGCCAATAATTGTGAGGCTGGCTGTACATCCATCCAGACATTTTGGTTCAAAAAATTGAAAACATTTTTTTTCGATTTTTGGAATCAGAGTGACTCAAAACGTCGAGAACTTCAATAAAAATTTTCTCGATTATAGTAACTTTTTCTTGGATTGGAAAAAGTTAAAATGAGAGATGCTTACATTAGGGTGGAGCGAATTTTTGATTTTTTGAAATTTAAAAAACAGCTAGTGTGGGAAAGTTGCCTTTCTAGAAAAAAGCCAAATTATAGTAGGTTGCATACCCTCCATTTATGCACTATTTTTTTAAACTTCGGGGGAACCTCTAAAATTGGTCCAATCGGATTGCGCTTTCACTATGTTGCTTGAGGCTAAGAAAGACAACTTTCGCACCTTAGCCGTTTTTTAAATTCCAAAAAAAACTAAAATTCGCTCCACCCTAGCTTACATGTCACAAAGTTGCAAATGATTTCTTTGCATCTCGGTCAAAAATGAGAGTTTGATTTGAACATGTAAGACTTGTCGTACAGTTACAAACTTAAAAAAAAATTCAATAACATTAACTAGTTTCATTTAATATACAATTTTATAATTTTATTTTTCAACTACGTACTTTGTTAGCTATTAAACAAAACGTTTGAATCTGTTAAATTATTTTAAGCTCTACTGGTTGAATTTTTAGTAGTAAAGGTTAAATTTTCTATAAAAATAAACCAAAGTTGAAATATACATTAAATAATCCATTTAATAACTACGTATTGTTCACAATAATAGTTTTAATATTGTTCAAGGGCCGATAATCGATCGGCATTTAATTTAGTTATAAAATTTTGTATTCTTGACTCTTGTTCTTCCGTACGACAATACTTGGCGGTTACATCCGAGTTCTTCTTATAGCTCATTTGATATCTTAAAATTATAGCGAGTAAATGCCAAAAACCAAACTCGGGCCATAATATATCTTCAAAATAAATATTCGAATTTTTAATTTGCCACAAAAGAAAATCACTTAACCGAGTTTCTCCCGAAGTTCTGATAAGGATATCAGGATCCGAACTTTGATTAGTATACAAACAACTAGAAAATAATTGCTCGTCAATATCGTCTAGTTCTAATGACTTAGATTTAACACCTTCTACTACACTTTTAACACAATTAACCATCTCATCTCTAGACGTGTAAGAAAAAGCGATGTTTAAAAATACTTTGTTGTTGTCTTTCGTAATAAGCATAGCTTCGCTTATTAATTTTCTGATGTCGGCCGGTACTAAATCTAAATTTCCAATTATGCGTATACAAACACCATTTTTCATAAGCTCGTCTTTTTCTTCCATAACTCTCTTGTACTTTTCTCTAGCAAGTTCCATCAACATATCTACTTCTTCTTGGCCCCTTTTATAATTTTCTATGCTAAACGCGTATACGGTCACTTCGGTTACACCCAGTTCTAAGCACCATCGTAGCGTTTCCGACAGTTTATCGAACCCTCTCGTATGACCGTTGGCTGTCGCTAAATCGTTTTTTCTAGCAAACCTTCTGTTACCGTCCATTATAAAAGCGATGTGCTTCGGAATAGGCCCACATTTTAATACGTTAATACAAAAAGTTTGATACCACGTCAGCCTATTATCGATTATCCACGACATTGTGCCCAATTTTACTAATTCATTACTTACGAAGTATAAAAAGTTAAATAGCTTACGTTAAATTACGTACGTTGCATATTAATTATAACAAAATTAACTCGTTCATTTAAAAAATCACTTAAACTGCATTATTAAAAATTGTAGGTTATAAAGATTTTTTTGTTTATCTAATGTCACGTCAAACGTCATGTGTTTCAAAAATAAGAGTATGCAACCCAAATTACACGAGTAACAGACTGGTTGCCTATGCAACTAAAATAAATTAAAATTTAATAAATTTCTTTTATTTTTTGACAAAAAGGCGCTTCCTAAATTACAAAACAAATTTGTGCACGTTTATAAATTATAAATATTTGTTAATTATTTAATAATATTTAAATTGGTTTAATTTTATCATTATTTTTAATTTAAAGGCACTGAGCCGGTAAATGATTAGGGGACAATTATTATTTTGATTAAGTTAATTTAAAAAGGAAAACCATAATAAGCTTACATAATATCATAGTTTTTTGTTATTAAACTAATTATTTTTAGAAATATTTACTCATTAAGATAAATTATTACATTTTTGCTTTGTTAAAATTAAAATTACCTTAGATATACAGGTTGATTCAAATTCGTGGGCCACTATGGGGATCTCGGAAACTGTAAGAGATACAAAGTTGGTTAAATGGGGGCAAAGTTGCGTAATTGGATAGCGAATAATCTTCAAAAAAGAAAATTAAAAAATTTCCATTAGGTCCCGGGATTTATGGAAAAAAACGAAATTTTGGAAAACCTTATTTATTTTTTTCTGAAGTTGTTTTCAAAGATATCAGAAACGTAAAAACACATTTTCCTTGCACCTTTTTTGTCTCTACAAGATGGCGATTTTAGATTTTTAAAACAACGTTTCGGTTTTGAATTACCATCATCAACTCTAAAATTTTAAATACGGACCTGCATTTTTTATTTTATTTTTGAGTTTAACTTTTTATTATAAAAGCAATGACGTATCAAAAAATGCAGGTCCGTATTTAAAATTTTGGAATTGATGATGGTAATTCCAAACCGAAAGGTTTTATCGAAAATTTAAAATTGCCATCTTGTAGAGACAAAAAAGGTGCAAGGAAAATGTGTTTTTATTTTTTTGATATCTTTGAAAATAACTAAAAAAAATTAATGAGATTTCCAGAAATTTTATAATTTTAAATAAAAAAAAAAATTTTTTTGGGCACGTCATTGCATTTATAATAAGGAGCTAAACTCAAAAATAAAATAAAAAATGCAGGTTCGTATTTAAAATTTTAGAGTTGATGATGGTATTTCAAAACCGAAACGTTGTTTCAAAAATCTAAAATTGCCATCTTGTAGAGACAAGATAGATGCAATGAAAATGTGGTTTTAGTTTTCTGCTATCTTTGAAAACAACTTCAGAAAAAAATAAATAAGATTTTCCGAAATTTCGTTTTTTTTCAGAGATCTCGGGACCTAATGGAAATTAAAAAAATTTTTTTTTTGAATATTATTCGCTATTCAATTACACAACTTTGTCCCCATTTAACCAACTTTGTATCTCTTACAGTTTACGAGATCCCCATGTTGGCCCTCGAATTTGAATCACCCTGTATAGGTACTTAAGATAAATTTGAAAAATCAAGCATTCTTTTAAACGAATTGTTCGATGCATAAAACAATTTTTTTTTAAATATACAGGGTGTCCTGCGAGATCAAAAAAGTCCTGAGATAGCTCACATAAGATACATGTTACACGTTATAAGAAAATAATTACAGCGCACGCCGAAGGTATATTATCGGACGTATTCGCAGTTAACAAATGGGCGGGAAAGTTGATATTTAGATATTCCGCTCGTAACCGTTAGCGACTTTAATATCCGGTTGATATCGCTAATAGTCATAATTCCTAATAAAGTAAGGTTTAAAGAAGGCAATGACATATTTGTATATAGGAAATAAGAGCCTAATTAGTGCGAAAAGTCCAACTGAACTTTATGTAATTTAAAAAACTGAGGATGCTGTTTTTATCCAATACCAAACATCCTTTGTATTTTTTGAATTACACCAAGTTCAGTTGAACTTTTCTCACTAATTAGGCTCTTATTTCCTATATATAAATATGTCATTGCCTTCTTTGAACCTTACCTTACCAGGAATTATAGCTATTAGTAATATCAACCTAATATTAAAGTCGCTAACGGTTACGAGCGGAATGTCTAAATATCAGCTTTCCTACCCATTCGTTAGAACTCGACCTCTTAAATAACCAATGAAATTACGCAGTTAAAAACCGGTTATAGCGACACCGGTTTGTACGACATATAGGATATAACAACGAAATGTGGAAGTCCCTTTTTTGCTTTTTGCATAGTTTTGCCGGTTATAACGATCGAATTTTACGATCACTTAAAAGTCGTTATAACCGGTTTTGACTGTACTATGAATTTATACGGTTTTGACGAGTGCGCAGTTTACAATTATTTTCTTATAACGTGAATCTTGTAGACACCTCCATTACGTATTATTCCCTGATTTAAAAAAAGTATCTAGTAACATACAGGGTGTTCAATTAAACTTAGGAAAGTTGGTGTCATTTCTGGATAAGCCAAATGTTTGAATATTATGAAGTGTTTCATATCACCTGATAGCTAATTTTACGTGCTTTCAAATTATTTAAAAATATACAGCAGTTTTTGTTTATAGCATTACCTACATACCGACCGACAGACAGACTTACTTTTCCTAAGGATCTTTTAATTGCATTTTTAGACTCGCGAGTACTTAAAACGTCCAGAACTTGAATAAAAAGATATTTTTTCCATCATATTACTTTTTCCAAGTAGACGAAGTGAAAAAACCAGTCATGGGCAACCCCTTTCAGACACCTTTATATCGGTAAGGAAGCGTTTTGGACGTTGTCAGAGGAAAGATATTTGCAAAGCCTCTGGCAGTATCACAAAACTTCTAATCCTCCGGCTCCACAGCGGCTATCTCTTGCAAGTGGTAGTGGGCCGTAATACACAATTTTTCAAAATACAGTCAAAACCGGTTAAAACGATACCACTTTGTAGACATATCGGATATAACGACGAAATGTAAAAGTCCCTTTTTTGCTTTCTGATAGTTTTCTGATGTTTGCTTTCTGATGCTTAAAAAGCATAATTGCTTAGTACGATTATCGGTTATAACGACCGAATTTTGCTGCCTCTTCAAAGTCGTTATAACCGGTTTTGACTGTAGTACATTTAAGTAGAAAATTGGAGACAAAATAAATATTTTTTTTAATTACGATCACTCCGGCTCTGTTTTTGTGTGTGTACCTACTTTTACCACTTTTATTGGCTTATAATTTATGATGTCCAGATTAAGTTAAGGGTAAATTGCCTATGACTTTTAATTAATGTTTGCGACCACTATATAAACAAATTCCACAAGATCGTTTTATTTTGAACACCGCCGTAGTCTGTTGGGCGAGCAAGTCGAGCGTTGTTTGTCTATTGTGGTTATCGCATACACCCTGTATATTTATTATAAAATGAAAAAATTTATATAAAATAATATAAATAATACAGATGATAGAGTTATTTAAAATTTATATTTAGCAACAAATTTTTATTTTTTAAACAGTTTTTTCGCTGAAATCTAAAATCCATTCTAGCAATTTTTTTTAAATTGCGCAAGGTCAATTTGATTGTTATATTGTTTAATATTATTGTGTTATTAAAATAAAACAAATTGTTGTAATTTGACACAGCGAGTTCGATTTCGAGACAGTCGTCGGTGAATTTTTCTAGATTTTAAATCTGAGACGGTACTGGCCATTGTTTAAAGATCGCGCTATCAAGAACTGTTGTAATAAGTTTTTAATTGTTGGATTAATTTGTGAATAAACAATGCGGTACCTATAATTGAAAAAACTACAGAAGTCGAGTTTATTAATTCTATTATCTGATATGTCAACAAAGATAAATTCATTAAAAAATGATTCTATTAATATTCAAACGTTCGTCTTCGATTCTAATCGACAAATGTCATCGTTTAAATTTAAAAGTAATGTGTGGCAAATTTTACCAGTGGTCATAGGTGAGTCGTAAATTAATTTATCTATTTTTTTTTTCAAAACATATCAATTGTTTTAATACTTTTTAATTAAAATTGTTTAAAAATTGTTACTACACAATTAACGATCGTTAGGTGCGCTAACAGTCCTAATCACCTAATCAGTAATCAGTAGCTATAATACGTAAGTGAAGTTTGGCCAAAACAAGTTTATTGCAAATATACAGTTTTGTTCGCCGAGTAAAGTATTTAATTTAAATAAATTACAGTGTAACTAATTAATATTTATGCGTCACACTCAAATAAATTGATTTTCGATTTATGCAGCTGCGAAACACAGCTATGTCTGCAATTTAGGCCTTAGCGAAATCTACCAACAATTAATAATACGAAAATTACAAAATTATAGTATATTATCCAATATCCAACGAGTGAACCTCATTACTCACAAGAATAAATTTGCGACACGAGCCGTATGGCGAGTGTCGTAATCATTAGAGTGAGTAATGAGCATTACCCGCGAGTAGGATACTATACTTTATCCACGACTGCAAATATTATGAACCAAATATACATTGAATACGCGAGCATTGTTTGAAAAAAAAAAATTAATTTAAAAAAAAAATTTATTTAAAAAAAAAATTAATTTTTTATAGAAATGTATTCAATATGTAATGTACAATTCAAAAATGTAACAATATATATGGTCTTGCATTTAAAAATCTAAAGTTTACCTCATTTCCGGCGAAATCGGAAGTGGAAGAATTTTCAAAAGTAGTTAAACAAATTGCAATTTATACGACTATAACTCACAGCAAATTTCATTTTGATACATTGACAAATGACGGCGCTATAAAAGTTTTCCAATCCCCTGTGTCGCCCGGTATAGTTTGCGCGTTTATATATGGTTTTTTTGGCTTCATAAAGTTAACTTTTGCTCATCAGCTTATGTCAATACACCATAGCCATCGTAAATCGTCGTAGTACAACGGATGCTTGCCTATGATTTACGATGGCTATTGTGTATTGACATAAGCTGATGAGCAAAAGTTAACTTTATAGAAGCCAAAAAAACCATATATAAACGCGCAAACTATAAACCATTGAGTAATGTAATAGTCATTGAGTAATATGTATATTATTCAATGATTTGCAACTAGTGAGTAATGACACACATTACTGGTCAAAAATTATAGAGTAATGAACGTATTATTGGCCGGTCGTGGATAAAATATTTTAATTATACAGGCTGATTCAGAGAACATCAACATGACCATTCTCTTGAATCTCGAGAGCCATCAGAGATAAAGATAAGTGGAGAAACTTAAGTAAGAAATCGTTTTGTTTCATTCAGCAACGAATTTTCAAAATTTTGATCAAACTCAAAATTTCTATACATTCCCAAAGTTTGTAAAAAAATATTCAAGGTATCCCTCAAGTTGATATAACTTTTGACTTTTGAGTACCGTTTTACCACAATATGACGTGTAAGGAAATAACATGAAAATAAGGATGGCGCCCGGCGCTTCCACCACATGTCACGACTGCTCTCGTGACTCACTAAGAGACTCCAAGAGTTCCAATAAAATACATGTGTATTACAATAATAAATTCTTACTCATTCTGCTGTTGTTACACGTTACACTTAATTACGAGTTAAAGTCGCGCCTTCCTTACGATCAGTTCTTAACTAGGGTTCCTCGCCCTCTCGATCCCAACTGATCGTCCAACTGTAAGCTTAGCCAGTTAGCAGCTCTCTCTCTCGTGTCCTCATTCTATCCCTTATATTAGCATTTATCGTAAATGCTGTCTTGTACATACCTGGCATTCATTTCCTTGTTGTGATCTTGCAATACCTCAGACTACCGCCCTAGTTATTGCAATGTTTATAACATATTTCCTATTGACCTATTCATTAAATAGCACATAATTTTATGTGTGACAGTATATTGGATTTTGCCATAAATATATATTTCATTTCTTATTCTGGTCTACGTTTAAGGAATAAGATGGCGCCATTCTCCATATTATTTTTATTAAATCAAGTAGCCATGAAAAACAATTGAACAGTTTAACCTGAAAAGTGAAAACTAGAGCTGTCTTTTGTTTTAATAAATTTTGCTAGACTTCACTTGTTTTTTCACGACAACTTGATTTAATAAAAATAATAAGTGTTCAGCCATATTGTTTGTACTCCTCTCATTGTTTTTAGAACAGTAAACATTATATGGGGTGTTTTATTGTCCAATTTCCGAGTAAACCGGAAATCACTATACAAAGTGTTTGGTATCGACGGATAAATAATTTTGCGATCTTTCAAAATATTCAAAAATATACAGCGTGTTCCGAAAAACTTTTAAAATTCTTCTAATTGACGGTTTCACCCAAAGCGTTTGTTTAAAGAAAAATAATGTCAAATAATAGATATTCACGGGATTAATTAATAGATGTGCCAATTTTTAAATTTTCATTGTAATTAGTAAAAAAATGACCGATTTTTTGAATTTTGACTTTTGAAAAATCATAACTCCGGTTCTGCTCCATAAAAGTTAATAAAATATGCAGCATTCAATAGAAAATTGCGATGTCAATAACATATGCAAAAATAAAACAAATATCCTGCTTCGATTTTGAGTAATGCCATTTCAAAAAATTGGACCAATTTCGTCCCTTAAAGGTAGGCTATTTTGAAACAATTTACAAAATCGATTAAGTTAGGACAAACGCTTTATATTTTAGCTACAGAATACCCTTTTCAAATTTTCATAATAATAATTACCGGATAAGTTATAAGTGAAAAACCACGAAATGGGACATACGTTATATTTGTCCCCATTTTGAATTTAAAAATTTGAAACAATGCGCATTTAGTTACGGCCAAGTGGATGTACTAACTTAGACACAAATTAAATTAACTTTTCATTATAACGCCCACAACATAACCCTCGTATTTTTGGTCACCCTCTATAGATTTCTTTTTAAAATTGTTAGCTTTTTTTATAAAAAAATTTATTAAACCCTCTATAGATTTCGTTTAATAGCTAATTTTATCAATAGGTTTTGAGAACATGGATTATGATGATCTATAACTCCATACCATCAGGGAACTTAATTTGTTAATAAAAGAATTCAACTACTTATAAATAAAAATTTTGGACTTACTCCAAATTTGTATAGATGCCTATTTGTAAATTGGCATAATGTTTACTCAGAGCCGGCTTTAAAGTACTTAAGTTGTTTATAAAAAAATATGTATTTATTTAAAACGATAATCGATAAATAAATTATCGAGTTACACTCTAGTAGATAACCGTTACAGACGCTACAGAGCACCGGCCTCTTATCTGAGAACTTCCTCAAGTTTATTTATTGTATATGGCACATAGTAAATTAGTGGAGTCGCTGGAGCCAATCTCCATGTGGACGATGTCCTTAAGAGTCATAATAAGCTACCAGTAAGATTTACAGACTTCTAAGCCTTATTTAGAAAATTGAGCTATTAGAAAGTAGAAACCGACAAAAATTAATACAAGTGAAAAATCGCTACCTTGGTGGTACAAGGTTCTATCTGACAAATTTAACACAGGGAGATATAGGCAATTGAAGTTTTAAAATCCCACTAGTGGGTCACCCCCGTCGAAATTCGACTAAGTAATTGTAGAGATGAATGTGTTAGAAAAATGAAATTTTCAAAAATTATTATAATGCACTTACTACCTACACCGATGATTGTTTGTTAATTTATTATTTTAAAAAAATTTATGAAATTGGTAATTTGAAGAAAATAATTAGTGCTGACATATCTGGGGGTCGACAGCTTCAATTTAAAAAAAAATAGCAGTCACCCCCGTCGAAATCGACGAAGTTTTTGAAGATATGAAGGAACTATGACTATTTTATAAAAAAAATTAAGAAAACTAACCTTAAAGATAACTAAGCGAAAGAGGGCAACATAAAAAACCGTCTCAAAAATCCAAAATTCCCGAAACGTAATTAAAAATGCACGCACCAACCTGATCATATCGCGTATTAGAAACGTACTGGTCGAATAAAAGTATTGAAAATTTTATCACCACTACCAAATGTATAATGTGTGCCTTATCGTATAAAACCAAATACAATCTACATTTATTCTCATTTATAATTTTTAAAATTGGATTATTTTAAATTATAAAATTGATTATTTTATTATGTATATTATAAAATATAAAACAATGTATGAAATTAATAATTTTGAGAAAAAAATTAGTGGTGACATATCTGTGGGTCAAGAGCTTCAATTTAAAAAAAAAATCATCAAAATCGGTCCAGTAGAAGTACGCTAAAATTAGCGGAAAAGAAAAGGCTTCGCGTTTTAAATATATGGATTATATAGCATGCAATTAGAACTTTTGTTCGCAAAATAATTTCACTGAGTGGATGCTAATGAAGGCAATGACAAGCCTCCGAGAGTAAATTTGTTTAGTAAAGCTACCTAATTTAGTGGTTATATTGTTGGCTTCTAAGGGCTGAGTCACACACACAGGCTTACCTTAAGGTTTGGCCGATGCAGGCCAAACCAGAACGTCTGGACATAGTTCAGGCTCCGGTTTGGCAGTGCAGGTCGCTTGCACAAGTCAAACAAGAAAGTATAAGCCTGTGTGTGTGGCGCGGTCTTTACGTTAGGACGTGGGGTTCCAGCAATCACAGACAGTGGCATAACTAAGAGATTGGGGACCCTCCCACAATATCCAGATGGAGTCCCTACCCACCATTAATAATCATTTTACTTGACCACAAATCGATTTTATAACAAATTTTGATACTAAATGATGTTTTTGGGGCCCTTTCTATCCTGAGGCCCTGCGGGCCCGTTATCTATGCCACTGATCACAGACGTATAATGAAGTCACCTAATAAGCTCTGTAAGAGCAAGACACTCAAAAAAGAAAGAAGAATCAGGAGTTGAACCGTCTCTGACGATTAGGGGATTAGGTCGAATTGTCAAGAAGGCAACCGGGTTTTTCATTCCCAGCACGTTTCTGCTACTGTCTGTAGTGTAAATACGAAAAATAATCTTTATTGCATTCTTTAATTACAGTTTATATAATTTAATATTTACAAACGTACCTTTTTATAATTAAATATTTATTTAAAACAAAACGATAGCTTTAGCCTATAGTGATTCCGCCTAAGACATTAGAATAAAAACAAAAGCGTACGATGTGTCATCAGTAGATTTTGTCATTTACTTAACCTCAACCAAATAGAAAAAGAGCTATATTTATTATTAATTTGGGAAGTAATTTAAACCGCGCATTTAAATTTAAAAAAATTATAATTTGAAATTTTTTCAAGAGTTATTAATCAATATAGATTTTACTCTAATTAATTAGTGTCAATATGGGTCAAAGAATCATTTTAATAATCTTTTAGCATTAGGTCATTTGTGTTAAATTGCTACAACTCCTAACTATGTAATTCTATGGCATGAGTTTTCAAAGTGCACATACACATCATTAATGAATTAAAATCATCAATTATATTAATTAGTAGATAGTATAGTATTAATTGTTGATGTAATTTTAATACTACGCACACTATGTTGTATGTTGGAAAAATAGAACAAATGATAATTTCTTAATTTATTGTTTGCTTTAATTCCCACACATGGAAGGATCGTATGCCCTTCTACCCATTTACAGATGTCCCTGATGCAAGGAGTACATTTTCCGATTAACCGATTGGAGGATTGAAGGTGGCCAAGGTGTCGACCTTCATCCCTGTTCTTGTAATTGAACTATCTGGTGTCAATCAATCAATCGTGGAAGATGTTCAATAAAAAATTCGTTACGTAATAGAGAAAGAAATGAAATTCTATAAACTACAGGGTGTCCCACTTAGCATGCTCACTCTAGATCTCTAGATATTTAGAAAAAACTGAAAAAATTCATTTTCTTTCAATGCCTATAACTTTTACTTTAAATTTTCAAAAAGGGGATAATAGGCACTACTAAAACCTATAAATTAAATATACAAAAGAATTTTTTCTTCAAACGCCAATAAAAGTTGACATTTTGTTACTAAACAAGTAAGGTTAAAGTTCTACTTTTACATCCTAGGAGGTAAAAGTGAACTTCTGCCTCCTAGGAGGTAAAAGTAAATTCTAATCCTAAATATTTACAACAACGTAACGTAACGTTACATTTAAAAAAATGTAACTTTGCATCATATCTCCAAAACGGCCTAATAAAAAAATTCTTTTGTTTATTAAATTTATTAGTTTTAGTAGTGCCTATTATCCCTTTTTTGAAAATTGAAATTATTGTGATTAATAAAAAAGTTATAGGCATTTAAAGAAAATCAACTTTTTCAGTTTTTTGTAAATATATAGAGTGCTAATAATATTTTTCAAAAAACAAAAGTAGGATCGAGTTGGCCATGAAAGGGGCTACATTTGGTGTCATTTAACCGACTTCGTATCTCTCACAGTTTACCAGATCCCCATGTTGGGCATGCTAAGTGGGACACCCTGTATACCTCGTTTACAATAAAAACATATCGGGTTTAACCGGAAGCTTTTATAAGCTCCAATAGTATCAAATGATGGCTATTTACAAGATTAATATATTTACCAAATTTCAAATTTTTATTTTGATTACTAAAAGTGTTATAGATGTTAGAAATTTTAAATTTAAAAAAATCATAACTCCGGTTCTGGAAAAATTTAACAAACGAAAGAAGCGTTGCTCAATTCATAACTAAGATGTCTATAACACATACAAAATTTCAAAAAATTTGCCTAAACCAATTTTGAGAAATTCGAATTTAAAATATTAACAAAATTTCGCCCCTTAAAAGTAGACAATTTTGAAACAATTTCAAAAATCTATTATATTAGGATTAATGCCAGTGTGTTTGGCAATACAATATCATTTTTAAATTTTCATAATAATAATTACAGCCGAAGTTATAATTAAAAAAACAAAAAATGGAACAATCGTTATTTAAGCCGCCATTTTGAATTTAAAAATTAGAAAAAATATTACTTTAATTAAAGGTAATATGTAGAAACCTATACCTAAGTTTTAATAAAGTAATTCTAAATTTTCTGAAATGCGCCCAAAATAACTCCCATTTCCAATAAAATTTGGGCCACCCTGTACACACGAAAAAAATAAAAGCATACCATATCCATGAAAAAACGCAGAAACAAGTGTAATATGCTTAAAATATAAAAGAAAAACTTAAAAAAGTTCATTTGACCAAAATTAATTAAAATCGACGTTGCCACGTTTAAAGAAATACCTAAATTTAAAGAAATTTACAGCTGAGGTGTAAAAGCAATTTTTTATTAATTACTTACTAATTAAAAGTAAAAATAATATCTAAACTGTATTTTTTATGTTGCAGCCTCATTTCTATGCATTCCATTTGGAATAATGCTCGGTTGGCCTTCGCCGACGTATCCAAAGTTATTGGCAGAAACGTCGCCGATACCAATTACGATCGATCAAAGCGCAATGATTGCGGGATTTCTGATGATAGGCAACATCGTCGGAACACCACTATCATCGTGGACGTTTTTAGGAAACAAATATGGCATCATAATAGGCACTTTCAACATGTTGCTCGGCTGGATCTTAATGTGGTTCGCGACGAATATATTTTATTTGTTAGGAAGCAGATTTATGATCGGGTTAGGATTTGGTTATAGTAGCGGGCAGTTGAAGAAGTATATTAAGGATTTATGCGAACCTAATTTAAGCTCGATTTTGTTAAAGTTGATTAATTTTTTTGTTTTTTTCGGTTTAATTGTAGCGTTTGTCTTGGGTTGTTTTGTAAATTTTGAAGATTTTTCATTGGTGGCTATAGTCATTACGGGTGTTATTTTTTTAATTTGCTTCTTTTTGCCGCACACGCCTAAAGAGTACTTAAGATTCGGTAAGCTGAATCACGCGCGCACTATGATACTTAACCTCAAACCGAGTTCTAATGTTGAGCGGGAAATTCAAAGTTTGAATATTGTAATTGCGTCGAAAGTTAAAAGTTTGTCGTTTTTTCAAGTTTTTAGGGATGTTAAGTTGAGGAAGAAGTTTTTTCTTATAGCACTTTTGACTTTTTTCATGCAATTTACGGGCGCTCCTTCGACTATTGTTTATAGCGAAATTATTTTTACTGCGAGTAATACGCCGTATCCGAAAGTTTGCGCAATTTATTACGCCATTTTGTTTTTTATTTCAAATTTTATCGGCGTCTTTTGTTTTAGTAATGTTAACAAAAAAACTACGCTCTTAATTTCCACTGTTAGTTTAATTTTAGCGTTAATTTTTAACATTTTGGTTATTTATTTTGAGTTTAATGAAAAGTATTGGAGTTATACTACTTTATTTAGTATGTCTTTGTATATTTTTTGTCATAGTATAGGTTTAGCTGTGGTTCCGTTTATGTTGACTCAAGAATATTTTCCTGAAAGAGCGAGGAAAGTTATCGTACATTTTCAAATTATCGAACATTCCGCCTTAGCTCTTATAATTACTAAAATTTTTCAAGTTTTATACGATAGAATAAATTTGTATGTTCCATTTTGTTTATATTTGTGTGTTGCATTTACTGGCTTATTGTTTATAATTACTTTTGTACCTTATAAACGTAAAAATAAGGTTTTCCAAGTACAAGAAGTAAATGGTAACGCATAAAAGAAAACTTTTAAAATGTTACTTAAATGAAGTGCGTTTAGTCAGAGGAGATTAGAAATTTTTTTCCAAAGAAGACAAGAGTGCGAATGCCGATTATGCTGTAGGGTGCTTTAGGTATTAATTTATTTATTACAACCCATTTGCACTTTTGTATGATGTGTTGTATACGATCAAGTAAGCTTAGAGGAGTAGAAATTCACATCTAATTATTGTACAATAATTGTATGACTTTAAAAGTGTTAATTATAATAAAGAACAGTATTTTTTGTTTTTAAAAAAGCCTTTAAGAAATTATATAAAATAAGAAATTAGTTTTGTCCACCCTTCTCCAGGGTGATTTTTTGAAATGGTACTAACATTAGGATCTAGAAAACCGTAAGAGTTAGGAAATTGGTTAAATTAGAAAAAAGTTGCATATTTTGATGACCTTTAAGAATCCGTTTAGAAAACTTACAAATTGTAAATGGTTTCTGAGATAACGCAGAAAAACTGAAAATTTGCAAAATCTTTTTTCGACTGTAGTCTCAAAATGGCTTACTTTAGAATAAAAATTCTAGAGAAAAATTTTCATGAAATCAAAAAAGCTATCTAACGATACTAAACTCGACTTTTTATCACATCGTCGTGATATCACGTCTCCTATAAAAAAATGAAAAGTCGAGTTTGGTGTCGTTTCATAGCTTTTCTGACTTCCTGAATATTTTTCCCGAGATATTTTTTCCTAAAGTAAGCCATTTTGAAACTACAGTCGAAAAACGAAATTGCAAATTTTTAGTTTTTCTGTGTTATCTCTTACGGTTTCTGAGATCCCAATGTTAGTACCACTTAAAAATATCACCCTGTATATCCATCGAAGCTGGGAACGGATTGTTCCAATTTTAATTAATTCTCATGGAGAAACTTGATTTTCTTTCTTCGTCCAATTTAGAGCAAAATACTCCTCCGTGGACTATACGACTATAAGCAGTGCACACACCGTTAGAACACCCGGTATAAACATATATTTTTTTAAATATCGAATGGAAAAACTATTACAACAATTATCTAAACGTAATTAATTTTAATGAATAAGTTTAATTCTAGAGTCTTCAGAAATGGTGGAATAGACTTCAACTCTTTATTTTAATCAACGTTTTGCACATTATAACTGGCAGTGGCTAGGGGCAACAATTTAATTAAAATCGTAACAATTAACAAAGACACAAAATTAAACAACTCATTCAGGGCGTCCCAAAAATATTTTTAATATTTTACATTTAACAAAACCTCTGACGTGGCCATAACAGAACTTTTTGGTATTTATTAAAGATAATCTCGAGCGAGGTTTGCAATCCAAAAATATAAAAAATATACAGGGTGGTTGATTTTTTACTGTCCAGCTGAAATATTGCTTAAATATTGAAGATACTTAAAAAAGTTAAATTTGAAACTTTTCAAACAACACCTCATCTACAAAATAGCGGAAACAATATTTTTCCATGGCTTACTTATTTGGCGGGAAAATATGTAACTTTGGTATTTTAAATAGAACACCCTATACAGTGTCCGCAAAAAAGTCTGCACCATATGGGATTTTTTTTTATTATGCGTGTTTTTCGAAAATAGTTTTCGGCATCTATCTCTGCATAAAATAAAACCAAAAATGCGTAAAAAAAATTAGTTATGTCATTTGGCAACACCGCCAAAACGTCAATTGAAAGTTTCGATTGCCTAAAAATGCCTTTATTTTTCAAAACAGACAAAATCGTCATAAGGGAAAATTGTTTCTATTTACCTCAAAATTCTAGATACGAAGTTTAAGAAAAAAATATTAACATTTTCATTTTTTTGTTTTTTTGAAAATTCTCACTTGTTTATAATTCTTCGGAGTTCTTTTGTTTACATTTCAATTCTAGAGATCCACTTTGATCCAGCGAGATCAAAATATTACGTTTTGTTCTTAGTTTAGTCTAATTTTGGAATATAAAAATATTTTCATTGAAAATGATAGGACCATCTTGGACTATTTTCCCATCTCTGAATTCCCCTTGGAAAATATTTTAACCGCAGTGGTTAAAACTATTAGCTGTATCCCTGTTAGTTCTGTTCTCGCCATGAATTAGATCAATTTCAATTTTGTCTGTCTTAGTAAGCATTGTTGATAGGAAAATTAAATAAATTTCATATTAGTTTAGTGTCAGGATATTTCGGGTAAATTTGGACATCATTTGGGACCTCTATCTGTCAGTTTTTATTTTAATTAAAATTCGCCGATATTTTTCTAAAATAAGTGACCACTGCGGTTAAAATATTTCCCAAGATGAATTCAGAGATGGGAAAATAGTCCAAGATGGTCCTATCATTTTCAATGAAAATATTTTTATGTTCCAAAATTAGACTAAATTAAGAACAAAACGTAATATTTTGATCTTGTTTGATCAAAGTGGATCTCTAGAATTTAAATGTAAAGAAAAGAACTCCGAAGAATTATAAATAAGTGAGAATTTTCAAAAAAACAAAAAAATGAAAATGTTAATATTTTTTTCTTAAACTTCGTATCTAGTATCTTCAGGTGAATAAAAACAATTTTCCCTTATGATGATTTTGTCTGTTTTGAAAAATAAAGGCATTTTTAGGCAATCGAAACTTTCAAAAGACGTTTTGGCGGTGTTGCGTAAATGACATAACTAATTTTTTTTACGCATTTTTGGTTTTATTTTATGCAGAGATAGATGCCGAAAACTATTTTCGAAAAACACGCATAATAAAAAAAAATCCCATATGGTGCAGACTTTTTTGCGGACACTGTATATTTTTAGAGAATAGTATTGTAAATCAATTTCTCTTTACAACAATGTATCACAAGTACCATTTTGCTTTCTAATAATTATGCCCAATATTTCAAAAAAAGGAACAATATGAGGGTTGTAGTGACTCTTGATTAATATTAATTTATTTACTTTTTAACAAACTAAGAAAGTTCGGAACAAACTTTAACACGTAACATTGTTCAGATTGTCCACCATGGAATTCAACAATTTTTGGCCCTCTTTGACTATGTTTTCTGCAACACTCATCCTAAACATTTTTTAAATATTGGAAATAATTAGAAAGCAAAATGGTACTTGTGATACATCGTTGTAAAGAGAAATTGATTTAGAATACGATTCTCTAAAAATATACAGGGTGCTCTATTTAAAAAACCAAAGTTACATATTTTCCCGCAAAACAAGTAGGCCATGGAAAAAAATTGTCTGCGCTATTTTGTAGATGAGGTGTTGTTTGAAAAGTTTCTAATTTAACTTCGTTTTGTATCTTCAACATTTCAGCAGATATTAGCTGGACAGTAAAAAACCAACCACCCTGTATAGGGTGTTATAAAAATATTTTTTTCACATTTAGCTAAAAATAGTATCGAAAGTGCAGGGGTTCCACTTAAAATAAGAGAATTAATTCCATTTCCAGTTAAACCGGAAGTTACTATGTAAAAGGTTTACTTGTTTGGTATCATCGGTTAGCAAATTTTACGAATTTTCAAAATATTGGAAAATATACAGGGTGTTCCGTTTTAATTAAGAAAGTTGTTTACATTTCCGGTTAAACAGGAAGTCAAAGTATGACGTATTTAGTTCATCTAACAGCTAATTTCACGAGTTTTCAAACTATGTAAAACTATACAGAGTGTTCCTAAAAAAAATTATATTTCTCTAATTTCCGGTTTAACCGGAAGGTTTTGTTAACCAAAAATAGTGTCAAAATACAGGTATTCATAAGCGGGTGTAGTCGGTTTTGAGATAAACCCTAAGGAAAAGGTTACGTAATAAGACATAAGCTATATTGGCCGCCATATTGAATTTAAAATACGAGCTAAAAAGCTCTTATTTTGGCCTACTTTCTACTTTGAATTCAAATGAGTAGCAGGAGCAGGATCCAAAATGATTTATAGGAAAAATCTTACTTGTGGGACGCCCGAAGTGGGCCCTAGGGCCAGAAGCTCTGGCTTCATTTGGAGTAATTTGGAAAAGTTTAGAAAGAAGCACAGCATCTAAATGAAGATGTAATAGTCCTGGGGCCTGTAACAGAAAAAAGGGGGTGATCGTATTCAGGCCCATCTTTTGGGAATAAGCTATTTGAGTGCCAGCGAACACGAAAATCTGGTTGGCTTCCACAGGCAGTGGCTTAAGGCCTCAGGACTGTTAATAATAAATTTCTAATTGGTGAGGAAGGCGGGAAACCCACCTGAGAGGGATGGCAAAGTAAAATCTTACTTTTTATGTAAAAAGTAGTTACTTTGGCAGTGGACAACTCAAATACCGCTTATGAGTCACGAGTTAGTATTTGCAGGTGTGTAGCATAAAGACGTTAATTTCAGTCCAGCTGCCACGCTCTCAGAGACATTGTAGAAGGCAGCCAATTTTTTTGGTCGATTTTTTTTATAAGAACGATAAAATGTCAAAGTTGCATCCCGAATGCTGTCATATTTCTTACTTTTTTCCTTCTTTAAGAATTTCATTGAAGGATCCTGAGGGCTTAAGCCACTGCCTGTGGAAGCCAACCAGATTTTCGTGTCCGCTGGTACTCAAATAGCTTATTCCCAAAAGATGGGCCTGAATACGATCACCCCCTTTTTTCTGTTACAGGCCCCAGGACTATAAGTGGAAAGATACTATTCCCAAAAATAATATAATAAATAAAAAGCATCGTAATTGCATAAATTATTTCAAGGATTCGTTTTGGAATGAAATATTTAATAATTTATGATACAGCGTGTCTGTCTACCTCTATGTCTAGTGTCTAGTCTCAACTTGAGAGTATGGGATTGTGCATATTTATGCATACTAATATTGAGGTTTTAAATAAATAAAAAAATTAATTAATTATTGTTAAAAAAAACAAGTTAACCATATTAAGTAGGGAATTGTGTTTTGAAAGTGTCAACGACGTCCGTCCCACCCACTGAATAAAAAATGCCCCCTACACACTACTGTACCAGGAAAGAGTTATTTAGCTAATAATGTATCGCAATGGAAGAGTAAATATGGCTATACTCGCTCAATTTCTCCGATAGAAATGGTTGTTTATACTCCCACTTATAAGGTAAGGTCATGACAGGCAATGATAATGTAAACGCGATGGAAGTCCAAAATGGCATTTCCGTCGCATTTTCTCCTATAGGCAAGGCTTGCCAAGACTCCTTCCTGATGTTTTATGTTCTAAGGTTCTAAGTTCCTACTTGCGATTTTTTTTCAATTTTTTCAAAAATTCAAATTGTAGAAAAAAATAAATAATAAAATAAAAAGTAGTAAAAATTAATACTTTTTAACAGCGCTCTAGTGTGGCGTAAATTGAAAACAAAAATCTCACGCGTCATGGCCCAAAACCATTGACTAATGGACACACTGTATCATGAAAAAAATACTAATTTATTTAAATTCTCAACATTTAACATTTTAACATTGTAATTGAAAATATGTACAGAGTAGCAGAGAGATGTTATTCAGTTAACTCGAGCCATTGGTTAATTTTAAATTTATTTATTTATTTATTAATAATATGTAGTGTCATTGTGAATGTATCATTGGATCAAAAGCATTAATAATACTTAATTAACATAATAAAGAACAAAAAATAACAAGTGAACGTACAAAAGAAATAAAAGTGAGGCCCAAAAGGTAAGTTTGCTCTTACGAGCGCTAGTTAAATTTTGTATTTTTTTAAAAATTCATCTAAAGCCCCTTTGGCGCTATATTAATTAATTTATTATTAACGTTAGGTACGTACTAACGCGCGACCTCGAATTAATACTTTTGGTGGTTAAAAACTTCCTCGCAAGGTTTTTCCATTCTTTTTTGAATCTTTTTAGGTAATGTTACAAGTTACAAGTTGCAATTAGTAGTGATGATTTGTAAGTTCATTAACTTTTTTTATATTATTCATGTTGACTTCATTTGCAATAATGACAATAAGAGCACTCTCGGTGTATTTATTTAAAGAAATTATTTAAAAAAAGAGGTTTGAAGGACAATAGAATTGTTAATTTGTGAATTGAATGTGAATAATTAACTGCGCTTGAAGATCGATGTGACTCGAAAGTTTTGACCAGAGACGGATTTACCTACCGCGATGATTTAATTTACTTTCTGTGTTTTATTCAAATTTGACCCAATGTGGAAATTCCAAAGTGTCCTTTGGAGACACTGGAGCCATCATAAATAACTGATAAAATTTTTATTCCGATTGCTTTTAAAATTAAAAAGTTGTGGAGGTGTCCTCATCTAAAGTGAAACACACTGTATATTTATTTTTTCTTCATTTTAGTTAGTAGAATACACTCGTGAAGTAGCGGCCTATACTTGTGTTAAACCCTGTACATAGACTAAATATAAATGTAACGTACCTATGAGTTTCAATTTTAGGGGTGGTAACTGGTGACAGACAATGGCTCCAGTGTGCTCACCCCTTTAGACTAGTCCATCGCACGTTTCTGAAGAACAATTGGAAATTAAGAACGCTTTTTGCTACAGATTTAAAATTAAACTGTATTCTTTTATAAAAGCTAAAATTGCTTCAAAGCACGTAATAACAGGGCGACTCGGGGCCCTCAATTATTACTAAAGCCCACCCAGAAAAATGAAAACAATAAGAGAAATTCTAAGAATTTGTAGTAATTAAATTTCCTTTATTGTGTCGATTTTGTTTATACTTAAAAAATTTTATGGTTTCAATTGAAATAAATTGGTTTAACAATACCCCCCCCCCAAAGTTGGTCAGAATTTTTTAATGGATTTTCCGGGATTTTCTCAAAATCGGCTTCTGTTTTTTTTTGGTTTTGAATGATTTTAGACGTCGTGGTTCTCTATCGAACGTCGCATATTTTATTCCCTTCTATAGAGCATGGCCGGAGTTATGATTTTTTGTAAGTCAAAATTTTAAAAATCGTTTTCCTTTTGTAATTAAAATGAAAATTTGAAAGTTAGCACAAATACTAATCAAATGAGTATTTATTATTTGACACTATTTTTAGTTAACAAAACGCTTCCGATTAATCCAAAAATTAGAAATATTTTTAAAGTTTTTAGGAACACCCTGTATATTTTAAAATAGTTTAAAAGCTCTCAGCGCTAGCTGTCAGATGATTCCACACACCTCATACTTTGACTCCCAGTTTAACTGTAAATGCGACCAAGTCTCTTATTTTAAATAGAACACTGTATATTTTTAAATATTTTAACGGCCCATAAAAAGAGCTACCTATCAAACACTATAGTGATTTTCGGTTTAACAGTAAAAAGGACAAACTTCCTTACTACTTTAAGTGAAACACCCTGTACATTTTGAATTTTTTAAATTCTAAACATAATAGTTTATTTAGAATATTATGGGTTAGGAATATAGTCTGTCAAACTTTGAGATTTTTATTTATTTATTTATTAATTTATTGTGTAATGTTGCCATATCTAAGGATTATAAATCTAATTCTGGGATTAAAATATAATTCGGCTTTAAGCGTAAGAGTAGTAGATGAGTAATAATCCTAACTAAGAATCTATCAGACTTACTATAGACCCCTGTAACTGTAACCATAATTGCAATATGTAATAGATAACGAACTTTACTTCATTTAACCCCCCTCTCTTTCAAAAAATTTCGAATTGGACTTTTTTTTAATTTTTGGAAAACAGACAGATGTGCAGATAACTACGAAAAACAAAGGTAGAGTAGAGGTATGTACCTACATTATAAAGACTCATTTTGTTGTTTCGCATAACGTCTGTAGGTCTGCCTATACAGGGTGTTTCACGGAAACCGTTGGTTAGACGTTTTAAAGCTTTTGATGGTACAATCGATCTAAAAATTTCAATTCCTGTATAATGGATACCGATCTATTTTTTTTTAATTTTCAGAACCACGTCACTTCTGGTTAAACCGGAAGTAACACCAACTTCCTTATTGCAAATGGAATACTATATTTTTCTTACTTTTCTAGATTCTACGAAAAATTTTAAATCCATCTTTATGACATATTCCTATACCTATTTTCAACTGCTTTCAAAAAAAAAAACTATTTTCTAAAAAAAGTGACGTTTGCCCGACTTTCTTCAAAATTGCAGACTCACGTTATGATGATAACAGGAGCTACGCGATTTTCAGATATTTCTCTAAGAACTAATAAGCTTTTTGATATCACAATTTTTCTCAAATAATGTACAGGGTGTTCAAAAAGTTGTGACTTTTAGAGGAATTTCAAACGCAAATAACTTTTTAATTTTAAATGGAACACTCTATATTTTTTGACAGTTTGAGCAATAAAGGATACTTTATACACTAAGCTTTGATGTCACACTTTTTCTCTAATAATGTACAGGGTGTTCAAAAAGTGCTGATTTTCAGAGAAAATTTCAAACCAAAAAAGCTTTTTAATTTCAAATGGAACACCCTGTACTTTTTGACAGTTTGGCATAAAGGATACTTTTCATCTTACAAATTTGCCTTCTTAGTTGTTCTCGGAGCTTTTACTCAACTTTTATGGTTATTTCATCCTGCCCAACAGAACGCGAATTTAAAAGTCAACTTTGTCTTCCCATAGCGAACCAAAACTATAATAAATTCAAATGTCGTAGAGGTCGATTTCAAAAAAATAAAACAATCGAATCTTCAATTCGACTTAGAAAACGTGATTAAAATCCTAAACTGCAAATGAATTTGATCTAGCGGCTTCGAAGGCCAATTTTTGGCATTTCAAAAAATTGAGCTCCTTTGTGGATTGTGGAACAAAGTTAAGTAATTTAAATAAGACAGAGGTTATTTTATTTGCCCTTATTGCAATTCACTTCTATTTTGGAATAGTTTATTACAACGATCCTTGATGATAAACAATTTGGAACCTCTTAAATTCGATAAGGGGGAAAACGAACTGAATATTCATGTCTCTTCCTTATATTAATGTGACAGTGACAGCTGATATTCAACCGGCCAGGAAGCACGTCTTAAAACAGAATGGTATAAGTTGCAACTCCTTACAAACAAAATAAGACAGTCTCTCGTCGAAGTTGCAGGAGTAACGACTCCTTTTTTTGAAAAGAAATTTTATTTATTTTTATACGAGAAATTTAATTTTTAAAAAAAATTTAAAACGACGCGTATTTTAATTACAACTTCCGAGGGAAACTCGATGAATGAAAAATTATTTTTTAATTGGTTTTTCGTGAAAATTCAGTAAGTAACTTTTTGAGTTTTTTCAACCGAAAAAATCGGTTTTAATTAAGTTGCAAATAATTACGTTGTTATGTTTTGGTAAGTTTTTCTACTTTTAAATTAACCATTATTACATAAATGGATATACAGGGTGTCTGGTGCAATTGTTTAGGTAACTGTCTTATTATACGAGTTACAGTGTTGCCAATTTTTTTGAACGAAAGTAGAAAAACTAAATTTTTTTTATATAATTCGAAAACATCAATAAATTTGTAAGTTACAAGGATATTTTGAAATTAAAAAAATTGTATATTAGAAATTTGGCAACACCGATCACAATCACAAACGTTATTTAAATTTATTCCAATGCTTCTAATTGAGCTAAGAGCTTATAATAACGAAATATAAACTGAAGACGACGAGTTTAACACTAATTGTAGTGGATCTACGACACCCTGTACAAAAAAACTGTTTTAAATTTACAAAAGAATTTTTTTTAATCAGGATAAACCCTCTTAGGTTATCTCTTATCTTATATTAGAGCATATTTTTCTTAATAAAATAATTATTATTTCATGAACGTAACAATAATTTGACGTACCTATTTACTTGACTCAATCTGATCTTGACCTCACTTTTGAAATTGTTCTTTAAAAAATATAAAGGGAAGATGAGGGTGAAGTCCAAGAGCGGCTTTAAAAAAGTCAAGTGCACACATTTTAAAAGTACGATTCAATTGAGATCTTTTGAAATTCCGATTAAAATTTTTCAACTTTTACCTTCGTTAACCTTATCGATTTAAGTAGGCGATGGGAATCAGTTTGTTTTGAGAGAAGTAGGTAAAAATAAATACATTACTTTAAAGAAATAAATTCTACGTTTAATCGCGCAATAAAAAAACCTAAAATGTTTTGGACTACAAAGTTATTACAGAAAAACAACGACAAGCAAGCTACCCGTAACTAGCGCCCTCTAGCGACTTTTACAGAATTAGGATATGGTACTTACGTTAATGCACTTAATGAGGTCGCATACCAAATCTTATTAAAATTGGTCAAAGGGTTTCAAAAATATTCCCAAGAAAAGTGTTTTGGGGGCTCCCTTTCCGAGGCTCCCACGCCCCTTAAAAATCAAAATTGAAGAAAGAAAAATACGAGTATCTTAATTTTAAGTAAATAACACACCCATGAAGTTTGTTCAAATACTTTATTAACACCCTGTATTTTTTTAAATTTTAATACATAAATTCCCAGTCAAGGCTGTTGAGGCACGTCTTAGGGTTTTCCGATCAGGTTAAAATTTTATACAGATTAGGAAAAATTTAATAGGTCAGACCGATCTGACCCTATTTTAAAATAATAAATTTCTTATGCAAATAAGGACCACCCTACTACACGGCACGCTCAGAGACCTCTTGAGGTCTACTTGAGCATGTGTAAGCCCTCTTAACGTCCTAATTACACCAGAAGAGTGCGTCTAACGCAAACATTTTTTTCACTTTCTAAATAACGCACTCTGTATCTAATTACATAAAAAGAGAATCTCTTTCATAAGCTTTCTATACATCAACCCTATCCATGAATCCATGGCCTAACTTGCAACATTATCTTACGCACTTTGAGTATCAAGTCGACTTTAGAGTGTTGATTAATATCAGTTTAAGCGTTTACATATGTGGAATAACTTAACGATAGTTTTATTACGCACATCTCGTATCAAAATAGATAATCCTCGACTTACTAATTGTATATTAAATATTTTATTCATATCTATGTGTGCTCGTAAATTCTTAATTAGCTACTAAGTAAATAAGAAGAATGTTAAGTGTTGACATTGATAATAATTAGATATAATTTGTATTTACTTCGTTTAGTAATGAAACCAAACGCCTACTAATTGCATTGTTATTTAATTCAATAAACGCAATAGTGGTTTGTTTTAAAGTATTCTAATAGTTCAGTCAAATGAGGGTTTAACCTCGGAATTAAAGTCAGAGCGCAAAATATTTGTATAAACCTATGTTTTGAGGTTCTAAAGACTTGTTCAAAAGTCTCATACAATCTCGTGTTCGCGTGTCAAGATATTCAAGGTCAAAGGTCACAAAAATAGTTTTTTGCAAATATCTCGTTTTCAATGCATCATACGTCATTAAAGGTTCTTATAAAACTTGTAGATCATAAAATTCTCTACAAATTTGATCTGATTTATTTTTTTGTGAGATCAACCGTTCTCGAAATATAGCGCGAGTGGGAGGGCGCACCAACACTAACTTTTTTATGTTTATGGATTCTACGAAAATTTTTGAAATCCAACTTTATAACGTGAAATTAGCTACTATTAAGGGTGTAGAAAAAGATCATAACACCCGCTATCCCAGGGGGTGTTATGATACACAGTTACTTCCGATTTAACCAGAAATCAGGATAAATATTTGAAGATATAATTTTTTGATACCTATAAACTATTGTTAATTCATGTACTATCTTAAAAAGTTTTTAGAACAATATTTTGAAAACTTATAAAATTATCTTTAATACTTACGAAAAAGTCGAGGAAAAAGTCCTGTTATGACCACATGAAAGTTTTTATTATACAGTGTGTCCGCTGATGGGCCGATTCATTCTCAACACGAGGATCTCGCTATTATGCGAGATGGGGATTTAGTAAAATATTAAATGGATGAAATACTCCTAAAGGCCGCGCTACAACACAGGCTTATCTTCCAGATTGGCCTGAACGATGTCCAGACGCTCCAGTTTGGCCATTGAAGTCCCCCTGAACAATGTCCAGACGCAGACAGCTTGCACAGGCAAAACCGCAAGGCAAGTCTGTGTGTCTGGCGCAGGTTTTAGATAAATTTGTAGCAAACCACATAATAAACTCTGATGTGGCCATGAAGGGGACTTTTTCAAACAGACTAACTAATTTTACGAAGTTTCACAATATTAATAAATATTTGAGTTGTCCCAAAAATATTATCAAGAAATACCATACTCTCAGAGTCTTTTGTTAATTTCAAACCCGCTAAATAAGCAGGTTGTCCCAAAATTAATTTTTAAATGTCGAAAAATCAAATTACATTTCATTAAAAGTCTCACACTGTATAAATGTTAAATTAATTAATAATTTTTTTGTAGTAAAATTGATTATTATGGGAATTATGGCAAGTTCTTCTGGAGGAAATTCAAGTATTAACGAGCCAGATCCAGTTACAGGATTAACGCCAAAGGAAAAATCTCTAGTTGAAAGTAATTGGACCTTAGTGAAAAAGGATATTCTCGTTTATGGAATTGAATTGTTTATGATGTAAGTATTGAATTTACTACTGTGGAAGGGGGTCTCATGGTCATCTATTCAGAATTCGTCGATACTCGATTTTTGCCACTTTTGAGGGTTTTGAGTAATGGCTCTAGAGGAAACTGGGTCAAAGAACGGAGGTCTTTTAACTTATTCCCTTTTCTATGATTAAGGGCGGCATTTATGCCATTAAACATAAATGGGGTTCAGACACATTTTTATTCCTAACATGTTAAAGGTAAAGGTTGAACTTAGGGACTGGTGGTTTTGAAATTTCAATTTTTGGGGCATTATGCTTCGAAAGGAGGCTTGGAAAATAGAAAAAAATTGATAATATTTAAAGTAATAAGAAAATCGGAACGCAATACAAAAAATTTAAAATTTTTGACCAAGCTATGTATGTAATATGAGCTGCAATGATCAAAGTCATAGCGTGAATTTTGACCACTTTGAGTTGTGAGAGAAAAGTGAAGATGGTGTATGCGTTCACTTTTCTAATAAAATTAAATAGTTTATCGGTATTGTCATGGTAGCAACTTGTGCTTACTTTTCATCACTTTTTATCAAAAAATGAATTTCTTTTCTAATAAATGACAGTCTTAAAATTTGAGATAAGGCTTAGGTTACACCTAAAGTTTCTTTCTAGGACTACCACAAAAATGGTAGGGGAGGGATTTTGACTAAATATTTAGACATTTTTCAATTTCTAAATTCGTGGAATTTTTTACAGATTCTTTAAAAAATCGCCCGAGTATCAAAATTTGTTTTCATTTAAAGATGTGCCATACGAAGAGTTACGAAATAGTGCAAAATTGAAGGCTCACGCAACAAACGTAATGTACTCAATATCAGCGATTGTAGACAATTTGAATAATAATGACATTTTGATAAACCTTTTGGAAAAAAATGCAGAATCGCACGCTAAAAGAAATATCGAACCACAAGCATATTGGGTAAGTTTGTACTTTTTGAAACGGAAAAAAGAAGAAACAAATCGTAAAATCTATATTTAAAATTCAATCTGTTTCAAATATGTACAACAATAAAAAATTAATTCAAAAATTTTTACAAATCTAAATTGGGATTTCTTTAAAGTGCGTTTAAGTTATTACGCTTTCTTAGTAGTAGAGGTTAAATTAAAAATCAATTTTAATATAGGGCCGCAGTCGCGCTTCCAAGTTTTGTAATTTCAAATTCTTCGCTTGTTAAGCAACCATAAAAAATTTACGCTTAGCCTTGTGTATTAGCTACTGCTTAGGGAAATTTTTAAGGAAAAAATTTATTAATTTTTCTAATTACTAAACAAAACAAATATAAACAGTTAAAATAATAATAAAAATTTTTTAATTAAAACCTACTTATTATTAGAATTTAATTTACCTCCGAGCATCTTCCGAGATGACTCTTGCACTATTCCAACGAGAAGTATATTTTTCTCTTTGATTACACGAAAAATAGAAATTCTTAATACAGTAGAACCCCCTTATAACGTACCAAACGGACCGAAAAATTTGGTACATTATAACCGGAGTCCGTAATAAAAACAAAATAGACAAAATATATATATTTTTTATTTTATTCCTCTAATTGAGGTTATAGACTACCAATTATATGGTAGCCTGGACCGACAGCTTAACGTGCCCTCCGAAGCACGGCCAACTGCATGATAGTAATTTTTAGAGATGGTCACCCATCCAACCACTATCCCGGCAGACCGAGCCTTTACTGTAGAAAGCGCTTGGTTCAGCGATAAATAGCGTTATATGCAGAGAAACGTTATAACAGGGTTCTACTGTATTTACCAATTTCTCTCAAGAGCTTTTAAAAATTCTTTCCTTTTTTAGGATTTGAAAGCGAGCCTTTTGGAGCTATTCGAAAAACAACAAGGATCTAAATTGTCTGAAGAAACCAAAAAGGCTTGGGATAAAACTTTAACTGTAGCGTTTACAGTAATAATAGATACTACGAAACAGTATCGCCAAAAATGATTCTACATTTAAGAAGTAATAATTGTAGAATATTATTTTTAATTATTTAATTTTAAATGTTATATAAATAAGATTTAATATTTAGGTATCGCTGTATTTTAAACTTTGACAAAAATGTATTAAAATGCTTCATCATAAAATAGTTAATATTGTTGCGAATTTCTGTAGTGCGTTTTATGAGATAAATTTTAAGTGTTTGCAGTCTTTCCTGTAGTTAGTTTAATGATTTTTATGGTTGTTTGTAGCCCAATATACATCACAAGAAAGCAATATATTCCAAAATAGATAAACCGGCAATAAACTTATATATACAAAATATTATTTCGTATTTTTATTTAAAAGCAAATAAATCAAAAAAATTGGAAAATAATTTAAATTTACCGCTAAACAATAATAGTTACTACGTCAAAATTTAGATGGCGCTCAAACGACTTTTTAAAATTTGTTAATTTTCAACTTTTAGGTTGTTATATTTAAAAACTTGAGAAAGTATTTGTATTTTATAATTTATAAAAAAAAAACAATTATTAGGCTAATAGAACTGTGCAATTAGTAAAAAAATAAAAATTACACTCACCCTGTTAATCTGAACAAATTTGAGGTATAATAGTAGTATAATCCAAATCCAGGGGAATGGAAAAGAACAATTTCTGAACACAAACACACCAAAAATACATTTTCACTACAACTTGAATTTTATTCCTTATCAAAATGATAAATTTTATATTTAAAAAAATGTATTAAAACTCGACGCCCTCTATTGAACAACTACTGGAAATACTGTCACTTTAATGACATATTTTTGAACTGTCAAAAATTTTTGAATAATCTAAATGAGAATTTTTGAACTTTTATAAAAGACCTTACGTACTATTTTAAAAATATAATACAATGTTTATTAAGCAACTTATGTTACTTTTCATACCTTACATTTCCTGTACAATCGATTTAAATTTACCGGAATTACAATATTTAGCTGATCATTTACATCCGGAAGAATGTAGAAGATTGGTAGCTGCTCTACATTTTAAATCGTACGAACAACCTAACGCATTAGATCGCGCAGGTAAAATAATAATTATTCACGCAAATCTTTTGTGAAAACAGTAATTTAGAACAGAAAGTATCAAAAGATATATCGTGTCTGCACTTATTAATGCATTGGAATAATGAAAATGGAGAAGGAAGAGGAGAAACACATGAAATTGTAGGGCATAGATTGAGACAAATTGGAAGGTACGATTTAGCCGATTGGTTGGGTAAAACTGTTTTTCACGAATTAGGAGTTGAATTACAAAGAAGCTTGAATACGTCATTTGAAGACGTATTTAATTCTAGCGAGTAAGATTCTTGAATTATCGTTACTTCTTAACCAAACGATATTGCTATTAAAGAACCGAAGAAAACGTACAACCAACTTTTCAACCTTTGTTAAGCGATTGGGACCCAACAGAATGGATTGCTTTTGATACAATTTGTTGGATATTTGTTATCGGATTAATATTCGTTACATTACTGGTTTTAGGGAAAGTTATATGTATGCTTAGAATAAAAAGAGCCGACAAAGTAGGAAGAAGAAAAAGGTATTTAATTACATACAATATAAAAATCTAAAAAAAATTAAATTATAATTTTAGGGTCTTTTCCAAAAAAAGATATGACGAAGTGATCACAGATGAGACAAATTCAGAATCAGAAGATCGTTTCGATATAAGAGCTCCTCAAAATTCTCTCATTACACTTAATAAACAAAGATCATCAAGAAATTACGTCGGATAAATTTTATTACGTTTTAAATTAAATGTTACATTTTAAAAAAGATTTCTAAATGTCACAATTAGTCACATTAATTTTAGTTCAGTTTGCTTATTATTAAGATTTCTTCGTTTCTTTTGTAATAGGGATATTAATTTAATTCGATCTGAAAATTAATTTAAATTAAAAAAAAATTGTAGTTTGAAAAAATATATAATGTTGTAGCTCTACATTCCGTCACAATTAATCAATTAAATCACGACATAAAAACGTAAAGCAACTATATTGATCTCCACAAGTAAGAAACGACAATTGGAAAATTGATATCTCCAATAGTAGCTGGCTTGTGGTATTTTACAACGAAATAAAAATAACTTACAAGTCTGGATTATGTGCTTTCAGTCATATTCTGAAAAAATAAAAAGAAATAGTAATGCACTCAATTTAACTATTGACAAAATTTAATGTAACAGTTCTCGTCTTTAATCTGATCAATAAAATCAGATCATAAAAAAGGAAGAGAAAGTTTTAATATCCACAAGTAGGGAACGACAATTAGAAAATTATTATCTCCAATTGCAGCTAGCCTGTGGTAAGCTATGTAGTTATTAAAAATATAATTTTGCTTACTTTAACCTGTACAAGATAAGTCCTTCACGATGCCTTCTTAGTTCAACATTAACAGTTGGAATGTACCAATTCACTCGCTCACCAACAGAATGAAAACAGCTTACAGCTTTCAATTAAGTACTTCCACAGTCGGTTTCTGAAAGTATAAAAAAGAGAATTAGTAATGCACTCAATTTATTAATAAGATTTCTGCTCTTATTTCTTTTGTAGTAGATATTAACTTAATTCAATCTCAAAATTAATAAAAATTCCAAAAAATTTGTATTTGAAAAAATATAAAATGTTGTGGTTTTACATTTCGTCACAATTAATCAATTAAATCACGACGTAAAAACGTAAAGCAACTATATTGATCTCCACAAGTAAGAAACGACAATTGGAAAATTGATATCTCCAATAGTAGCTGGCTTGTGGTATTTTACAATGAAATAAAAAAAACTTACAAGGTCACAAGTCTGGATTTTGTGCTTCCACATCCTCAGTCAGATTCTAAAAGAAAATGAGAATTAGTAAAGCAAATAATTTATATACTGACAAAATGTAATGTAACAGTTCTCATTTTTAACCTAATCATTAAGATCAGATCATAGTACAGAAAAAGTATTAATCTGCACAGGGCTACGACGATTAGAAAATTCATATTGCCAATCGCGCTTTGCCTGTGGTAGTTATGTAATTAATAAAATGAGAATTTTGCTTACTTTAAACTGTACAAGATAAGTCCTCTTTTGATGGCGTCTTACTAACCAATAAAAGATTAACATCTACAGTTGCAATGTACCATTTCCTTCCCTCAGCAACAAATTGAGAGCAGCTTCCAAGTTTTGATTAAATGCTTCCAGTCAGATTCTGAAAAAATTAAAAAGGGGATTAGTAAAGCACTAATTTACATATTGACAAAATGCAATGTCACAGTTCTCATTTTTAACCTAATCAATAAGATGAGATCATAAAAAATTAAGAAAAAGTTTTAATCTCCACAAGTAGGGAACGACAATTAGAAAATTAATATAACCAATTGCAGCTAGCCTGTGGTAGGTATGTACTTAATAAAAATACAATTTTGCTTACTTAAAACTGTACAAGATAAGTCTTTCACGATGCCTTCTTAGTTCGACATTAACAGTTGGAATGTACCAATTCACTCGCTCACCAACAGAATGAAAACAACTTACAGCTTTCGATTAAGTGCTTCCACAGTCGGTTTCTGAAAGTATAAAAAAGAGAATTAGTAATGCACTCAATTTATTAATAAGATTTCTGCTCTTATTTCTTTTGTAGTAGATATTAACTTAATTCAATCTCAAAATTAATAAAAATTCCAAAAAATTTGTATTTGAAAAAATATAAAATGTTGTGGCTCTACATTCCGTCACAATTAATCAATTAAATCACGACATAAAAACGTAAAGCAACTATATTGATCTCCACAAGTAAGAAACGACAATTGGAAAATTGATATCTCCAATAGTAGCTGGCTTGTGGTATTTTACAACAAAATAAAAAAAACTTACAAGGTCACAAGTCTGGATTTTGTGCTTCCACATCCTCAGTCAGATTCTAAAAGAAGAAAATGAGAATTAGAAAAGCTAATAATTTATATACTGACAAAATGTAAATGTAACAGTTCTCATTTTTAACCTAATCATTAAGATCAGATCATAGAAAATTAAGAAAAAGTATTAATCTCCACAAGTAGGGAACGACAATTAGAAAATTAATATCTCCAATTGCAGCTAGCCTGTGGTAGGTATGTACTTAATGAAAATGCAATTCTGCTTACTTAAAACTGTACAAGGTAAGTCCTCTTTTGATGCCGTCTTACTAACTAATAAACAATCAACAGCTACAGTTGGAATGTACCATTTCCATACCCCATCAACAAAATGAAAACTTACAAGTTTCAATTAAGTAATGCGACGGTCAGATTCTAAAAAAATGAAAAAGAGAATTAATAATGCACTCAATTTATATATTGACAAAATGTATTTCTCATTTTTAACCTGATCATTAAGATCAGATCATAGTACATTAAGAAAAAGTATTAATCTGCACAGGGCTACGACGATTAGAAAATGCATATTGCCAATCGCGCTTTGCCTGTGGTTAATTAATAAAATGACAATTTTGCTTACTTTAAACTGTACAAGGTAAGTCCTCTTTTGATGCCGTCTTACTAACTAATAAACGATCACCAGCTACAGTTGGAATGTACCATTTCCATACCCCATCACCAAAATGAAAACTTACAAGTTTCAATTAAATGATGCGACGGTCAGATCCTAAAAAAATAAAAAAGAGAATTAATAATGCACTCAATTTATATATTGACAAAATGTATTTCTCATTTTTAACCTGATCATTAAGATCAGATCATAGTACATTAAGAAAAAGTATTAATCTGCACAGGGCTACGACGATTAGAAAATGCATATTGCCAATCGCGCTTTGCCTGTGGTTAATTAATAAAATGACAATTTTGCTTACTTTAAACTGTACAAGAGAAGTCCTCTTTTGATGCTATCTTACTAACTAATAAACGATCAACATTTACAGTTGGAATATACCATTTCCATCCCTCACCAACAAACTGAAAACAGCTTACAAGTTTTTAGTGATTCGACGGTCAGATTCTAAAAAAATAAAAAAAGGGAATAGGGTATTTTCCAATTTTTTAAAATGTATCTAGAAAGTTACCTTATTTATAACGTAATCTCAAAACCACATTAAAAAAAAATTGCGACTGTAGGTTTTGCCAAAAAAATTATTTGAAATTCAAACTATAAAGTTTCCCGCATAAAAGCGGCATGACGTCACGAGTCGTAGCTGTCAATATTCGTCAATATTCAACTATAGTTGAGTTTCACAAATGTAGACAGTTATGTCATTTATAGAATAAAGACGAGATTAGATCGAGATTTTTCGGTACAGCATTATGAACAATCGTTCGTACTCGGATCCACTTCTACTACTAAGCTTCTGTCAGCTTCTGTCAAATTATAGTAAAGTACGTTATTCTATTAAAGCGGCACGTGTTTTCTGCATCTATCTCAATAGAAGCCGCGCTATAGCTAGCTAAATTTTGTGAACACATATTAGGATGAGTCACTATCAGGAATTGTGAGATTGAAGTATAATGAGCTCCAACTTATTATAACCTTCATTACACATTAACTGACATTTAATACATGTAACTAAGCAACAAACGTGATGTGTATGACTCGTGACGTCATTTCCGTTTTAATTTTCACTTTGAACCTGCAGCATTTAATGCTTTTACTAAAGCACTTTTTAATAAAACTTTTTTGATTGAAATATTTTTAGTGTGCCCAAGTCATTGATAATCGACTTTGCTATGCAATCACGCAGCAATAATCGATATTTAAAAAATTGGAAAATACCCTATTAATAATGCACTCATTTTGCATCAGTGCATAATACATCAATCTTTACTTTGAAAAAATGTAAAATGTCTCATTTTTAACCTGACCATTAAGATCAGATCATAGAAAATTAAGAAAAAGTTTTAATTTTCACAGGACAAGAATACAATTAGATAATTGATACCTCTAAATTGCAGATTTAACCTGTGGTAGCTATGTACAGCCGGCCAAAAAGTTTTTAGCCACCCTCTGACAATTTTAAAAAGCAACCAACATTACACGCCGTTTAATTTACACGGCGTGTAATGTTGGTTGCTTTTTAAATGTTGTCAGGGGGTGGCTATAAAAACTTTTTGGCCGGCTGTACTTAATAAAAATACAGTTTTGCTTACTTTAAACTGTACAAGGTAAGTCCTCTTTTGATGCCGTCTTACTAACTAATAAACGATCACCAGCTACAGTTGGAATGTACCATTTCCATACCCCATCACCAAAATGAAAACTTACAAGTTTCAATTAAATGATGCGACGGTCAGATCCTAAAAAAATAAAAAAGAGAATTAATAATGCACTCAATTTATATATTGACAAAATGTATTTCTCATTTTTAACCTGATCATTAAGATCAGATCATAGTACATTAAGAAAAAGTATTAATCTGCACAGGGCTACGACGATTAGAAAATGCATATTGCCAATCGCGCTTTGCCTGTGGTTAATTAATAAAATGACAATTTTGCTTACTTTAAACTGTACAAGAGAAGTCCTCTTTTGATGCTATCTTACTAACTAATAAACGATCAACATTTACAGTTGGAATATACCATTTCCATCCCTCACCAACAAACTGAAAACAGCTTACAAGTTTTTAGTGATTCGACGGTCAGATTCTAAAAAAATAAAAAAAGGGAATTAATAATGCACTCATTTTGCATCAGTGCATAATACATCAATCTTTACTTTGAAAAAATGTAAAATGTCTCATTTTTAACCTGACCATTAAGATCAGATCATAGAAAATTAAGAAAAAGTTTTAATTTTCACAGGACAAGAATACAATTAGAAAATTGATACCTCTAAATTGCAGATTTAACCTGTGGTAGCTATGTACAGCCGGCCAAAAAGTTTTTAGCCGCCCCCTGACAATTTTAAAAAGCAACCAACATTACACGCCGTTTAATTTACACGGCGTGTAATGTTGGTTGCTTTTTAAATGTTGTCAGGGGGTGGCTAAAAACTTTTTGGCCGGCTGTACTTAATAAAAATACAGTTTTGCTTACTTTAAACTGTACAAGGTAAGTCCTCTTTTGATGCCGTCTTACTAACTAATAAACGATCACCAGCTACAGTTGGAATGTACCATTTCCATACCCCATCACCAAAATGAAAACTTACAAGTTTCAATTAAATGATGCGACGGTCAGATCCTAAAAAAATAAAAAAGAGAATTAATAATGCACTCAATTTATATATTGACAAAATGTATTTCTCATTTTTAACCTGATCATTAAGATCAGATCATAGTACATTAAGAAAAAGTATTAATCTGCACAGGGCTACGACGATTAGAAAATTCATATTGCCAATCGCGCTTTGCCTGTGGTAGTTACATAATAATTAATAAAATGACAATTTTGCTTACTTTAAACTGTACAAGAGAAGTCCTCTTTTGATGCCGTCTTACTAACTAATAAACGATTAACATCGACAGTTGTAATGTACTATTTCCATCCCCCATCAACAAAATGAAAACAGTTTACAACTTACAATTAAGTGATTTAACGGTCAGATTCTAAAAAAATAAAAAAGAGAATTAGTAATGCACTCAATTTATATATTGACAAAATGTAAAAATTCTCATTTTTAACCTGATCATTAAGATCAGATCATAGAAAATTAAGAAAAAGTTGTAATCTTCACATGGTGACAATTCAATTAGAAAATTCATATATCCAACTGCACCAGTGCCTGTGGTAGGTATGTACTTAATGAAAATGCAATTTTGCTTACTTACAACTGTACAAGAGAAGTCTTGTTCGATGCCGTCTTACTAGTTAATAAACGATCAACATCGACAGTTGTAATCTACCATTTCCATCCTCCAACAACAAAATGAAAACAGCTTACAAGTTTCAATTAAGAGATTCTAAAAAAATAAAAAAAGGGAATTAATAATGCGCTCATTTTGCATCAGTGCATAATACATCAATTTTTACTTTGAAAAAATGTAAAAATTCTCATTTTTAACCTGACCATTAAGATCAGATCATAGAAAATTAAGAAAAAGATTTAATCTTCACAGAAAGACAATACAATTAGAAAATTGATACCTCTAATTGCAAATAAAAACTGTGGTAGCTATGTACTTAATAAAAATAAAGTTTTGCTTACTTTAAACTGTACACGGCAAGTCCTGCACGATGTCATCGTACTAACTAACAAACGATCTACTTCTCCAATTGGAATGTACAATTTCCATCCCTTTCCAACAAAATTATCAAATGCCTTGCAGCGCATGAAACAAAAATTTAGTACATTATTCCCTGAAAATAAATACATACCAAAACCCTTGAAAGCCGACTGTGGAAATGTAATGGAAATAAAACTCTAAAAACCTTATAAGTAATTTATTAGTCATACAAAAGCATATACATTTCATTTAACTTCTTTAACTTGTAAACCTGTAACAAAAACAGCGCGTTAGTTTAAAGTTACAGTTAACTATAAAATTGTTGCTGTAATTAATTTTGAAACGATTAGAATCAATCGCAACATGGTAAGCAACAGCTTTAGTCTCGCACTATAAATAGGATCTACGTAAAAATGAGACTTTTACTTAGAGCTGGTTCGTGCTATTTAATAATTAATATAAAATTCGCTAACCTGGAGGTAAGGATTGCTTTAATTTTTCCGCCTTTTCCTTATCAGTTATAACAAGTGTGTAAAGAAAACGAGAACAACGTACTTTGAATTTTACATTTTCTGGATTCTTCTTTATTTTAACAGCTGAAAATTATTAAAGTGTAAACGCTATTAAAGTAATTTAAATTTCAACTTACATTTAGCATCCTTTCTCCTTGCTTTAAGGAGAAAATCTTTGATTTCTGTAATTTCACGTGGCTGTAAAAGAAATTGCACGTTAAAACTAGTTATAAAATTCTGGTGAAAATTTCTCAAGCTTGGCAAAAAATATAAATAATTACAAAACTATAGTAAACTAAATAGAACGCCAAATTAATTATTTTCTTAACTAAACAAGCTTTAATACATACCATGATGAATTCTCCTACTGATTGAAGGTAACCTGAAATTAGAAAACATCCAGTATAAACTTATTATAAAACACAAAAATTATCTTGGAAATAACAGCACAAAACATCATTTTTACGTTAATTCTTTTTAATTTGCAAAAATATCTAATATTTAACGCGATGATCAAAGAAATATGTAAAATACTCACCTCCGTCAAAAATTCAGTAAAAAGGAATGCGAGTCGGAAACTGTCAAATTACACGCTCTCACTTCATTTGCTTTCAATAGATGGCGCTAACAACCAAAGTTTAAATTGAAATATAATTTTTAATTTACAGTAATATTAAGCATTTGATTTCAAAAGTTTAATTTAGTTTAATTAATTTCAAGGGTAATTGTATTTAAAATAAATAAATTCACAAGATAACTTTTTAAATAAAACATCTTTTAATAGTTACAGCATTTCACAGTAGGGGGCTAATTGTCATTTAAAAGTTGAAACGGATTTTGTGTTTGTTTATTCTTTATTTTAAAAGGTTTTGCTATCGACGTGTAAATAGTATTCTATTACGTTTTACAATGAAAACTCACAATATTAACAAGACCGTTCAGGCAGCTAATCACGAGCAACAGGTAAAATTTTTATCTATTTAACCTAAAAATTGCGCGGTAACTTTATTCTTCTTTCAAGGAAAACGTTAAAAACAGCAGAAAAACTCTGAAGGTTTTACAAGAAGCAGCAAACGACAAAGAAAACTTAGTTGGACGTCCAATTGTCAATAAAAGCATCAAATTGGCGGGGTAAAATGTTCATTAAGGTCATTTTCCGATAGTTAAACTTGTTGTTTTAGGGAAAACGAAGTATCAGATGTTAAAACAAAAATCTTGGTACATAAATCGATACAAACTGATGTAATTAGTATCATAGCAGAAGATTTGACGTCTGAAGAAGAACCCAGTTCTGATTATTGGCGATTACTTGCTGAAACTCGTGGTAAGAGGCTTGACGAAAGTTTGCAAGAATTAGACAAGGTACAAGAAGAAGTAGCTTCGTTAAAAGAAGAGAATCGTATTTGTAAAGAAATGTTAGACGAATCTAAACATCTCATTGAAGTTTTACAGGTTTGCTAATACCCATAAAATTATTAATAAAAATATTGGTTTTAACAGACTTGTTTTAGGAAATTATTCAAGAAACTGATGAAACTAACACAGAAGAAGTACAACAAACTCCTTAATTTAAGTTTTGTTTAACAAACATTCATCGATTATGTCTTATTGTGTAAATTTGATAAATATTTTAATTAGTATTTATAAGTCTGAAATATATTTAATGTAATTTAAGGTATGCGGAATAGTTGAAATAAATTTGAATCTTTGTAAGCTATTTTTGAATTTTAAAAGTGTAAAGTTATGAAATTACCTAGTTTATAATATTCTTGAAGCTTATATTTTTCCATGTGTTTATTTTTGCGAGTTTATGTAGAAAAATTAAAAATTTTTTACACTAGAAAAAATTGTTTAAATTTGATAACAGCGTTTATTAGTGGCTGATTAGCAATTAAATATTTAATCTTAATTTGCTTTTTACATTAACATTTGGTCATTATTTGACTGGTACGAAAAATGTGTGGATAAAATTCAAATAATTAAGTGAACATAACCTCACATTTCGTTAGTGTCGCGAGCGTCACTTTTCAAAAATTCAAAGTTTAAAAACTAAAAGTATGTAGAATTATCTATTAATTTTAAAATTTAAACAATGTAATGTGTATATTATAATAATAATTTAATTTTAAACATTTTAGAGTTGAAAACAGCGTTTTTTCCAAATTTAAATATTTCGAAATAATTCAAAATTAACTGCAGTGCCCTAGAAAATAGTTTACAATGTATTCTAATTCTAAAAAGAGTAATAATGTTCCACAAAAGCTTTCAGTTAATACCAGCTTTTCTTTATCAAACATGCGCTCAAGTGACGATGTAAGTACTCATTTGAACAATTAAATCGTAATAATAAATTAAATATTTAGAAAGGATCAAATAGTTTTACGTATGTACCGAATCAAACTCGAGTCATGGAAGGAGTTAATTATCCTTCTACAATTGTGCGTCCCGAACAACATATTCCGATTGCTGTTAATAATACAAACGCAATGTTACAAACTTTCAAGCCGATAAATCAATCGACTGTTGACCACCAGTTTAAGGTTCCTCTACCTCCTGCAAATCAAAATAGTTCTTTTAGAACAAATGCTGCATCTTTAAATGTCTCTACTGGAGCTAAAAAGAAAGAAAACGTCGAATCTCAAACTTCAAAAGTTTTAGAAAAAGTAAGTTACATGTAAAACTAAACGAAGAAGTAATAAGGCTTTATTTGTAGAAAAATATCAACGAAAGTATTCATTTTTTTACCGGAACAGCAGAAAAAATTATAAAGTGGCATAAAATGAACAAAAAGTACTTTTGTTTATACGAACTTATTGGTAATGTATTAAATGTTTATTTTGTAAAACGTTTAACTTTTCGTTTTGTTAATAGCGTCGATTATTTCGATCCAACCAGGTACAGAACGTTTACAACAAGTAATGTTGTTGCGTGACCAAAAAGGACCTGTAATGCAAGTCGTTCATTATATTAATGATCATATTAATATTGAAAACTTCCACGTAGGACAAATGTTGCGGTTGGTCGATTGTATTTTATAAAAGAAATCAAAGTTAATACTTTATTTTTAGATGTGTCGGTCGAATGATTGGACCTAATATGATGCACGGGATAAGTATACGTGTAGCTACGGATCATGAAATTGCTACACTTCAACGTATGTGTCTTATATGTGACGACGCTGTTGCTAAATCGCTTCGTTCTTGAACCTTTTTGAGTTTTCCAGTTTATTTATTTAGTTTAAGTTGATGTTTATGTTATAAGGTTAATAGTTTGAGAATTTTGTTAAATTAAAATTATAAATAAATAGATAATACAAGTTATGTTGCGTGACGCTCTGCTTATGAAAGTAAGGTCTCGTTGCAGGGGGTCGTGCAAACGAATGAAAGAAAATATGTAGAATATTACTTTATTTTCGATTACCCTTAATCATTTACATTGACTCTATATCAGAATATGCCTTAATTCTAGCCAACACACCACTGCTGTACAATATCATATTTTCGTGATGTGTATTGTGCCAATTTTAAGGAAAAAGTAAATTGACTAGTGACAGAAACTGGTGGGAATGCATTATAACATATATACATGACGTTATCGAAATACACACTTTCGATAATTAAAAACTGTCGTTATTATTTACATTTAAGTATTTGTACAATTAAACCTAGTATTTTTTATTGGATGTTTTCTAATAATTATTTTTTTGATGCGCAAATAATATTTCAGTCTTAAACTAATAACATTTGTAACAATAGGTATTACAAATTATTATTAATTCTTTTAATACTAAAACAAATTTAAAGTCGCACATCAAAAAAATACACGCGTAAATTTCTCCTCTACATAAACATGACTTATAAATTATTAAATTTTGGATTCGTTTTGGAAATATTTAGAAAAAGACCTTATTTTCCCAGTTACCAAAAGGGAAAATTATAAATTTTAATGTTGGTAGGTAACATTTTTTATAACAATGAATATCGTTAGAGAAACGCTTCAAAATTGTTCGTTTTAAGGGCGTTCCAGTAAATACATGCACAATAAGGCACACTAGCCATATGTATGACTCAGTATGAGTACAGTTGTAGTACAGTCGATTATTAGTAATAAGATCCCAGCGCACACCTAAGTACGTTATATCGCAATATTTATCTTTTCCTATTAATTAAGTCTAATAAGAGTTTAAGCTCGGAGTGAAAGTCACAAAGCTAAATATTTGCACAAACTTATATTTTGACGTTCTAAAGACTTGCTCAAAAGTCTCATACAATCTCATGTCTGCGTGTCAAGATATTCAAGGTCAAAGGTCATAAAAATAGTTTTTTGCAAATATCTCGTTTCCTATGCATCACACGTAATTAGAGGTTCTTATAAAATTTGTAGATCGTGAAATTCTCTACAAATTTGATCTAATTCAATTTTTTGTACGATCAACCGTTCTCGAAATATAGCGCGTAGAGTGGGAGGCGCGCAAGCTTATATAGAATAATGTAAGAAGCATCAACGATAGGTATAGGATAAGGTAATGCAAAACGATAGTTAAATTTATTTCTGCATCCAAAACTGTCAAAAAATACAGGGTGTTCCATTTCAAACTAAATAGTTCTTTATGTTTGAAATTTCCTCTAAGTCAGCACTTTTTGAACACCCTGTAAATTATTAGAGAAAAATTGTAACAGTAACAAATTGTAGAAACCATGAACGTGAAAAAATATTTAAAATAAAAAAGTTACTAAAGCGCGCGCGCCTCTCACTCTCCGCGTAATATTTCGAGAACGGTTGATCGCACAAAAAAATGAATTAAATCAAATTTGTAGAGAATTTTATGATCTACAAGTTTTATAATAACTTCTAATGACGTACGATGCATAGTAAACGAGATATTTGCAGAAAACGATTTTTGTGGCCTTTGACCTTGAATATCTTGACACGGGGACACTCCATTGTATAAAACTTTTGAGCAAGTCTTTAGAACTGCAAAACACAAGGTTTGTGCAAATATTTAGCTTCCTGACTTTCAAACCCAGGTTAAACCCTTTTTTGACTTGATTATATTGTTCTTTGAACTTTTGACACTATCTATCAATCGAATTGAAATAATCCGTTTCAATTAGTAGAAATTAAGTTAATTGGCTAATGGTGAGCTCTAACCTCTTTCAATCCACTGTGCAAAGCTTCCTAAAGTAAATTGCCTACTACAGTTCCAGTAGATGGAGGTGGAGATAACAAAGTATCGAGAGTGTACAGCTCAGGTACAGCTCAGACTACAATATTTGTGAGCATTTGCATACAACGTCCGTAAGTGTGTACTATCAGTCGTACAAAATTTAACGTCAACAATTATAAGAGCCTACCACATTTAAGAATTAATGAACTATTATTTAAGTATAGCGTACAAGAATGAAATGTTTGCTTATCTTAACAGTAAACGCTTTTTTTATATAACACAGATAAAAGTGTAAAATGTAAAACACACATCAAGTACAACTTTGCAATGATCACGATTTAAATAGTAAAATAAGTCGAGGTTTACACATACCACACTATTAATTTTTTAAGACAACGCCAAGCTGACAGAATTTAAAAACAAAATATTTACATTTAAAACGTGCGATTAAAGTTTTCTTTTGTAGACAAACCTCTACTTGTGTATATGAAAATCACAGTTAAAAAAATACTACAGCGAGTGATAAAATTTATTTACAGGGTCAATTATATTTAGCTCGAGCTTTAGTATTTTTATGCTTCGATTAAAATGTTTAAGCTTAAGCTATAAGATTAAAAAAATGACCCCGCTTCGTTCGAGATCGTTAATCGGGTCAGTAACTAAAGCGTCTTTCTCTGACCAGTCTTCGATTGCTCCAAATGTTTTCATCTTACAAACTTCTTTTGCAATTAAAATTTTCAAATTTTATCGCATTAAATTTACAAATACAACAAGAGGAACTAATTTCACATTTTAAGAGGGGGGTTTCTAACGAATGGGCGGGAAAGTTGATATTTAGACTCGTAGCTCGTAGCAGTTAGCGACTTTAATATCCGGTTGATACCACAAATAGTCATAATTCCTGATAGGGTAAGGTTCAAAGAAGGCAATGACATATTTGTATATAGGAAATAAGAGCCTAATTTGTGAGGGAAGTCCAATTGAACTTGGTGTAATTTAAAAAAACAAAGAATGTTGGTTAAAAACAACTTTTGTTTGTTAAAACAAAGGAAGTTTGATAAAAACAAAGGAAGTTTGATAAAAACAACATTTGTTTGTACAAACCACGGAAGTTAGAAAAAAAAACTTTTTTTTTGAAAAAATAAATAATAAAAAGTTGGATAAAAACAACATTTGTTTGTAAAAACAAAGAATGTTGGGTAAAAACAACTTTTGTTTGTTAAAACAAAGGAAGTTGGATAAAAACAACATTTGTTTGTACAAACCACGGAAGTTAGAAAAAAAAAACTTTTTTTTGTAAAAACAAAGGAAGTTGGATAAAAACAACATTTGTTTGTAAAAACAAAGAATGTTGGGTAAAAACAACTTTTGTTTGTAAAAACAAAGGATGTTGGATAAAAGCAACATCCTTTGTTTTTTAGAATTACACCAAGGGATTCAATAGAATTTTTCTCACTAATTAGGCTCTTATTTCCTATATACAAATATATCATTGCCTTCTTTGAACCTTACCCTATCAGGAATTATGACTATTAGTGATATAAAGCGGATATTAAAGTCACTAACGGTTACGAGCGTAATGTCTAAATAAACTTTCCCGTCCATTCGTTGGAAACCGCCCTCTTAAACGCATTTTTTTGTAAGTTCAACGTTAAATATTAAAAAAATTGCGGTTGTTTGATTGGACGCTACTGTCGAGTTTTACTGCGTTACAAAAGAAGTGAAATGTTCCTCGCATAAATTAAAATTTGGTTGGGATTCGACAACAAAACAACTTTTTCACGCGACAACCTTTTAAATACAAAACCACCGCTATCACCATATTTGTACTAAATTGAAATTGTAAAAACACTAATGAGGTATTATCATCAACAAGTAGAATTATGTACCGAAGCAACAAATACGTTTATACTCGCACAAAAATATGCGAGATTAAAAAACTGATTCGGCAGAACGCGAAAGATGTACAGGATGAGAAGGGCTACGAGCCAATCTTTTCTTTGGTAGCTTATCCAAAATAGTTAACAATCTAATAAAATCTGGACGTTCGCCGGCCTTGTAAGACCAACACAACATTAAGATGTCCTACAAATAATTTTAAATTACAAATTAATTGAACAGAGACAACTTTATTACCTTAACATCTCGAGATGCTTGTAAATTAGCTAAAGGTTGCTTCATACCTTTTCCAACTTGCCAAATTATAGACTCAGGAGCTTGCGTTTTAAATGGCCACTCTCCACATAACAACTCATACCATACCGTTCTACAATAAGAAATTTAATACCTTAAATAGCCCAATAGCCCAACCAAATTAGGATTTTACTTTGGAATAAATAGTATCTGAAAAATCCCCATCGATATCATGTGAGCTTTAAAGGCTATTCGAGGTGAAAGGTCACGAAAACAAGCTTTTTGTAAATATCTCGCTTTCTATTAGTTTTTTGGAAAAACGTTTCACATAAAAATTATAGAGGACATAATTCTCTATAAAAAAGATGTTAAGATGTTTCTTTTCCGAAAAACCAACAGAGAGCGAGATATTTACAAAAAGGTCGTTTTCGCTAACCTCACATAACCTTTGAAGCTCACATGATATTGATGGGGACTTTTCACATATTGTTTATAACAGTCTAATAAAGGTGTATGCAAAAATTCAGCTCGATACTATTTATTACCTAGTGAAGCCTTATTTTTATCTAATTTGGTTGAGCTAACAACAAGTGCATTTCATTTATTTACCCAAAAGCATAAACATCCGACGCTTTACTAAATGGCAATTCATCATCATGAGACGAATGCGCAGTAAGACTTCTCATAATTTCAGGCGCCAAGTAACACAACCAACCTGAAGGAATACCCAAAGCGTCGCTCTTCCTATTACCGAAACATAACTTTGTAACGCTAAACAAACCAAAGTCAGTAATTACAACTTTTCCATTTTCGAGAAAAATATTTTTGCTCTTTAGATCTTTATGTACGATTCCTTTTGCGTGCAAATATCCCATGCCCTTTAAACAAACCACCGATTAATTTAAATAACTTAAAAAAAACGTCGACAAACCTGTGTTATTTGTTGGGCTACGATGGTGGTTTTGTTCATGGTAAATTTATCTTTGCGCAAATGTATATGAGTGTAAAGCGTCATACCTTTACTTAAACTAGTAACGATTGCCAATCTCGGCGGATTCATACAAGCTCCCATAAATAAAACTAAATTTTCGTGTCTAGTTTTACGAAAAGTTGAAACTTCCATTCGAAATTGATCCAAAGCTTTTTCGTCGTTCAAATTATCCATTTTAAATACCTTAATAGCCACATCTCCGTGCCAATATCCTCTAAATACTGTACCGAATCTACCGGTGCCGATCTGTTCTCCTATTTTTAACTCGTCGAAAGGAATATCCCATTCTCGCATAGACAACTGAAATTGAACGTTAAAATTTGGAGTTTAAATAATTATTATAGCGTACGCTATTTTGTCTAGGCCATCGATGTCCGTCTGTTATTGTATCCGTATCGGAAACTTGACTATCTTGCGAATCCACTCTTACCGGTGTACGGTCCGAATCTGTACTGCCGGATATGGAAATAACGGTACGATCGCTATCTCTCGAATGTTGAGAACTCGTTAAGTCGTGATGTAAAGTATTATTTTGCGGTAAAGGATGTAAATCGAGCATATCGACTTTAGTTTCGTTATATGTTATTTCTAAAACGATTATTAATGTAAAATTAAAAATAAGAGTTTAAGATTTCTTACCTGGAAAATGAAATTGTTGTTTATGACTAGAATGTGGTGTATGACTAGGTTGTAGTAAAGCTGGACTCGAAGGTGTCGAACTATTACAACTTGATGTGTTTGAACCAGAATCGGGTGCCTAGAAAAATAAAATTGATCTTTTAATATAAAATATACACTTGCAAGATGATCTAAAGATTTATTTTCGTTATTTCGACTCTTTAGACGTAGCTTATTACAGCAGAAGTCTGAGATAGTGGAACATAAGTTTGATGAGCTTTAGCAAAAAATTCAAAACAAATTTTTGACTTCTTCAACATAGAAATTAACCAAAACGAAATTATTGATGTGAATGGGAGATGCACATTAAATATAGGGCAGCAATAAACAAATAGAGGCGCTTTTAACTAGACACCCTATGCAGGTTAAGAAGTAATATCTGGCATATAAGAAAATAACAATAAAGTAAGTAGGGCTGAAAGCCACTACAAACTCTCAGGCTTTACCGCCTGTGCAGACCAAAGCAGAGTAAGCAAGCCGGAACAGTCATTTTGCTTCTACATACCCTGTAAACACAGACAAATCGGAGCGTCAGTAGATTGTTTAGGCAGGCCGCAGTTTTATCCTGCACAGGCTTACTGTAATTCCTGATCTTAGCCCACTACAAACTCTCAGGCTTCGCAGCAGGCATGTGCAGGCCAATCCCGAGCTAGCAAGCCGGAAAAGTCACTTTGCCTCGACATGTACAGGTCTGTATAGCCTAAAACTGCGCAGACCCAGTAAACACAACCAATTCGAAGTGTCTGTAGATTATTCAAACAGGCCGCAGTTTTGGCCTGCACAGGTTTGCTGTAAGTAAATCCTGATTTTAGCCCGCTACACACGCTCAGGCTTTACAGCAGGCCTGCGCAGCCAAAATCAGAGTAAGCAAGCCGGAACAGTCACTTTGCCTTATATGTTTAGGTCTGTATAGCGTTAAACTGAGCAGACTCAGTAAACACAGACAAATCGATGTGGCTGTAGATCGTACAGGCAAGGCGAAGTTTTGGCCTGCACAGGCATTCTGTGGGAGTTTGCAGTGGACTAAAATCAGGAATGACAGTAAGCCTGAGCAGGCCAAAACTACGGCCTGTCTGAAAGATTTATAGAAGCTTCGATTTGTCTGTGTTTACAGGGTCTGCGCAGTTTTAGGCTATACAGAACTGTACAAATCAAGGCAAAGTGACTGTTCCGGCTGCTAGCTCGGGTTTGGCCTGCACAGGCCTGCTGCAAAGCCTGGATTTTTATAGTGGGCTAAGATCAGGAATTACAGTAAGCTTGTACAGGCCAAAACTGCGGCTTGCCTGAACGATCTACAGAAGTTTCGGGTTGTTTGTGTTTACAGGGTCTGCGCAGTTTTAGGCTATACAGACCTGTACAAGTCGAGACAAAGTGACTGTTCCGGCTTGCTAGCTCAGTTTGGGCCTGCAAAGGCCTGGTGCAAAATATGGGAGTTTGTAGTGAGCTAAGATCAGGAATTACAGTAAGCCTGTGCAGGCCAAAATTGTGGTCTGCCCGAACGTTCTACAGAAGTTTCGATTTGTCTGTGTTTACAGAGTCTGCACAGTTTTAGGCTATAGAGACTTGTAGAACTCGAAGAAAAGTGACTGTTCCCGCTTGCTTGCTCTGGTTTGGCCTGCACATGCCTGCTGCGAAGCCTAAGAGTTTGTAGTGGGCTAAGATCAGGAATTACAGTAAGCCTGTGCAGGCCAAAATTGTGGTCTGCCTAAACAATCTACCGACGCTTCGCTTTGTCTGTGTTTACAGGGTCTGCGCAGTTTTAGGCTATACAGAACTGTACAAATCAAGGCAAAGTGACTGTTCCGGCTGCTAGCTCGGGTTTGGCCTGCACAGGCCTGCTGCGAAGCCTGGATTTTTATAGTGGGCTAAGATCAGGAATTACAGTAAGCTTGTACAGGCCAAAACTGCGGCTTGCCTGAACGATCTACAGAAGTTTCGGGTTGTTTGTGTTTACAGGGTCTGCGCAGTTTTAGGCTATACAGACCTGTACAAGTCGAGACAAAGTGACTGTTCCGGCTTGCTAGCTCAGTTTGGGCCTGCAAAGGCCTGGTGCAAAATATGGGAGTTTGTAGTGAGCTAAGATCAGGAATTACAGTAAGCCTGTGCAGGCCAAAATTGTGGTCTGCCCGAACGTTCTACAGAAGTTTCGATTTGTCTGTGTTTACAGAGTCTGCACAGTTTTAGGCTATAGAGACTTGTAGAACTCGAAGAAAAGTGACTGTTCCCGCTTGCTTGCTCTGGTTTGGCCTGCACATGCCTGCTGCGAAGCCTAAGAGTTTGTAGTGGGCTAAGATCAGGAATTACAGTAAGCCTGTGCAGGCCAAAATTGTGGTCTGCCTAAACAATCTACCGACGCTTCGCTTTGTCTGTGTTTACAGGGTCTGCGCAGTTTTAGGCTATACAGACCTGTACATGTCGAGGCAAAGTGACTTTTCCGGCTTGCTAGCTCGGGATTGGCCTGCACATGCCTGCTGCGAAGCCTGAGAGTTTGTAGTGGGCTAAGATCAGGAATTACAGTAAGCCTGTGCAGGATAAAACTGCGGCCTGCCTAAACAATCTACTGACGCTCCGATTTGTCTGTGTTTACAGGGTCTGCGCAGTTTTAGGCTATACAGACCTGTACAAGTCGAGGCAAAGTGACTGTCCCGGCCTGCTTGCACTGTTTTGGCCTGCTGTAAAGCCTGATCTTAGCCCACTACAAAAGCCCAGGCTGTGCAGGCCAAAACAGCGCCAGTAAAGCCGGAACAGTCACTTTGCCTCGACTTGTACAGGTCTGTATGGCCTAAAACTGCGCAGATCCTGTAAACACAGACAAATTGAAGTTTCGGCATATTGTTCAGAAAGGTCGCAGTTTTGGCCTGCACAGTCTTGCTGTAAATCCTGATATTAGCCCGCTACAGACGCTTAGGCTTTACGGCAGGTCGCCAGAACAATCAACAGACAGTCTAGTTTCCCTGTGCAGACTGGATTTGCATTGTTGCAGCTGTAACTGCAACTCTTATTTATTTCCTTATAAGCCATACATTAAGGTAGGTTCATAGATCTCGTTGGCCTATCAGAGCAGAGTATTTATCAAACTTAACGACTGAATTTTAAAAATACTCTTCTCTGATCTGCCAACGTACTAACAGAGAGCTATGAACCTTAGAGATAAATTGTGCACGATATATTTACACAAAGAAAAACATTTGTTGTACATCAAAACAACCCAAATTTATCTACCATTCCATTAAAATAATAAGTAATAACAAATAGTCCATAAATATAATTTTTGAGACATTTAGAAGTATTTAAAAAACACCTGCGAAATTACTAAACACATTTAAAAATTTAAATCTTTAGTCGGAACGTTCAGACGTCGTCGAAAGATAAATGCCAATTTGTAGAGTAATAAAGAATCAATTTTTATATGAAAAATATCCATGCACTTATGACAATTCATGCCGATATACAAATACATTAGATCTTGTTGTCGTTTTCAAAAATACAAACACCAATTTTTATTTTTCGTACCTGAATCGCTTGCGATCTATCTCTACAAATATCCATCTTTCCGTAACAATTTCCCAAATCTTTTACACAATTTCCATGTAAAGCTTTCTTGATACGTTTGCAGTTTCTCTGCACAAACAAAATACAACTCCACCAATTTTCTTTTAATTTCAAATTTCTGATAAACGAAATTTATAAATTTCGTTGGTTTAAGTTTGACAAAAACACCGAGCCAAAATTACTTTTAAACACCTAATAACTAAATAAAACTTACCGGAAATGGAGGAATGTTAATAGAAGGTTGAGGATGCGAATGCTTTCTGCCTTTGAACGAATTGATTAAAGTTTTTGCATTACTGGCTCTACCAGTATTAGGTGACTGAAACGCCGGACCTAAAAACAATATTTACAACTTTTAAAACATTTAATGAAAACTAAAATACCATCCATGGGCCACTTCTTTTTAAACTCGTCTAACAATTCGGGCGGTAAACCACAAGAAGGTGCAACTTTATCTTCGCATTCTCTATGACATTTATATTTACATTCTTTACATTTTAATCCGGAACCAAAATAAATCGGTTTTGAACAATATCCGCATGTTGCAACCATTTTAAATGTTTTTGTAAAACGATGGGCGATTTGATGACCCATTCCTCTGCCTACGGTTGGTGTGCGAGGTGATTTTGGTATTTGTAAACTTGTTGCGGCTGTAATTTTACAAGATAATTATTTAAGTCGGTGGTTTTAAATAAACTTACATTTGTAACTATTATCATCACTGTCGGTGCCCGCGTTGTTATATGGTGGAGACTTAATAGGGCTGGTTGCGATAGGACTTGCGTATCCGACTGTTGTATCTGGACCTGGTTCAGTAGGTAGTCGAGTTCGTCTCACAACTGTACCCGATTTTTCGCCATTACTGCAAGTAATTAAACATTTTTACATGTCAAGAGTACTATACTAATTTTTAAATCTCGATTTTAATAGAAATCTTCACAAATTTAAACTCTAAAATATTTGGATTTAAATTTTGAGATAGCTCCACAGAAGAACAAAGTATGTGGCCATACAAGGAACTTTTTCCGTTATTAAAATTTTTTTTTAAAAAGAATTGCTTCCGTCGAAGATCGAACCTGGGACTTCTACGTAAAGGCAGAATTTTTAGGTACAAACTGGCTAAAATACTAATTTCACTTTTCTTAAATTTGGCATAAATTGAAGTTCAAAATATACATTATTTTATATCTTCAGAAAGCTAATTTTACGAGCTTTGAACATATTAAAAAATATACAGGGTGTTGTATTTAAATTAAGAATTTTGATTCCATTTCCGGTTAAACCGGAAGTCAAAATATAAAGTGTTTAGTATCGTGTAACAGCTAATTTTATGAGCTTTCAAAATATTTAAAAATGTACAGGGTGTTCCTAAAATTTTTAATATTTTTGTAATTTCCGGTTTAACCGGAAGCGTTTTGTTAACCGAAAATAGTGTCAAATAATAGATATTCATGGGATTGATATATATATATCCATTTTCAAGTTTTCATTTTTATTTAAAAAAAAATTCGAGATTTTTGAAGTTTTGACATTCCAAAAATCATTACTCCAAAATGGCTCGAGCGATTTTGATAAAAATTTATATTTCGATAGAGAATTACGTTGTCTGTAACATATCCAAACAAAGAAAAAATATGGCAGAGGGAATTTTAAGAAAATCCATTTCAAAATTTTGACCTACTTTGACCCCTTAAAGATAGGCAATTTTAAAACAATTTTGAAAACCGACTTGTTAGGACGAAAGCCCTATATTTTGGCTGTACAATGCATTTTTGAAATTTTTACAATAATAATTACCGGCCAAGTTATAAGGGAAAATCCACAAAATGGGACAATCGTTCTATTGGCCGCCATTTTGAATAAAAAAATTTGAAATTTTTTTTTTTAAATTGGGGCTCAATGTACTATATTATAACCAACTAAAATTGAATTTGGCCCAAATTTGCAAATATGCGCCCAAAATAACCACCTTATTTTTGGACACCCTGTATAGATTTTTTATTATTATTATTTTTTGTCTTGATTATAACAACTTTTTCTTGGATTGGAAAAAGTTAAAAATGAAGTATAAGAATGTTTTAGGATGTACCATAGACTTACGTTAAATTTTAAAAAATTCCTGAAAGGCAATTGAAGGTCAAAGGCACCCTTGTTAGGCAAAAAAATGCCTGAGTAGACCCTAAAAGGCGAAATAATGTCTGTGGAGTATCTAAACAAAAAAGCCCCACAACTAAAAGTCTAAAAGGTTTATGTTCGACTCTCGACTTGATTTGTATATTGAATTGAGTTGTTGCTCATCCTCTTTATTCTCAAATAGTCGTAAGTTAACATGATCATAATAGATTAATTTAGCAAAACGTTTGTGTTTCTTTCTTGTTGACAATTACACCCAATTTATCAAAGCATCGACACAATTTGCTAAGTCATCTACAACAGAGTAACTGTTGTTGTACAAAGTTCCATAATAATAGGTTCTCGTTGAAATGATATAACAAAATTATTATTTTAATAAATTAAAACTTACTTTACAGCTGTATTCACAACGCCATTATCTCCTTTTGAATTAGCAAGTTGAGATTCGTGCGATTTACTTTTAGTTAATGGATAAGAATCTGGTAATAGAATTCCCGAAGTCTGAATTCCAGTCAAATGTTTTCGACGAGGAGGAGGTGTTGTTGGAAATTTCATACCTAAAAACTTACAACTTTAGTATTTTTCGTACATCTGATAATTTACTACCCCAAGTTGCAATTCATATAAAACAAAGGTTTAAGTAAAAGACTTAAATTAGATGTTGACGAAAAATTTAAAAATAAAGAGCTTTTTAGCATTCCAAAATAACAAACTACTCAAATTAAAGTGCAACATACAACATTTAAGTTTACAAACTACTTAACTTGCTTGTTGATTTCGATTATAAAATTTCCATTCAAAAAATTTTTTTATTTTTGTGCATTAAACCGAGTAAAAGGTCTTGAACTTAATTAACCTAAATTAATCTATTTAAATTATTTTAATTTGAAATTAAAATGGCAGGGAACACCATGCACATGCATACCTTTCCCGCGAGATTGAGATGGGGGAGTAAGAGGGGGTCCAATTTCACATTGAGCATTCAGAGAACTGATACTAGACACCGAAGAAGATGGTGGTATCGCACCTCCTCTATTATTATTATTTAGACCGAGACATTCCTCTGAAGGTACAGAAGCACGAGCTGCTCTACTTCTCGAAATTTTTGGAGATAATCCGATCGATTTTAAAGGATGGTGTCTATCCCAAGAATCCCAATATAAATGCGTTTCGGCAGCTTCGTTACCACCTCTTCGTAAAACATCTACAAAATAATAATGTAAATGAAAATTTTAAAAAAGTTTTGACATCACCTGTATATCTTTTTAAATTGTGTAACGCACGACATAGCCTATTATGTTCTTCAGGTTTTGCATTTCTTTCTGTGAGAATTGTTCTTAATTCGTGCTCCGATTTTTCTTGTAGTTCTTCCACAGATGAAATCTTTTGACATAAACCTTGAATGGAATTTAAACTTAAACCTACAACTTGTAACCATTGTGTTAATGACGGTATGTGCGTAACATTTTCTGATCGTAAGCCTAACTTTGCTACGAGTTGATTTGAGAACAATTTTATTAGTTTTCCCTGGAAAGGACAAAATATTAATCTGTCGCTTGATGGACAACGAATTGACGAGGACAAAAAATCAATTTAAGTATACCTCTAATGTTCTTATCTCTTGTTGCGTTAAATCTACACTTGTTGCACATTGTGTACGCAATCCTTCCAAACGTTCTGCAGAAACGTCAATCATTGATTGCACTATGTGCAAATGCTTTAACAATTCTTGTTCCGTATTTACATCTACTTCTTCTTCATCGGCCATCACTGATATCACAGACCAATTACAAACTAATATTTACAACTATTTTCAACAATACAAATATATACATATCACCACTTTTAGGGTTTCATTGCTAAACAATTTTACAGAATAGTTCTGTGTTTCGTGTCCGCCATCTTAAAAGCTCGCGAATGAATAACAAAAGGGCTTAAAAAAGCGGCAATTTAAAATCAAGGTCACAAAAGCTGCAGTCAAGGACAATTCAATTTATTGATTAGTTAAATATTTTTTATTTATTTAGTAGCAACTATACTAACGAAATTTTAAAAATATTTATGTTATTGTACGAACAAGTCGAAATTTAATTTATTAATTGTTTAAATAATATTCCAAAACTTGAAAAAATAAAAAATAATAATTTAAAATATAAGTTTTATTTAAATTAATTTTTACTAATAATTAGAAAGGGCATATCGCGATTTATTTTAACCCTCAAGCCCCAATTCAAATTTAATTCCAAACTTTTTAAAATTTGCTACGTCACATCAAAAATTAGTTGAGATGCAAACCAAAAGTAACGCCAACTGTCAATTTTTAAAAAAATAGTTAGCTCATACATTGGTAGATGGCGCTATAAAATTTTTAAGTGACATTGACGTTTGTGACGTTTGAAAATTTAAATCAAAATTATCAAAATAAAGATATATTTACTACAAAAAATGTAACATTTTATGACAATGAATGAATTCTTCTTTTGAACAACACGAAGAGTATGATGCTGATGTTGTAATCGTAGGTGGTGGTCTTTCAGGAATGTCGGCAGCATATTATATTTTAGAATATGAACCAACAATGCGAATACTAATTTTAGAAGCAAACGGTATTGTGAGCATTTAAATTGTTAACTTTTTATTTAGTAAAATTTACAGATAGGATTGGTGGTCGAGTGCTCTCGTTACCACTAAAAATAACAGAGAAAAATCACGTTAAAACTTTTGATTTCGGTGGACAATTTTTATCGACATCGCAAACGCACTTAATGTACTTAATTAAAAGACTCGATTTACAATTAATAAAACCTTCGAATAGAGAAGGAAAAACTGTATGGAATTTACAAAACAGCCAAATAATTACAACTACTACTATCGGAAATGGTTTTGATTTAACAAACATTAAAGAGAGGCTCGAGTTGATAAAATTTAACGAAAAGGTATTTTAAAGTTAAAACTTAAACGTTAACAGAATTTAAATTTACAGCTGAAAATTATAAGTGAAGAAGTCACTTTTAATAATCCATATTCGTTAGAAAAAAGCGCAATGTACGATTCACAAACAATGGAAAATTTTATAATAGAACATTTAATTTATGATAATTCTAGAGACTTCATACGATGTACTATAAGAATAACATGCGGTAATTATAAATTATTTCAAAAGTTACTTATTACATTCTCATTGTAGGAGTCGAAGCGTCAGATATTAGTGTTTTATTCTATTTAACATTATTCAATTCTACCGGAGGCCAACTATTATCGAATGAAAACAAGTGGATTCAGGTATTTAATACTTAACAAGACTTTACAATAACTACATGCTTATTATAGGGAGGTGCGTACGGAATTTGTCAAAAGATAGCTTCACAAATTGGCATGGAATACGTTAAAACTAACGAACGCGTTATGGAAATAATGAATAATATGTTAAATATTTCTATCGAGACAGAAAATAATGTTTATCAGTAACAAAACTGTGATGTTTGTTTCAAATAATTTTTTTTATAATTCGTAGTTGTAAATTTGCAATTGTGGCTATTCCACCTAAACAAGTGTTAAATATTGTTTTTAATCCGCCACTTTCGACGACTCGTCTTAATTTATTAAAAAGTATTAAAATTGGTCATTTAGTTAAATTTGTGGCGACTTACAAAAGGGTGAGAAATCAATTAATCAATGAGTCATTTCTTTTACAATTTTTACTTAGGAGTTTTGGAGAGATAAAGGTTTGAATGGAAATGTAATTAGTTGTGGAAGGCAAGGTGGACATGGTCCACTACAAATATGCTTAAATATCAGTTCGAAAAATGATTTTGCTCTTAGCGGGTGTATCGCGTCTACAGATTGCTCTGTAAGATACGCATGATGTTATTGAGGGAGAAAATAAAGTTTTTTTTTAATAGAAAGAGCTCTACAAAGAAGAAATATTACAACAACTCGCAATTTATTTTGGAGAAGACGCTTTGAAACCACTCGATTATTATGAAAAGTCGTGGAATAATGAAAGTTTTATAAAAGGTTGTTATATGAATAATCCAGGTCTTAATAACATGAATAATTATACAGAATTAAAAGAGCCTATAAGAAGGTTTGTTAAAATTCAGGAACAGGTTGGTAAGAAATCGCTCAACTTCTTTTAGATTATTTTGGGCAGGCACCGAAACTGCTGTTCTTTGGAACGGTTACATGGGTGGAGCAGTACAGGCAGGCTTTCGGGCTGCAATCGAACTTTTATACGATTATCGTCCCCAATCATTGAATTACACAGACGTAGCATTCTTATAGTAAACTATGAGTGTTAAAAATATATAAAACTATACTCAAAATTTTAGTCCAGAAGAAAAGCATATAAAAGGCCGACCAAATATTATAAATCCGGACATTGAAAAACGAATTGTACCTGATGGTACAAGTTCCACCGAAAGTAATGTTGCAAGACCTTTAAATGGTTTTATAAAGTACATAAAGAAATGGAAATCGATGATTTTTTTAACTACAATAGTGATAGTATACGCTTATTCAAAATCAAAAAGCAAAATTGTGTAACCGAATTTAATCAACTTTAAATAAAATTACATCCAAGTTGCTAACAGCACTTTATTCGGTTGTGGTTGAAGCTTCCGTTGGTTCCTAAAAAAAATTTCATTAACAATTCTCAAAACAACGGATGTAATTTAATATCTTCAGAAAGCTAATTATAAGAGCTTTCAAAATATACAAGGTGTTCCATTTAAATTAATAAATTTGGAAGTCAAAATATAAAGTGTTTGGTATCAGCTAATTTTATTAACTTTTAAAATATTTAAAAATATACAGGATGTTCTTAAAAATTTTAATATTTTTGTAATTTCCGGTTTAACCGGAAGCTTTCTGTTAACCGAAAATAATGCCACATAATAGATATTCATGGGATTGCTTCATATATCCATTTTCAAGATTTCATTTTTATTACAAACGAAATTAGAGATTTTTGAAGTTTTGACATTCAAAAAATCATTACTCCGAAACGGCTCGAGCGATTTTGATAAAAATTTATATTTGCATGGAGAATTACCTTGTCTGTAACATATCCAAAAAAGAAAAAATATGGCAGAAGAAACTTTGAGAAAATTCATTTCAAAATTTTGACTTACTTTGGCCCCTTAAAAGTACGCAATATTAAAACAATTTTGAAAACCGACTTGTTAGGACGAAAGCCCTATATTTTGGCTGTACAATGCATTTTTGAAATTTTTACAATAATAATTACCGGCCAAGTTATAAAGGAAAATCCACAAAATGGAACAATCGTTCTATTGGCCGCCATTTTGAATAAAAAAATTTGAAATTTTTTTTTTAAATTGGGGCTCAGATGTACTATCTTATAGCCTAGTAAAAATGAATTTGATCCAAATTTGCAAATACACGTCCAAAATAACCACCTTATTTTTGGACACCCTGTATAGATTTCTTTTTGAAGCTATTTTTGTTGATGAATTAATTTTAAAGTGGCTAAAATCAAATCCCAACATAATAGCTTTGGTTGATTTTGCTCTGGGGGGGATAAACACACATTCGAACATTTGGTTCAAAAAAATCAGAAATTATTTTTTTAAATTTTTGTAAAATTCAATTCAATTCGACGCAAAACGTCGAGAATTGTAATAAAAAAGATTTTTTTTTTTGAAAAAAAATTAAATTAAATTTTTCTCGATTCTAATAACTTTCTTACAAAGAGAAAAAGTCCATCTACTTACGTCATTAAATCTTTCAAAATAAATTAACAATTCGCAATGTTTAGTGTATGGAAACATATCTACAGCTACAGCTTTAATCGGAATAAACGGATCACCGGTCATGGTTTTCGAGTCCGGTCGGCCCAAATCGATAAAGTTCTTCATTGCAGCATTTGCATTACACGAAATATACAGCAACTTATTAATTTTTTTAGCCTTACGTAACTGTAAAACAGAACGTTGATCTGTAATCATTAATTAAGTACGTTTTACTGCAAGATTTTAAGAGTTCTTACGTAATCCAGCCCTGGGAGGATCGACTATTGCAATTACGTCTTCATTTTTTATCCTGTACAAAACCGAAGTTAATATTTCTTCAGCTTTACCAGCAAAAAATTCACAATTCTCTATACCGTTGATCTTAGCATTTTCTTTTGCGTCTTCAACAGCTTGTGAGACTACTTCGATACCGAGAATTTGATTACAAGTCTAAAATTAATCTTTTATAATACTAAGTTTATAAATTGAGACAGTTTGAACGTACTTTAGCAAAGCACAAGCCAATAGTACCTGTACCACAACAAATATCAACTACAGTGGAACTGTCACCAGCTTTAGCTAATTCGATAGCAGAAGAATATAAAATTTCGGCGGCACTCGTATTAATTTGAAAAAATGCAGATGGGCTAATTTGAAAAGTTAATTCTAAAATATTCTCTCGAATAAATGAATCACCAGATAAGTGTTCGGCTAAACTAACATCATCGTGTGAAGACCTAAAACAAACATTTCAAATAAATCAAACCGAAAACATTATGAAATATTACTTTTTCATAACACTCTGATAAAACAACGAAGTTACACCAGCAACTTTTCCGGCACCGTTAAAAAAATAATCGACTAAATCTTTTTTTAACAATACTAATTGATCGTCCGTTAAATTTTGAGGATGAATTCCAACTATGATCATTAGTTGGTCAGATGAAGAACGAACTGTAAGTTGTCTAAAATTGCCAGTTTGAAATTCTGGATTAAATACTTGCAAGTCAGACGATCGTACAAAATCTTGAAACGTTTTAACAACTACTTTCATTTTGTCGGAAATGTGTTGTAAACCATCCACTGGTGCAACACCAGTTTTACCGGTAGCATAACTTCCAATTCTAAACCCTACAGTCGGTAATTTAGTTTCTTCATCTTCTCCGACGGTAAATTCGCATTTATTTCGATAACTAAAATTTCATTTTTATAAGTTGAAAAATAAATTAATAATTTACTTACCCATCGACTTGTTGCGAGTATCTAATAGGTAGTAATTCGCAAGGTAAACCATCGTGTAACAATTTTTGTTTGTTTAAATGATTCCTTAATGTTGGATTTTGACGACTTAATTCGTTTCCTAATTTTTTTAAAATGTTCTCAATTTCATCCTGCTTTTGTTTTAACTGATCCTCGTATGAAATGTTCCATAAAGGAATTGTAGAACTTCGCAAACGTTCCTCTTGAGGACGATCATCGACTTTCTGTTTTTTCCTATTCGTTTCGTCACTTTCTTCATTTCGTCTCTTAACTAATGGATCGGGTGCCGGTTTTGCTTCCTATTACAAATTTACTTAGATTCGAACTGACATTTTTATGTAACTTACGCTTGCAATCAGTTGTTTACCCTTCCATTTAAAAGCGTTAATTGTTTTTATTGCATGTTCTCGGTCTTCGTCACTTCTAAAACATACAAATATAACGGGACTGTTTCTCTTTATAAATTTTATTTTATTAGACGATAATTTAAGTTTATCGTTAATTAATTTTCGAATTTCCTATAATGAAAAGAATTAATTTTAATAAACGACTTTTTAATATAATTACATGAACTCCATAAAACTTGGGTAAATTTTTTATTATAATTTTGAACTTTTCAGATGAAAACTCGTCTCGCTCTAAATATGCATAAGGGTTACTTTCGGGCTTAATTTCTTCTTGAATGTTTGCTTCGTCTGAAGCATTTTCTTCAATATTTTCAGCAATTTTCTCAGTAGTCTTTTCACCAATTTCCGTCATTTTCAGATTTTCACACGAGTACTTTCAGAAAATAAACATAACCTCAAAAATTTTGTCCAATGACAAATTTGTGATTTTAGGTTGGTATTGTAGAAATCCCTAAGAAGTCAACTGCTATTGGTCGAATTTTGACAGTTGTCTTGAAAAGGAATATAACCTTATTTGTAAATTGTTAACACGTAATTTTTAAGTTTAAGCGAGTTTAAGTAATTAATGTTAGACAAAAAATGGAAAAAAAGATAATTACTCAAGAATTCATTAACGCAGAATCAAAATCGACTGCTGTCAATGACCAAAGTGAAGAAACAACTTCTATCATGACGAGAACAGAATTGGATGCTGTGCATCAAAGATTTCGAAAACCAGTGAAACCAGAAGATGTCGAAGCATTTGAAATTGCAAATAGTTATTATTGCGAACAGTGTAAATTATTTTTTAGTTCCGATATTTTAGGATTGAAAACGCATTTTAGAACCGATATGGTAAAACATATACCAATAGATAAATGTTTTTATTGCGAAGGACCTGTTTATGAATATACTTTTAATAAACAAACATTACTTTATCATAATTGTGTCGATAAATAATATTGAGTTTATGACTACATTGTTTAGAGTGCAATGCAAACAAAACTAAATACTCAGGCAACTAACTTAAAGCAATGCAATTATTGGGATTGTCTTAAAATAAGGATAAAATGGTTTTATTGTAGTGAAATTTTATTTATAGTGAGTTGTTTATTAACTTGTGGTATTTTTAATTATAGGTATGACTGAAAAAAGTGTATTTTGCTCATGTACCTAATCTAATTTTTATAACAAATGATATTGTATGTGTAAAAATAATTGTTAACTATTTTTACTGTATTCTGTTTTTTATTTCTATAAATTATTTTAAAATTGATTTGTTTTTACTCAAAAACTAGAGCACATAACTTACAAGTTTCAATGGTTTCTGAAAGATAATTTTGTGTTTTATAATTTCTTAAAAGTATTAGCCTCAGAGTAATCTCTAAAGGGCTATGGTCAATATTTTCATTGGTTCGGATAGATAATTTTATGCTCTACAATTTTTATTAGAGGTAAAATTACCCTCAGAACAATTCTTGAGGAGCTAGTGCGGGAGAGACCCCAAGTTGTAAAAACCGACTTGATACTTTTTTTTTTCATTTATTTAGATAGATTCATTATGACAACTAGGACAGATATTTTCTCTGTTTCGGATAGATCATTTTATGCTCTGCTCTATAATTTTTATTAGAGGTAAAATTACCCTCCCAGGAGAGAGAGAGATACCGTATGTCGTAAAAACGACGTATTTCTTTATTTAATTCTGATAGATTTATTACGGCAACTAGAACAAATATTTTCATTGGTTCAGATAGATAATTTTATGCTGTATAATTTTTATTAGAGGTAAAATTAACCTCAGATTACTCCTTAAGGAGCTACAGTCGGGAGAGACACGTAAAGTTGTAAAAGCGACTTAAAACATATTTTTTGTGTTTTGATTTATTTTAAAGAGTTAATTATGGCAAGTAAAAGAAATATTGTTATTGGTCCTGCTAGATAATTTTATGCTGTATAATTTTTATTAGAGGTAAAATTACCCTCAGAATACTCCTTAGAGAGCTAGAGCAGGGAGAGACACCGTGTATCGTAAAAACGACATATTTCCTTGATTTAATTCTGATAAATTAATTTCGGCAACTAGGACAAATATTTTTATTGGTTCGGATAGATAATTTTATGCTCTATAATTTTTATTAGAGGTAAAATTACTCCCAGATCATTTCTTACTGAGCTACAGTCGGTAGAGACATTGTAAGTCATGCTTAAGTAATGTTGAATTTTTATTACTTTAGAGTTTTTAATTCGCTTTAAATATATTTTTTAGAAAAATATAGTAAATTACATACATGTTAAAAATGATTTTATTTTGTTTCAAAGGTCGTGGGCCTTCCCTTCTCACAAAATAAAATGACACTTTTAACACCTCTTATTGATCAATTGATGCACTGTATACTTGTTACTAAAGAAACAATCGAGCCGTTTCCAAAGAGGAATAATACTCGATTATGTCAGCTATTGTCGCTTAGTAACAACAAACTTAACTGGCATGTAACACAAATGTACAACTGCCATCCTATAATTAATTTTTACCCAATATTTTAAAATTATATAATGTCCGAAGGAGAGAAACCTGCATCTACATCACTACGAGTTACGAAAATTGCATTTGAATCTAGCGAAGATGATGATGAGGTTCATTTAAGTCCTACTAACAAAACGTGAGCTTCTCATCGATTTTTTTCCATTTAAACACACTTGAAATTGTAGAAGTCCAAGATCAGATGCAATAAATGAAGAAGCCCAACTTTTGGAACCCGACCATCCAATTCTTGAAAGATTTCAAAAAGCTCTCAAAGAACAGCTATTGAGACAAATCAATGCGCTCAAAAATGAAGCTTTGGAGTTGGTAAAATTTTAATAAATTAGTTAAAGAGTTTTTTATTTTCAGTTAATTTAAATAGGAACAGGGAGCTAAGAAGAAAAGCGAGCAGAGAGAACAGTTAGGGATTGAGACTTACGAAGCTCAACAATTGGTCAATAGGCAACAAAGTGATTTAGAAATGTGCGTTGTTCAGCTTCAAGAATTATGTGCAGCTACAGAACAAGTGGAGGACGAATTAGAAAAAGCGAAAGATTCGTTTAACGAAAAACGCGTAGAACTTCTAGAAGCTGAAAAAGCTGGTAAATATACACCAATAGAAAATAGTATATTTTATAATAAGAGATGAAACATAAGTTTTTTTCATGAGATGAGAATTTAGTTCATGAGCCGCGTAGCAAGGGAATGTAGAAAAACGATTTTTATTAAATTCTCATTTTTTAGAATTACACTTAAAAAACGAAGTCGAAGGATTTAATCTGTTAATCGAACAAATGAATCGATGGGAAAGTCACATCGAGTCAGAACTTACAATAAACCAAAAGACTTACGAAAAAATGAAAAAAGAGAAAATGCGATTGGGGGGTGAACAAAAAAAACTTGTTAGTCTCACCACTACCTTTCCATTTATCTTCCACTCACCAAACGTTTTTTTAGGACATGATTATTTATAAGTTGATGATCGAAAATTGGCGACTCGAAGAAGAGTTGGAAACGCTAGATATGCAGTTGAGAGTTAAGGAAGAAGAACGAGAGCGTTTAGCGGAAGCTATAACAACAAGTAACGTCGATCTGGAAACGATGAATTGTGAATATCGTTGTTTGTTGCATTCTTGGAATTCCATCATTTCAGCTATTGCCCAAAGAGACAAACATTACAACGGTGTTAAACAAGAATTAGAGTAAGAATCACGTTTGCGCAACTAAAAAGTTGCTAATCTCTGTCCAGCGATCAGATGCAGCTAAGCCACTCCCAAAAAAAAGCGCGCGATATTCAAATAGAATTTTTCTATTGGTCGAATTTTGAAAATCCGATTTACAACACTCACAAAAGAATTGAGATGCGTCAACCTTATTTGACATAAATTTTTGGGGAGTGGCTTAGCTGTATCTGTTCGCTGGATAGAGTATAGTGTGCTCTAGGCTTAATTAGAGAAAATGTTATTTGAATTCTGTAGTTTTTTGAATGAAAAAGTTCGTCTCATGGAAAGCGAGTTACAACAGACGAAAAAGTTGTGTCAAAAAGAAATGGAGCAAAATCAGAGATTGACGGAACTTAAAGCTCAAATCATGGCGGATATGGAAAATTGTAAACGTTTAACAGAGATTGAAACAAAAAAGCGTAATATTATAGAAAGGCAAATGAATAAAAATCAAATGATGCTAGACCAGATTGAAAACGATATAAAAAGAACGGGGGCCGTAAGAATTTCCTTATTAATTTTGCTTTTTATATTGTTTGTTTGGTTTTAAAGATAAACGATGGTAAATCCGCCGAACTTGCTGCAATAACGAAAATATTTGAACAATTATGTAGACAAAAAGTCGACCTAGATGGACAAGTTCTAGAAAAATTGGACCAACAATTAACAAATAACAAAGCTGCCAGATATCTCAGCAAGTTGGTTGTACAAGTTAAAGAAAAAAATCGAAACTTGGTAAGTTCTATACAAAGAAAGCTGCAAGAGTTGGAACAACTTAAGTCTTTTTTTTTACTAATTCCTTTTCAGTGACTTAAGTCATTTTAAAACTCGTAACTTAAGACTTGGATTGTAACTTAAATCATTTTTGTCTACCTGTTAAAGACTTAAGTCAAAATAAATTACTCAAGTCATTAGGCTTAATTCTCAGCTATCCGAAACCGTCGTATATACGACGATACGAAAGTTTTCCTATTGGTGGAATTTCGAAATTACACCAATAGGAAAACTTTCGTATTGTCGTATACGATGGTTTCGGATAGCTGAGAATTAAGCTTTAGAAAAGACTTAGGTCATGACTTAAGCTATTGCGAAAATGACTTGACTTATGCCCGTTTGCACCGACGGTTCCTAAGCAATTGCCTACGTAAGAACTGCCTAACGCTAAAATAATTCCTAACCCGATGCATAAAAATTATTAACCATTTCGATATTGATATACAGATACCTTTGTTTATCTTATTTAGGAACCCTGGTGCGCATGGTGAAACGTGGTGAAGCGCAATTTCGACTTAAAAAATGCTAATGTCAAATTAAGCAATGCCTAACTTTAAGAATCGTCGGTGAAAACGGGCATTAAAGAACAGATTTGCTACTTAAGTCAAAAATAATAATTTAAATAAAAAAAAGACTTAAGTCCGACTTAAGTCATTACGAAAATGACTTTACTTGAAGAACATATTTGCGACTTAAGTCAAAAATAATGATTTAAATAAAAAAAAGACTTAAGTCGTTACATCTTCACTTAAGTCATTACGAAAATGACTTTACTTAAAGAACATATTTGCGACTTAATAAAAAAAAAAGATTTAAATCAAAATAAAGACTAAAGTCATATTAAGTCATAATGACTTAAGATTTTGCGAAAATGACTTGATTTGAAAAAAATCACTTGAATCAAAAACTTAAGTCAAATTACTTTAAGTCTTGATTTGAATTATGATTTAAGTCTTTTTTATTTTGGGAATGACTTATGACTTAAGTCTTTTTTAAAATAACATGTTGCAGCTCTATACTTTTGAGCTCCCCCAAGTCAAAAACAATTTTGAAAAATTGTTTCGTTTGTGTGAATCTTTCTAATGATTCTAATCGTCTCTAATGTGTTTTTTTAGGAAATAACTATGGCAAAATTAGAAAATTCCAACGCGAAAGTTATGATGGACATCGAAGCGATGAAATGTATGAATGACGAAACTCAGCGATTTTTAGACGAACTTATAAAGCAAACTGAAAGCTTCGAAAAGGAATACAAAGACCGTTTAAATCAATTGGGCGAAAGTAAAAATTATTCAGAGAAGAGGCAACGCGACATTGCTGTATTAACTACTAAAATAAACGACGCCATTATTGCACAAGGAGTAAGTCCAAGTTTAATTTAAATTGTTGTTAACGTTGAAATTTCGTAGGGAATCGCCGATATGACTCCGGAAGAAATAAAAATACTTAATTTGGAAAAGAATATCGAGGAGATACGAGAAAAAATTAAAGAATTACAACAGTTTTGGTTGAGACAACAAGGGCACGTAGTGGGTTTATCGCACCAGCGACAAGATCAAATTCGCGATATGAATTTTATTAAAAAACGTAAAATTTTACATTAAATATGAACTTGGAAACCCCTGAGTTCCCTCCGCTCCAGCTCTTGCGTTGTCCACAATTTTGAATTAAAGATGGCTGATTTGACTAAATATGATTACGCTGTATCCCCGCACGTAACAATTCGATTTAAATAATCTTTTTTTAGTTCAATAGATAATTTGATGCGCAAAGTTTTTTTATTTTTGTATTTTTTTCGAAAATCTACTTGGAATAAAGTTAGGGGCCGATTTATCGAAATTGTCTTTGAGCTACTATGGAACTACTCGATTAGAGAAAAATAGAGGAAACAATTAGAGGAAAGTTGGATTTTTCAGGGATGAGTTCCTAGGCCATACATACTTAAAAACTGCTGAGTCCTCGTCGTACCATCTCTTGTGTTGTCTATAATTTTGAATTAAAGATGACGAATTTGGATTTGTAGTAAAAAGAAAATTTCGATAAATTGGCTCCTAACTTTATTCTCTGTACATTTTCGAAAAAAATACAAAAATAAACAAAAATTACTCATCAAATTATCCATCGAACTAAAAAAAGATCATTTTAATTGGATTGTTACTTATAGAGATACAGCGTAATAAAATTTAGTCAAATTAGTCATTTTTTATTCTAAAATGTGGACAACGCAAAGGGAGGAACGGGAAGAACTCGGCGGTTTTTAAGTATAAATATACGAAATAATAATTTATCCCTGAAAAATTCAACTTTCTTGGAATCATTTCCTCTATTTTTCGTTATTTCACTGTACTATTTATAGGCGTTTATTTAAATTTTATTACAGAAATGATGCTACTCATTCAAAAGAATTTGAAAATAAACGACGAACTCGACGCTTATCAAAAACAAGAAGACAAAATGACCCGTTCTATAAACAACTTGCAAAATCGGTTAACAGTCCTCAACGACGAACTGTGTAAAAGGAAAGGGTACAAAGAAAGCGTCTCTAAAGATAACGATTCGTTACAGAACGAATACGTTTCTAAACTTAAGGTAATCATAACAAATTAACCCCAATGGACTCCATTCCATTAAAAAATGCTGTGCTTCGTTACAGGAGGGAGAATTACAAATACTTAATGTAAAATCCGACATTACCGATATAGAAGAGGATAAGGTAAATTTGAGCAAAGAACTAATCGAACTCAACAGGGAAGCTTTAGTTTGGGAAAAGAAAATACAAATGACAGTAGAAACTAAAAAGTGTATGGATGCAGAAAAAGGTGCAGGAGGCGAAATGGGAAATATGAAAGCTGAAATTCATCGCATGCACGTAAGTTACTCAAAACTGAGGGGTCAACCACTGTTCTGAATTTGTACACTGACTGCAGTTGACTGCCTATGACTGCAGATCAATTTTTGTACATTGACTGCAGAGAGTGCGGATAACCCCTCGCTCAAAACAAAGAGACATCTCGTTAAAATTGTAATCTTATATAGGTAAGATTTAGCCAACTTAAGAGAGCTCAAGACAAACTACTCCACGATTTAGAACATTGCATTTCTAGAAGGGACGCCATGCTAACATTATGCGAAGCACGCGAAAAGAAAACAAAAGGAGGAGCCGAAAGAACTAGAATTAATTTTACTAGAAAGTTATCCGATATGCGTAATAGCATCAAACAACTTCAAAATGTATCTGCTCACAATTTGAAAAAAAAAGTTTTTTTTATAAATTTAATTTCAGGAAACTCAAACTATGGAAAATAAAATTGAATTTGCAATAAAAGAAGAACAACGTTTGACCGAAGAAATTAACATGGCTATAGCGGAACACGCAAAAACTCAAGAAAAAGTTCAAGAAATGTTAGAAGATGTAGAAGAAACTAAAACTTTACGACAAAAGGTTTGTATTGTGATTAGCAATAAGTTGTTTGGCCAAACTGTATAGCCCAACCAAATTAGGATTTTGTTTCCGAATAAATAGTATCAAGCCATCAAGCTGAATTTTTGCATACACCTTTATTAGAAGTTATAAACAACAAGTGAAAAGTCCCCATCGATATCATTTAAGCTTCAAAGGTCACAAAAACGACCTTTTTATAAATATCTTGCTCTCTATTGGTTTTTCGGAAAAATGTTTCATATAAAAATTATAGAGGAGGCAAAATAAATGATAGTTTTTGAGAAAAATTTTATTGAAAGTTAACCTGTTGTGTGCGTACGTGAAGCCTTAATTTTGTCTAATTTGGTTGGGCTATATAGTGTGACGACACTCGGAGCCTTTCGTCCAAACTTGAAATCGGGAACTAATTTATTCTTTTTTCCAGAATCTCGAAACTTTGGTAATTAAACAAAAGAAACTTCAAGTGTATTCAGAAATTTCAAAAGGGCGCTACCCCTTTTTAATATACAAAAACGAAAATACGATTCATTTGGAAAATAATAAACAACAAGAACTTAATCATAAGTTAGTTACAGTTGTACAAAACTTATTAACAGATTTTCCAAATCATTTACACACCCTTCAAAGAATTTATAACACATTAATTTTACCCGTTAAACTTTTGTAATTATTTCCTTAGCGAATTATTAAATTTAACAATAAACGTGTGAGTTTCAAGTTTTTTAATTAAACTTAATTGTTACAAACCTTAATGTAAGTTCAAATGATTAAATTGTTTACTACGTTTGATTCTAATAAATTATTCATGAGTGTCGATAGTTTGAATTTAAAAAAATTTAATTTCGCGGTTGTCAAAAACGTCAAAGAGTTACAAAAAAATTTTATAGATGGCGCGTCATGTTTTGATTGAAAATTATTTTAAGTGATGATTTCGCTGTAAAATCATTTTTTGGGCTTCTAATTAATAAACTGCGCTTGAATTAAATAAAATTATAAACCTAAAATAGTAAAAACCGTTTAACTTTGATAATAATCAATAAAACTTTCACAGAACGTTACAATTTTTTAATCAAGTTTAATTGCTACAAACCTTAATGTACGTACAAATGAAAGGCAAATCTTTCAATTTTTGATTCTAATAAATTATTAATATAATGAGCGTCGATAGTTTGAATTTTAAAAGATTAAATTTCGCGGTTGTCAAAAACGTTACCAAAACATCCTAATAGATGGCGCGTCATGTTTTGATTAAAAATATTTTAAGTGAAGATTTCGCTGTAAAATATTTTTTTGGACTTCTAATTAATAAACTGTGCTTAAATTAAATAAAATTATAAACCTAAAATAGTAAAAACCGCTTAACTTTAATAATAAATCAATAAAACTCCCACATAACGTTATTGGTAGCTTCTGAAACTAAACGTCCTTGAAGGACTAATTCTTGATAGGCTACCAGCGTTACAACCTAATATTTATGTGTATTTGAACTGGACATTAGTGGATCCGTAAATTATATGATTACGGTTGCTTTTAAAAAAGTTTCTTAGGCGATTTTATTGAAAATCGACTTTATATTAATTAAAAGTTTGTGGGTGTTTTAACTGATCGTCAAGGACTCGCTAAACATGGAGACTCTTGGTGCTTACGGGGGTGGCAAAGCTGGGGGTGCATTTGATCCAATCTCTTTTGTTAAAAGGCCACAAGTTATTTTACGTGGAGTTTGTTGGGTGAGTTTTATTTTTATTGTTTCATTTAATTGTTACGTAATTTAATTTTAAAATTTTTTTATTTTTTTAATTGATTTTGTATACTCGGTGGTTGGTGGGGGTGTGTCATATGAGTTTTATATTGATTATTTTGAATTTGGATGTGGGTCAACGATGATGTCAAATCAAATTTAATTTCTTCACCAATTTAGTTTTGTAATGAGCACTTTTTAAAAAAAAATTTAAATAATACACAGGGTGGGTCATAATATTCATTACAATTTTAAAATTTAAGTTCGTTCATTATCAAAAATTATAAAGAATTTTTAATTAGTACTTTATCGTAACTAATAAATATATTGCAGAACAAACCACATTTAATAAATTACTTACCGAGCTGAGAAGTCGATATTGCACTTTGCACAATCACTATTATGTTCATACTTTATCAATTATTTAAATTATATAATTAAAATAGTATTAATTTCAGCTATTTGCGATAATAGTGTTTGGTTGTATTTCGTCTGAAGGATGGTTATACGATAAAACGACTAATCAAGAAGAATGTTTGTATAATAACGACAGTAATGCTTGTAATTATGGTGTCGGAATTGCTGTTATAGCATTTTTAGCCAGTATGGGTTTCTTAGCGGGCGAATATCTATTTGAACAAATGTCTTCTGTTAAAACACGCAAACATTACGTACTCGCAGATCTTGGTTTTTCAGGTATTATTTTCTTTTCTTATATTTTTAAATATAAATTAATAAAAATATTATTTGTAGGTTTTTGGGCTTTTTTGTATTTTGTTGGCTTTTGGTATTTAGCGAGTCAATGGGGTAAAGCTAAAGATCCACCAGGTGGTTATGGTGTAAATAATGTACAAGCCGCAATTGCATTTTCATTCTTTTCTATATTTACCTGGGTAAGCAAAATTTGAATTAACTAATCTTATTTAATCGCACAACACATCAAATTTATTTTACCGTTATTATTAACAAGCGTTAAAAAATTGAGACAGTCACATTTAATCAATTCAAGCACATTTTACTTGATTTTGACCTCGTAGATTACTAATTTGATTAATTTAAAGGCCGGTTGTGCATTTTTTGCATTTCAACGTTTCCGTCAAGGCTCTGACGCTGCATTTGCTCCAAGTTATGAGGCAGATTCGACTTTACCGACTTCCTATCCTTCATATCCTGGCGGACCAGATACAGATCAACATTATCAAGAACCACCATTTGCTGGCGGACCAACTCAAAGAGGTAATTATGATTTTATTAAATACTGGGTGGCAACAAAAGTTGTAGGAGATTATGGCAGTTTTAACAATTTTTTTAATATGCGTTTTTTCTTCTACAACTTTTGTCTGCCGTATTTTTTTTATCACCTGTGTTATAGTACAAGGTGGCATGTATTTATAATTTTATTAAACTACTTATTTTAGCACCTGGCGATTTCTCAGCACCAGCATATTAGACAATTGTAATTTAATACCGTTGCCATTGTGCAGATGCGTTTCGCATTTCAAGAATGACTTAGAAAGGTATTAAAAACCAACCGTACTTGATAGTTTTGTTGTTGAATATGTTTTTCCTATCGCATTGTTTTTAAGTTCGATAATTGTATATAAATTTATTTTTATAGCAGTTTACGCTTGTTATTAAGTGTATACAGCGTTTTTGTTGATTTGTTTTTAATTTAATTATAAATGACGATAATAATAGTAGTAGGTATAAAATATATAGATTTGTAGTGAAAATTATAATGTTATCTGTGTACAGATTTAAAGAGGAGAAGAAAAGAAATGATTCTCATTTTTGATTTTAGTAATAAGGAAATGAAATAGATACTTATCAGTATTTCACCTTAAAAAGTTAAAATATATCGATTAATGGGCTTCAGAGTTACATTTTATCAATGTAATTTTCCCGATTAAATTATTGTATAAATATAAGCGAGCGATCTTTGTTAGCTCCAACTAAAGGAGAGATTTAAAATGAGTGAGAATCAGAATTTTTGAAATTGTAATAAATGGTATTTTTGAAGTTTTCATTTATTACTCCTTCTGTAGAAGCTATTAAAAACAGCTGGCTTATGTGGACACCCCTTATCACTTTAAAATTAAAATTTTTTAAATTAGAAAACTTAAAATATGACTTATAATTTGCTTATTTTTATGTGAATAGTTGTAACACGTGTGTAATATGTACAATATAACGGTTTGTGTAGTTAATTAAATTCAAAAAGAACTATCAATAAGCAGAATAAGTAAATTTCTATTCGTACTAAAATTCATCTTTTCCTTTTAATAATGTTTTAACCAAGGGGTTATCCACTCTCTGCAGTCAATGTACAGAAATTGAGGTGTCACTGGTAGTCATCTGCAGTCGATGGCAGCCATAGCATATGCAGTCAACTGCAGTCAGTGTACAAATTCAGAACAGTGGTTGACCCCTCGGTTTTAACTATATGTAACAACTCTAGTCGAGCATTTTAGCTTACTTATACTCAATAGAATACCACAAAAATAGTTGGACGATATTTGTGCTTTTAAATTGAAACTAAAATTGAGCCTTCAAAATTTTAATTTCAAAATTTAAGCTCACGCCGTTATTTATGAAATTAAAAATTATTCTTTAGAGGATAATTAAACTAAACTGTTTTATTAGTTAAAGTAATTAGTTTCATTAGTTGTGCTCAAAAAGTAACATTATCCATAGGTCAAGAAATTGCTACAAACGTTTAAATCTCAACTAGAACTATTTTTAACAATGAAACTCATTATGACTAATAAATAAAGATTTTAAATGTATCGACTGTTAAGATTTTATTTTTATTAAAAGCCATCATGTAGTAAAAAGCTTTTTTTTTCTTTCTTGTGGCGCAAAGTAACGTCTCGGCGTTAATTTTGTAGTGATCTCTAATATCGGATCTGAGTTTTAATGTTATAGTCCATGTTTACCTAAATGTAAAGCCCTTCCATTCCAATTGAGTTTATTAAGTTTTTTTCTTTTATAAAGAAATTTTGTGCAAATTTTTAGGTGGTTATTCTTAAATCGTGGTAAAATTATAAATAACGTAATTTATGCTATAATTGTATCATGTTATAGTGACTTTAATTTATTTAAGAAAATTAGTGTCGAAGGTTTTGTGATTTTGTTACCAAAATGCTTATTTTTTAAGACTGCTTTAGCAATATTTATACAAGCACTTGTATCGCTCTAATATTTTCCATTTAAAGTTGTTATAAATCCATATATTAATAATTAAAAATACTTAGAGTGGTACTGTTGTTTTTAGTATTCTCGGTGTCATTAAAAAGAATCTTTTTTTGTGATGTTTATATTGTGCTTAGAATAATATTGCAAATTAAATACGTTTTTAGACAAATAATGTGTACATATTGTGTTCTTGTAATCTTTAAGGTATTGGGTATAAATAAGAACATGTGTGTATTATAAGTTATCAATAAATGTTACAAAAATTATAATTTCATCGCTCTTTAATTTTAAACAGGGTATTGAGGGTAGTGTTCCACTTACATAAAGAAATTTGATCCAATTTCCGGTTATACCGGAAGTAAAAATATAAAGTGTTTGGTATCGTGTAACAGCTAATTTTACGAGCTTTAAAGATATTTAAAAATATACAGGGTGTTCCTAAAAATTTTGAAAATTTTGTAATTTCCGGTTTAACCGGAAGCATTTTGTTAACCAAAAATAGTGTCAAATAATAGATATTCATGGGATTGATACATATATCCATTTTCAAGTTTTCATTTCTATTACAAAAGAAATTAGAGGTATTTGAAGTTTTGACATTCAAAAAATCATTACTCCGAATCCGCTCTAACGATTTCCATAAAAATTTATATGTCGATAAAGAATTACGTTGTCTGTAACATATCCAAAAAAGAAAAAATGTGGCAGAGGAAATTTTGAGAAAATCCATTTCAAAATTTTGACCTACTTTACCTCTTGAAGGGTAGGCAATTTTGAAACAATTTAAAAATCGACTTGGTTAGGACGAAAGCCCTACATTATGGCTATACAGTGCCCTTTTGAAATTTTTATAATAATAATTACCGACCAAGTTATAAGAGAGAAACCATAAAATGGGACAATTGTTCTATCGGCCGCCATTTTGAATAAAAAAAATTGCAAAATTGAATTTTTTTTTCATTTGGGGCTCAGATGTAGCCAAGTAAAAATGAATTTGGTTCAAATTTGTAAATATGCGCCCAAAATAACGATCTTATTTTTGGACCCCCTGTATGGATTTCTTATAAAACGGATGTGGCTATGCTAGGAACTTTTTCCCGCCCGTCAAATCTTGTAATTTTTATGAATTAAAATTTAATTTGATATCTTCAGAAAGCTAAGTTTACGAACTTTCAAAATATTTAAAGATAGACAAAATGTTCCTACTAACATTGATATTTTTGTAATTTACGGTTTAACCGGAAGCGTTTCTTTAACCGAAAATAGTGCCAAATAATAGATATTCATGGTATATATTCATATATCCATTTCCAAGTTTTCATTTTTATTACAAAAGAAATTAGAGATTTTTGAAGTTGTGACATTCAAAAAATCATTACTCCGAATCCGCTCGAACGATTTTGATCTATGGCAGAGGAAATTTTGAGAAAATCCATTTCAAAATGTTGACTTACTTTGGCCCCTTAAAGGTAGGCAATTTTGAAACAATTTAAAAAATCGACTTGATTAGGACGAAAGCCCTATATTTTGGCTGTACAATGACGTTTTGAAAGTTTTATAATAATAATTACCGGCTAAGTTATAAGGGAAAAACCACAAAATGGGACAATCGTTCTATTGACCGCCATCTTGAATTAAAAAATTTGAATTTTTTTTTCATTTGGGACTCAGATGTACTATCAAGAACGAAAAACTTTTTTTGCGTTTTTGGACTCAAAACGTCGAGAAAAGCATTAAAAAATTTTTTTTCTCGATTATAATAAAGTTAACAAATAATCGAGACAATACAGGGAAAGCAAGACATTTTAGAAAAAAAGATTGGAAGCAAAACTTGTTTAACCTGAAGGAGGACACAAATTAGCATTCTATATTTTTTCTTTGGAGGACATTTGGGGGTCGTTTTGGGATCGAGTTAGTTTCATTCAAGACAGTACCTAGAGGTTTTACCTCTACCAAAACATCCTAATTATTTCTGTGGAAGGGTTATTTTCAATCAAAAATGTAAAAGAGCCTTTGTAGTTCTATTTAATTAAATTAAAAAGCATTAGATAAGAAAAAGGAACTTTATTCTTATAAGGTGTAAATTAATTTATTTTTAACACTTAGTGCTTTTTGTAATTTTTTAAATATGCACATATTGCCCACTTTTATAGCACCTAACTTTAAAAATGAAGAGTTATTAATGTAGCGGTATCACAGGCAATTGACATAAAATATACAGCCTATTAAAATTAATTATAATTACGTTAGTACAAAAAAAGCTGTGAATTAAAATTAATTTGGCTAAATTTTTGGGCTGCACATTGTTTTTTTTTCTATACAGGGTGTAGATGGTCGATACACCCTGTCTATTTTGAGATCCAATTTTAATTTGGTGAAAAATAACTATACTAACTTTACTACGATAGTTTTAAGCTGACTAATGTCAAGTTTTGTACAACTGAGGGTTAACAAAATAGCTGCCGAGTATTCACAGGCAATAAAATAAAACAGTCTTAATTAAGAGATCAAACTTGACATGAGTCATTAATGCCCGTTTGCACCGACGGTTCCTAAGCAATTGCCTACGTAAGAACTGCCTAACGCTAAAATAATTCCTAACCCGATGCATAAAAATTATTAACCATTTCGATATTGATATACAGATACCTTTGTTTATCTTATTTAGGAACCCTGGTGCGCATGGTGAAACGTGGTGAAGCGCAATTTCGACTTAAAAAATGCTAATGTCAAATTAAGCAATGCCTAACTTTAAGAATCGTCGGTGAAAACGGGCATAAGACTACAGTATAACTTAAGTTATACAAGAGATTAAAATTACTATTACAATTAACTGCAGTGGATAACTATTTATAAGTGAAATTAAAGGCTGCAGCCGATGAGCACTTGTTTGCTGTAATCTTTTTTAAAAGTTAAAAAAAGTTAAAGCTCTTAAATATTAATAAGGCAAGACGAAATATCACAAATTTCATCGGTACGTTTTCTGTAAAATTCTTCCACTTTAAAAAGAAAGCATCACAAAGCTTTTAATAAAGTTAAGGCTAAAAATATTAATGTGGTAAATAGTCTGTAGCTATTAGTAAACAGTATATAAAAACTATTAAATGGCAGTAGAAATATTACAAGTTTCTTTACAGATGTAAAGAACAGCATGGCATATTAATGAAAGACACGTTTTCTATAAGGCACTTTTGATCTCATCATAATACGCTTAGCTCAAAGCAAAGTGACACGTCCTAAGTTTTCTGAAATTACCATTTCCATAATCGACTGAAAAACAACTTGAACGTTGGCAGTATCTGTTGCTGTAGTAAAATGTGGAAACATTACTTTACGAGAATCGTTGTTACGTAAAACAAATTTATGTTGAATAAATAAAGCGCCCCTATCGACATCTTTATCAGGCCCTACAACAAAACACACATTATTTAGACACACCTCATAATTACTACAACCTTTATAATCAGGAAAATACAATCTCAAATGCCGCTGCGAGTACAAAATCTTTTCACGAAACAAATCAAATTTATTCAACAGCAAAACAAACGAAGCGTCGCGAAAAAACGGATTATTAACAATTTGACCAAATAAATTTAAACTTTCTTCCAGCCTATTTACATTTGGATCCTCCTAAAAGTACAAATTATCACCGTACAAAAGCAACAATTTTAAAACTTACAAATAAAGTCATATCATAACCACTTAAAGATACAACAAACAAAACAGCTCGAACATCATCAAAACAATAAATCCATTTCCTCCTTTGTGATCTTTGTCCTCCGACATCGTACATACTTACAATAATATCGTTAATTTTAAAATGTGTTTCGATAATTCCTTGTGTGCGTACACGAGCTCTTAATACGTCCGTCGGTGTAGGTACATATTTACCGTCACAAATACGTTCCATATTCTCAAACAGGTACAAAGCGGAATCGTTTAATTCGTACTCGTAACCTCTCGCAACAGCTAAACGTACGCCTCTATCGGACCATAATCCCTGAAGCGAAGCTGCCACGTTTGGTAAAACTGCAAAACTCATATCGAAACAACTGCGACTTTGCAAAATAGTTTGAGCGTGCACCTACGGAAATTCGATAAAGTAAAAATTAAAAAATTTTACAACTAGTTACTTTGTTGCGGGAATATTCTAAATTTATTCTTAAAGCTCCCATTCCGGCTAGTACATATTTCATGGACGCCAATAAGTTATCCAAAACGGTAGGTCGAAAGCTACACAATTCTGCTTCTGTAAACCCATCTGCGTGAATAATTTTCATTTGCTTCACCAAAGTACTTTTGCCACTCTCTCCGGCACCTATTAAATTATAAATTAATTACAAAATGTAAAATAATTACAAAACTAACCCAAAAGTAATATTTTAATAACATTATTTTGTTGTTTGGCCAACTCTCCTAATTGTTTATCGATTTCTTCACTACGCTTACGAGCTTTGCCTTCTTCGCGCTCTAATGATAAACATGCACCCATTTCAGTAACATCACGATAACTTCTACAATTACTTTTTGTTCATTTCAAAAGGCTAACAATTGCTCTTCACTATGTTTTCATTTGATTACCCACATAATGTTATTTATTATCCATAAACGACAATAATACGCTCAAGGTCAAGCTAGGTTGTTGTGTAATTGTAAATTAACTGTAATTATTAATTAATTCGATATTTACGTAAACTTTTTATCAAGGTTTTTATTAAAATATTTTTAAATAAATATAAATAATAAAATTTAATATAAGGAAGTTTAATTTAAATATCACTACTATTTTTAGGTTAAGTTTTTAAAGGTAGCAGTTGATTAGAGATGGGTTCACTGACCTATGCAGCTAATCAGTTAGCGCATCTCTAATAAGGCGGAAGTTTTGAAAACCCTTCGCTGAAATTTTATGATTACTTATGAATATTATTGTGTTTGATATTTTTAAAGTTATAATTAATATTAGTGGTTAACAAAGTACCTTACAATTAATTTAAATTTTCCAAAAATTTTAAGGGGCGGAGACCCTATTTTTTCCTAAGAACAACGGATGTGGCCATACGAGGACTTTATACCGCCCGCCAAATCTTGTAATTTGCTATTTTTATTAATTAAAATTTAATTTGATATCTTCCGAATGCTAATTTTAAGAAATTTTGCAAAATATACAGGGCGTTCCATTTAAATTAAGAAACTTGATCTCATTTCCGGTTAAACCGGAAGTCGAAATATCAAGTGTTTGGTATCGTGTAATAGCTAATTTTACGAGTTTTCAAAATATTTGAAAATATACAGGGTGTTCCTAAAAATTTTATTATTTTTGTAATTTCCGGTTTAACCGGAAGCGTTTTGTTAACAGAAAATAGTGTTAAATAATAGATAATCATGGGATTGATACTTAAATCCAGTTTCAAGTTTTCATTTTTATTACAAAAGAAATTAGAGATTTTTGAAGATTTAACATTCAAAAAAATATAACTCCGAAACGGCTTGAGCGATTTTGATAAAAATTTATATTTCGGTAGAGAATTACGTTGTCTGTAACATATCCAAAAAAGAAAAAATATGACAGAGGAAATTTTGAGAAAATCCATTTCAAAATTTTGACCTACTTTGGCTCCTTAAAGGTAGGTAATTTTGAAACAATTTTAAAAATCGACTTGTTTAGGACGAAAGCCCTATATTTTGGCTGTACAATGACGTTTAAAAGTTTTATAATAATAATTACCGGACCGGCTAAGTTATAAGGGAAAAACCACAAAATGGGACAATTGTTGTATGGGCTGCCATTTTGAATAAAAAAATTTGAAAGTTCATAGGAATATTAGGGATAATGTAAGGAACAACTTTCAATCAAAAAATATTCAAAAATCCAAATTGATTTTCGACAAGAGCTGCAAGTGGTAAAATTTCATGTTCATGTGAGTTGCCTACTCGTTAGGCGTAAATTTGTATTCATGAAAAGATTTAATTAAATTTTCACTTATAGCTTTGCAATACAAATAGTGTAGTCAATGAACCAAAATTTATCCTGATTTTCGGACTTTTTTTGTAACAGCGAGTTTTTTTTCTTAATCGGTCGAAACTATTCCTGTGAGTTTGTGTATAAAATGTCTCAACCCAATTTTGACCGGAAGGCCCTTATTCTTCGACTTTAGTGTAAAATTTTGACTTTTTCAAGTTTCCGTTTCACTATTTTTTGAATAACTTCGCTTGTATTGGTCGGATCGGGACCAAAAAATTTTCCTTTTCTTTGTAATGAATCTCTCTTTAAAACTGTCTGAGTTAAAATAATCTATATTAGTTTCCTAACCCAAAAAAAATTCAAAACTGCCGTCATTAGTGAGTCGTAGTTTTTTATAGAGAACTCAAGTAATAATTAATATTACGGTATGAAACTTTAGGAAGTTGTAGCTGATATAGTAACAAATCCATATTACAAATTGGGTCCAAAAATATTGAGAACAAAGACTAAAATTTGCATTTTGGTTCAAATTTTCTAATTCATATTTGTTGTGAGCAATTGGTGGTATCGTAATAATTCTTCCCTTGAAATGTTGGAAATTTAATACTCTTTCAAATGAAACCAAAGACAATCACATTCGCCCAAGTTTTCTTCCGATTTCGTTGAAAAGAAAAATAAAATTTTTAAACTATTTACCCACAAAACCAATTTTAGTGGTCGAAATGGTTGACTTTAATACCAGTTTTAATGTTCAAAAATAGTTTATAGGAGTTCTTCATGATTAATTTTCAAAAATACGTAAAAGAAGAATTAAATTTCGACCACTAAAATTGGTTTTGTAGACAAACAGTTAAAAGATTTTCTTTTTATCTTCAAAGAAATCGGAAGAAAAAATGGTCTAGTGTGATTGTTTTTGTTTTCATCTGAAAGAGCATTAAATTTCCCACATTTCAAGAGAAGAATTATTGGGATACCACCAATTGCTCACAACAAATATGAAAAAGAAAATTTGAACCAAAATGCAAATATTAGCCGTTGTTCTTAATATTTTAGGACCCAACTTGTAATATGGATTTGTTACTATATCAGCTACAACTTCCTAAAGTTTCATACCATAACATTAATTAAAAGTCAAGTTCTCTAGAAAAAACTACAACCGACCAATGACGACAGTTTTGAATTTTTTTTGGGTTAGCAAATTAATATAAATAATTTTAACCCAGGCAGTTTTAAAGAGATATTCATTACAAACAAAAGGAAAATTTTTTGGTCCCGATCCGACCAATACAAAGCGAAGTTATTCAAAAAATAGTGAAACGGAAACTTGAAAAAGTCAAACTTTTACACTAAAGTCGAAGAATAAGGGTCTTCCGGTCAAAATCGAGTTGAGACATTTTATACACAAACTCACAGGAGTGGTTTCGACCGATTAAGGAAAAAAACTCGCTGTTACAAAAAAAGTCCGAAAATCAGGATAAATTTTGGTTCGTTGACTACACTATAATGTACTTTTTATAATTGCCAATTTTTTTCCGATCCGATTGCCTTAAAAAAAGTTAAGGGTGCATCAACCCCGAGGGAGGGGCATCTAACCCCCTCAGAAGAATCATATCCTTTTTTATTGATTACCAAGCTTCTCCTCGCATCAAGAAAAGCTTATTACATAAATTTGGTTGTTCCATCACATTTAGTTCCAAAGTTATGCTTATTGTTAGATTTATTTTTAAGAACTTCAAAGAGCTGTAACTTGGTAGGCAAGCAACTTTTGACTAAGGTAAATTCGGTTTCATCGCTCTATTTTGAGCTCAGCTATCACCCACTTCAAGGAACGGAGGCTTATGCCGGACACCCTGTATAAATATTAGATGGTTATCCTTCGAATTTCATTATTAAATTGCGCGTCAATTGATAACCTGTTTAGTTTTGGGCAATTAATACCCAACATTGATGTCATTGGAAAGAAAAAAGCCATGCCGTAAAGAATATAATGAGGATTTTTCTAGACTATTGTATTATTACCTATTGTTTGAAAAGTTTGTAGTTCTTATTTTCTCTGAAATCAAGATAAAAGTAATGAAATCTACTTAATTTTTTTGAGCTTCAAGGACTTGGAATGCGTTGTTTACACACTCATGTCTGTGTGTTAACAAAGGTTACAACTTACAGTAACAAAATAGATAGAGACGTTAGTGTGACTCGTGTGTCCCAGGTGGGTCAAAAGTTTATACTATTTTATTTTTTTTATCTATGATGAGCCCGTAGTGAAGGTAGTTTCAGTTTTATCTGTCAACTATTTTGACATTGTTACCATTGTTAAAAAGAGGTGCTGTGTGAACACTGCATAATAAACTAAACTGCATGCTGTCAAATGTCATTCACAAATCGTAACATCTTTGAATTACGAATTTCATTTCATTACTGCTGGTTTTCAAGCTTCTCATGTTTTAAAGATTGATTAAATTCGTTTAATTGAAATTAAATTGATCTCGATTGATAGCTGCAATGTGCGGATAACTTTTGATTAGCTGGCTGATGCCTACTTGCGATTTTCAAATCAGCCAATGAGAACACTATCCGCAATTTGCATTATTTTTAAAAGTTTATTCCAAATTTAAAAATACTTTGGACTTGATTTTATCTCAATTAAGCTTTTTTTGTCATGTGACTGAAACAACTAACGTAAACTCCACAGTTAATCATTCAAGGCGTTCAAGGTGAAATGTGAAATCTACAGGGCCAACTGATCATAAATAAAAACGACTTTCCTCTTCTTCCACTTCTCCCGTTATTAATCGTCAATTACTTTAGAAAATTCCAAAACACTTGGCGTTTCCTATTATGTGACAAAGTGGCAAAAAACGCGCTATTAATCAATCGATTACCAAAAATCTCTATTTTTTTTATTCATACTATAGCTGATAGAGATGAACTTTGCCTTCTCCTAGTCAAGTGGCAAATATTTATGTTTTTAGTTTATCATAAGAGACACCAATGTTTGAAGATTAGAAATAATAGATACCTACTCAAAGTCGACACAATACTTCAATCAAAATGAATCCTGTTGGAAATAAGTAAGCAATTTAAGATTTAAATTCAAGAAAATAACTAAATTACTTTTCAGTGTTGCTTCTCAATACAAATATACTGTCAACAGCGTCTTTTTAACAAATACTCAACGACAGTTTTACGAAGATAATGGATATATTGTTATTAAAAATTTAGTTGATCACGATATCTTAGACGAGTGCAAGTGAGTTACAAATTTTATTCTTATTGTTATAATATATCGATAACAATTTTTAAGGCAACGATTTATCGATATATGTAATGACAAAGTCGATACAAGACCATTAATTGTAATGAAAGATATGTCTTTAAGATCAAAAAATGTACAAGGGGAATTTTTGATAAATAAGGTAAAAGTATTTTCTTTAAACGTAACTTTTTGTTGCAATTTATTTGTAGATTCAAGATTTTGTTCACGACGAGGTTTTATTTAAATATATATCATTTGCTCCTATGGTGGATATTGTTTCAAGTATTGTCGGTTCAAATATAACCGCTTTTCATACAATGCTTATAAATAAACCTCCTGATGCAGATGAAAACACGTCAAAACATCCGTTACATCAGGTACCTAAAAGGGTTCTTTAGGACAGTGCTTTTCTTCCTTTGTACATTTTATTGTTCTAGGATTTGCACTATTTTCCGTTTCGACCTGCAAATACTATAGTCGCTACTTGGACTGCAATGGAACGTGTCGATGAAAAAAACGGTTGTTTATTTGCTGTACCAGGTTCACACAAAGGACATTTATATAAACACGATTATCCACCTGTAAATAATTGATTTTATTTCTCTTTATCGCTACTTCAATTTTGTTTGTTTGTAGAATATTAAGAATAAAGCTTATCACGGTATAATCGGTTTAGATAATGTACCAAGAGTTAATTTGGTAATGGAAAAAGGAGACACGGTATTTTTTCATCCACTTTTATTACACGGATCAGGGCCAAATTTAACTAAAGTAATAAAAATTTGTTAAGTGTAAATTTGTTTTAAATTAAATTTTCTTTTAGGGATTTCGTAAGGCAATTTCATGTCATTATGGTGATAGTAACTCTCATTTTATTGATGTTAGAGGAACAACTCAAGATAATATAAGAGAAGAAGTTGAAGCAATGAGTAAAAGATTGGGGGTGAATACAAAATTTGAGGTAAGGTTATTAATTTGTAGCGTTCGGGTGACTTTTATGCCATAATTGATCTTATAAAACTTTAACAAAGCCACTGCAACACCGGTATTTTAATTGTTACACTACATATTTAATTTATATTATAGGACGTATGGAAATTAAAGAGTCGATTGGTTCGCGGACAGCCGGGCTCATTCCAACAACTAAGTAGCAATTTATGAATACATTATTGACTTATGTTTTAAGACTATTTAATTATGGATTATATTACTGGTGGACAAAGTGCACAAATTAAATTTTTATAATTGTACACAGTGGTTTTAGAATAAAAATGATTTTTAAGGTACTTTAAAAGATAAAGTTCTTAGAAAACCGATGCAAGTGGATTACTATAAACAAAAATATTGTTGATATTTTAAACAACTAACCAGAACATAAAAAAATTATATTAAAATTATTCATTTTTGTCACATACATAATAACTTTTTTTGGAAGCTTATGAAATTACCTTGAATTTATTTGCTGCAAGCTGCTTCATTGAAAAAATTGAGTTCGACGATATAGTTGTAAACTGTCGCGTCCCCCTCGTTCCGCCGCTTGCGTTGTCTGTAATATTGAATTAAAGATTTCTGATTTGATTAAATTTGATTACGCTGTATCTCTGCAAGTAATAATCCAATTTAAATAATCTTTTTCGAGTTCGATACTTTGATGCTAAAACCGCAATTATGGCGATTTACTCAGTAACCGATTTTTGTACAATAAAATTTTATAAAAGAAATATATTCTATTAAACGTGAGCTACATCTTTTATTTGAAAATTTATTTAATTACTATACATTTGATAGTTAAAAGAAGAAGAATTGAAAATGAAAATTTTCGTAAATCGGCTCCTTTATGCCTGCACTTTTTTAAATAAAATACAAGAATAGAAAAACCTTAATTATTATATTATTTATCAATATAAAAAAAGATTATTTAAATCGGATTGTTACTTTTGTGGAGATACAGCGCAATCAACTGTAGTCAAATCCGCCATCTTTAAATCCAAATTCTAGACAACGCAAGCGGAGGCACGGGGGACTCGGCAGTTTTCAAGTATATATGGCCTAAGAATTCATTGTTGAAAAATTCAACTTTCCCCTAATTATTTCCTCTATTTTTTGCGTGAATGTAAATTAGATGGTATCCTTCGAATTTCATTATTAAATTGCACGCAATTGATAACTTGTTTAGTTTTTACTTAACATTGAAGTCATTGAAAAAAAGCCATGCCATATACAAGTTTACTGCTTTTAAAGCGTCCAATATGCGTCCAATGTTTTAAGGATTATAATTATTTAAGTAGAACCAAAGATGATATAATTAATATAATACATAATAATTGTGATATAATTAATATAATACATAATAATTGTATCATCTTTGGTAGAACGTAAATCTCGATTGATAGCTGCAATTTGCGGATAATTTTTTGATTGGCTGGCTGATGCCTACTTGAGAGTTGAGATTTTAAAATCAGTCAATCACGAGAACACTATCCGCAATTTGCAAATCGCATATATAATCCATTCACTCTTTATTTGCGCTATGGTTGGCCATGAACTTTTATTTTTTGGTTTGCCAAAATAAAAAGTCCCTATTAAGTTGACTGACAGCTCTTGACAATACCAAAAAAATGACAGACCACAATACTTAACCTTACTGATTTTTTTCAAATTTATACCGGGTGGAATCTGTCACCCTAACATGGCCAACCATAGCGCAAATAAAGAGTGAATGGATAATAGTTTATCAAACTTAAAAATACTTTGGGGCTAGATTTTAACTACCTATACCTTATACGCTTATTACATATTTTATAGAAAATACGCAACATCCGAGGTCGATAAAACATTAATATTATAATATAAACATCAAACATTAATATTATCTGCTTTTTTGTCAGGTAATTGAAAAAACTAGCCTAAATTATTCCAGTTGTTAAATCTTAAATCATTCAAGATATATGAGATCTACAGGGCCGACTAATTTTGAAATAGGTCATAAATGAAAACGGCTTTTCTCTTCTTCCACTTCTTCCTTTATTAATCGTCAATTATTTTAGAAAACTCCAAAACACTTGACCTTCCCTATTCTCTGACAAAGGGGCAAAGAACGCGCTATAATCAATCGATTAGCTTGAATCTCTATTTTCGTGATTCACACTATAGCTTCATGTTTTTAGTTTATAGTCAGAAACACCAATGTTTGAAGATTAGAATAGATACTCAAAGTCGACACAGTACTTTAATCAAAATGAATCCTCTTACCAATAAGTAAACTATTTAAGATTTAAATTCTAGAAAATAAACTCATTACTTTTCAGTGTCGCTTCACAATACAAATACAGTGTCAACAGTGTCTTTTTAACAAATACTCAACGACAGTTTTACGAAGATAATGGATATATTATTTTTAGAAATTTAGTTGATGATGGTATCTTAGACGAATGCAAGTGAGTTACAAATTTTACTCTTATTGTTGTGTGTACCAGGTAAATTACCCTAAAATCAGGAGTTACCTTGCATATGTTAGGATCAAGCTGAAATTTGGTATACACGTTGCCTTCGGTGTCCTAAACAACATACTAAAATTCCTCGCGAATCTCGTGTGAGCTTCCTCCAATATTGTAGATCTTATAAGGTAGTAGGATTTTATAGGGTCGTAGTTTTTAACAGAATTCAACAGCTGCTCCTTTAGTCCCAGTGAATCCGAAGACGTTCTAATTTTCGAATATTAAAGTAGAAGCTATTATGTTTCATTTCCTTAAACGATTATTAATAATTAGTACAGTCAAATGGAGCTTGAAAAGGACTTTTGATATTTGTTTTTTTTATGTTTTTTGGGTCACTGAAAACAAATTTGAAGTTTGCCACCAAAAATTTTTCCCGGGGAAAAAGCTGTAAGCTAAAATAAGTATAAATAAGAGTCTTCTTGATCTTCTCAATAGCTCAGCGCATTTGGTTGCACCATCACATATACTTAACTGTAGCGTTTGGGTAATTATTTTTGACATAAAGAACATATCGATCACAGATGGAAGAAAATGATTGATTGCTAGGTCGCACAATCCTATGCAATAAGAACCCACCATAGACCACATACAACTTTGCAACTAAACTGCACATCTTGGAATGCTTTATACATACTGGAGTTGTTTCCTTTTCTTCAATCATCGTCAAAAAGAGATAAGGAATCAAGACCAAGATCATAGGCCAAATGCTTTTCGAGCTCTTCATCCGACTGCTTAGCAATGGTAATTCTTTGGAACAGAGTGGTTGGATTAATTGGAATCTGTTCATTGAGGATCTCTTTGACACTGTTCATTAAAGCAAGAGGTTGCACTCTGTCAGTCATTTGACTGGACTAATTTTTAATAATCGTTTAAGGAAATGAAACATAATAGAGCTTATACTTTAATATCCGAAAATTAGAACGTCTTCGGATTCACTGGGACTAAAGGAACAGCTGTTGAATTCTGTTAAAAACTACGACCCTATAAAACGCTACTACCTTATAAGATTCACAATATTGGAGGAAGCTCACACGGGATTCGCGAAGACTTTTAGTGTTGTTTAGGACACCGAAGGGCCCGAAAGCAACGTGTATACCAAATTTCAGATTGATCCTAACATATGCAAGGTAAAATTTTACTTTGTGTGTACTGTAATACATCGATAACAATTTTTAAGGCAACGATTTATCGATGTATGTAATGACGAAGCTGATACAAGACCAGTAGTCATAATGAAAGATATGTCTTTAAGATCAAAAAATGTACAAGGGGAATTTTTGATAAATAAGGTAAAAGTATTTCCTTTATATGTAACTTTTGTTGCAATTTAATTTATTTGTAGATTCAAGATTTTGTTCACGACGAAATTTTTCTTAAATATATATCATTTGCTCCTATGGTGGATATTGTTTCAAGTATAATCGGTTCAAATATAACCGTTTTTCATTCAATGCTTGTAAATAAACCTCCTGATGCAGATGAAAACACGTCAAAACACCCGATACATCAGGTACTTAAAATGGAAAAGCACTGTTCTTTAGAACAGTGCTTTTCTTCCTTTGTACATTTTATTGTTCTAGGATTTGCACTATTTTCCGTTTCGACCTGCAAATGCTATAGTCGCTTCTTGGACTGCAATGGAACGTATCAATGAAAAAAATGGTTGTTTATTTGCTGTACCAGGTTCACACAAAGGACATTTATATAAACACGATTATCCGCCTGTAAATAATACTTTTTAATTATCTTAATTGTTACTTCAATTTTGTTTGTAGAATATGAAAAATAAGGCGTATCATGGTATAATTGGTTTAGATAATATACCAAGAGTTAATTTGGTAATGGAAAAAGGAGACACGGTATTTTTCCATCCACTTTTATTACACGGATCAGGGCCAAATTTAACTAAAGTAATAACAGTTTGTTAAAGGTAAATTCGTTTTAAATTAAACATTCTTTCAAGGGATTTCGTAAGGCAATTTCATGTCATTATGCTGATAGTAACTCTCATTTTATTGACGTTAGAGGAACAAGTCAAGATAATATAAGAGAAGAAATTCAAGCAATGGGTGATAGACTGGGGTTGAATACAAAATTTGAGGTAAGGCCATTACTTTGTAGTGTTTAGGTGACTTTCATGCCGTAGTTGATCTTATAACATTTGAACAAAGCCACTGTACCACCGGCATTTTAATTGTTACACTACAAATTTAATTTATGTTATAGGACATATGGAAACTAAAGAGTCGATTGGTTCGAGGACAACCGGGTAGTTTTCAGCAACTAAGTAGCAATTTATGAATACATTTTAGGACTATTTAATTATGGATTAGAGATTAAAGTTTAAGGTACTTTGAAATTTATTAAATTTTATAAGATAAAACTATAATCATTGGAATTTGTTGGGAGCAACTTTTGAAAAACATTTTTAACCAGCTTAGCGTGATACTACTTATCAATAAAAAAAATTGTTAGTATTTTATACTATGAATTATACAAATTTAAAACTAATTAAAATTATTTTTATAAATAATTATTGTCTAGTGTTAGGTACATCTTGAAAATGTTTTGTTTGTTCGATCAAAACATCTTTACGATCGCCTTGGCCTGTAAGTAACAAATTTTGTTCATTGCACAAATGCAATAAAGCTACAAATGCTAATGGTGCACTTAATTCTTCTTTCATATTTTCTGTAATTCGATGAGGTATTTGTTCATAAACATTTGAAAATCTCGTTTTTTCAACTTTCTTTTCGTACATCTTTTCATCAGATACCTACAAAGATATTTCAGTTAGTTACCAAACAAAAACAACGGATGTGGCCATACGAGGAACTTTTTCCCGCCAGTAAAATCTTGCAATTTTTGTTAATTAAAATTTAATTTCATATCTTCACAACGCTAATTTACGAGCTCTCAAAATATTGAAAAATATACAGGATTTTCCATTTAAATTAAGAAATTTGATCCCATTTCCGGTTAAACCGGAAGTGAAAATATAAAGTGTTTCGTATGGTGCAACAGCCAATTTTACGAGCTTTCAAAATATTGAAAAATATACAGTGTTCTATTTAAATTAAGAAATTTGATCCCATTTCCGGTTAAACCGGAAGTGAAAATATAAAGTGTTTGGTATTATGTAACAGACAATTTTACGAGTTTTCAAAATATTTAAAAATATACAGGGCGTTCCTAAAAATTTTAATATTTTTGTAATTTCCGGTTTAACCGGAAGCGTTTTGTTAATCGAAAATAGTGTCAAATAATAGATATTCATGGGTTTGATATATATATCCATTTTCAAGTCTTCAGTTTTATTACATAAGAAATTAGAGATTTTTGAAGTTTTGACATTCAAAAAATCATAACTCCGAAACGGCTCTAGCGATTTTGATAAAAATTTATATTTCAATAGAGAATTGTGTTGTCTATAACATACTCAAATATGTATACATTGGCCGGACGAGTTTTTGAGAAAATCCATTTCTAAATTATGAGCTACTTTGTCCTCTTAAAGGTAGGCAATTTTGAAACAATTTGGAAAATCGACTTGGTTAGGACGAAAGCCCTATATTTTACACCTTGTCACGAGAACAAATATACAACCAATCAAATACTAACGTGTTCGTTGACCTTTTCAGCAACCAAAGTCTTCCAAACGGCAACTTTTAATTTTTTCATATCCATCTTTTTAGCTTTTAGTGCATAAGGAATGTACGTATTTTCGATCTATAAAATTATAATTAACAAGTTTAAACATTAAAAAAGAAAATTTAACTAACTATTTGTGGGACATCAATTAAATTGTCTCCCAGAAAATTTTGAGTTGGCCTTAAACTTTCCTGTTGAAATTCCCCATCTTCCATTTGATTATCATCGCCATCGTCGTCGCCCTAAATAATAATTACCATCATTATATAAAAACAACTAGAACTAACTTACCCCATGTTGGGAACAGTATAAAGAATCGTTTGGATTTTCATAATTGTACGGTTCGACATTTTGTGCATCTTCACTTTCTTCATTTGGCGTTTGTAAATTAGTACTTATATAAACAGGCCTTACCATTAAAGAACGCATCGAACTCATTTCATCGTATAAAACTTCAGGTAAAGTACATCTAAAATTTTATTTTACATTTTTAACGTTTAAAATAAAAAAAATACTTTACTTGCAGGGATCTTCGTCGATGTGAGCACGTTTTACTTTATAAAATGAATCTTTTGTTAACAAATTTGTATCGGAATAATTTATAACAGTCGGTTGAACACGAACCCTCTTTGCTGGCCTAGTCGCCTGCTTCTCTGCTACTCCGGCACATCTTTGCACTAAAACATGGAAAATTGTTATAAAATGCAACAGAAATAAAAACAACGGGTGTGGCCATATGAAGAAGTTTTTCCGTCAAATTTAAAAAAAAATTTATTGTTAAAATTGCTTCCATCAAGGATTAAACCTGGGACTTCTGTGTGTAAGCAGAATTTTTAGGTATAAACTGTTACAAAAATTTCTTTTTTTTAAAATTAGGCATAAATTGAAGTTCAAAATATACATTATTTTACATCTTAAGAAAGCTAATTTTACGAGCTTTGAAAATATTGAAAAATATACAGGGTGTTCTATTTAAATCTTAACGATTTTTATTTATATTTATAGATTTTTGAAGTTTAGACATTCAAAAAATCATTATTCCAAAACGGCTCGAGAAATTTTTATAACAATTCATAGTTCGATAGAGAATTACGTTGTCTGTAACATATCCAAAAAAGAAAAAATATGGCAGAGTAAATTTTGAGAAAATCCATTTCAAAATTTTAACCTATTTTGGCCCCTTAAAGGTAGTCAATTTTGAAACAATTTTGAAAATCGACTTGTTTAGGACGAAAGCCCTATATTTTGGCTGTATAATGCCGTTATGAAATTTTTATAATAATAATTACCGGCAAAGTGATAAGGAAAAAACCAGAAAATGGGACAATCGTTCTATTGGCCGCCATTTTGAATAAAAAAATTTGAAATTTTTTGTTTCAATTGAAGCTCACGTTTACTGTCTTATAGACAAAATAAAATAAATTTGGCCTAAATTTGCAAATATGGTGCCCAAAATAACCACCTTATTTTTGGACACCCTGTATAGATTGCTTATAAAAGTTTATTACGTCGATGAAATAATTTTGAAGTGGATAAAATCAAATTTCATCAAAATTGGTTCAATAGTTTTAGCTCTAAGGGAGGGGGGGGGCTTATATCCATACATACTGACATTTTGGTTAAAAAAATCGAAGTTTTTTTTGCATTTTTGGAATCAAAACGTCAAGAAATGCAATAAAAAAATTATTATATTTTTTCTCGATTATAACAACTTTTTCTTGAATTGGAAAAAGTTAAAAACATCACCTGCAGGTCGTACGTGCTTTAATTTCCAATGGCTAGGTCCTGCCCAAATTTGTGTGATGAGTTTATTATTGTTCATTTTGACCGAATTCATAAAGGTATAATCGTTGGGTTCTGCATCACATATCGTTGGTCTAAAGTCTACAATACGAGCCACTGAGTTTGTTTTAATTGCTGCATGGCCTATAGGAATTTCTTCTTCTTCCCCGTCAGAACTCATGTGGTCCACACCTAATTAAATCGAGTTATAATAAGGAATTATTAATTAGAAGAATTTTTACCGTTTGCAAATAAATCATGTATCGAACCGTCTAATTCTGGAACAGGAACGCCGTCTTCATCAAAAACAACTTCTTCGTCAGCTACAGGTTCTTGAGTAGGAATTCTGTGACAAAAATACCCCAATAATAATAATAAATCAATGTAGGTAATTGAAATAATAAACTTACAAATTATCTTCTTGATCTGGGTCCCATTCGTCAATAACAAAATTTGCAAAAGGAGTGCACGTTTGAAAATTTTTTAGTGTAGGTAAGTTAAACGAGTAGCTTTTGTCAAAATTAATATTAGGATCTTCTTTAGCGTACGTCGGCCAAGCTTTATCTTTATTCCTTAAAATTAAAAAATAACGATTTTATTAAAATTTAATTTTTAAACTTACAAGAGTATAAAAGTGTATCCTCCGTGGTTTAAAGAAAGTTTCTTGGTGAATAAATTATTAGTACAACTCAATTCCAAATTAGTTCTAGTTTGAAAAAAACCCGATTCGACTTTAGTAAGAGGCTGAACTAAAGAATTTCTATCTTTTACAATAGTAGCTTTCGGACCTCGAGTAATTTTTCGTTTCTTTTTCTTTGTAGCACCCTCCTCATTTTCTTTATCGCTACGATCTTCATCTTCATTATTCATTTCTACAAGTTAATTTTTGATTATTTCCAAATTAAAATAAAAACTACAACTTCCTACCAATTTCTTTTTGTGCGCCGAGTCTTGCCATATTATTTGCTAATTTAAGTCCTTCAGAATGAATATCGTCAACTCTTATTCCATAAATTTTAGCACTTGCATCGAGCGATGTACTTGCAACTTGTAATGAATTTTTCACAACACCTTGCGATTGTAATACAGTGCGCATGTAATCGATGATTTTTAAATTCCAAGCATTTTTAGACGAAATTCTCTAAAATTATTAGTTATTATGAAATAAACGAGAACGCCTGTGATTAAAAACTTACATTTTCGGCAAACATTTTTAAACAAACTTGAAAATGCTCTTTAATTTCTTTTTCATTGCCGATTTGTGGAGATTGCGTTACGCTAATATTGGATAAACGTTTTTGTATATCGGCTTCATTTCGACGAATGGATCGTTCCAATTCATCGTCAACTTCAAACTAAAACAATAAACGTTTTTATTAAGTGTTGAATAAAATTTTGTAGCTTACTACACGACTTGTACTCATTAATCAACTTGAAATAATTTCAATGCTAATTATTTTAGACAGTTTGTTCAATTATTTTAAACAAAAAGACTTACTTGAGCAGTGGGTGTTTGATTAACTATATTACTTAATCTCTTTTTGGATTTGTTGGAGTTTGTTATATCTCGTAAAGCAATACTTTTTCGTAAATTCTCTCGGTCTCTATTAAGTGGTGTAGAAGTATGCATTTTGTTTTAATTGTTTTTCTAAATAATAATTTACTTAAAACACACAAAATTAATAATTGTTACTTAAAAACACTATAAATTAACTGTTTTTATTCTTTTATGTAGTTTACAAGCCACAAGCATTTGACAGTTACAACTTCACCAGTAAACTTACATTTGAATTTAGTTGACACGTTTTTTTTAGAGATGGCGGCACCAGTTATGTTTTTGATCATGGCGCATCTTTTTAAAACACCAAAAGGTCGTTTGTGCGATTTACATTTTACGATTGCCACTTTAAATTTATTACAAATTAAATACTTTTATTTTATAATGCAAGTTTTAGCGTTTAATATTTAAAATTTGCGACATTAAAATTTAATAGTTTATAAGTTTTTGATAAGATGGCGCTCGATATTCTTTACAGTCGTTTAGCGCGTTTTTTAAAAATTGATTACAGATTTTGCCTTTTTTCAACAATTTTATCATAAAAAGTATATAATTTAACAGTACAGTTGAACAAATAATTCGTTTCGAATGAAATGAATGAAAAATAGATTTGATATAAGGTTTATTTATTTGAAATCCAATGTTATAATTATAAATATTGGTTCTTAGATTTTTACTTCCTGCGATCCGTGGGCTTCTTAATGTCAATATTTTAAGATCAAAATCTAATCGATTGGTATTTTAAAAGAACGTCAACTTAGCTCAATTTTAATATTTTTATGGTTTTGCACATTTATTCTATTTCGCTATTATGTTGCGCTATTACGGTTTTCGTATTGCAAATATTGAAAAAGTTTATTCAATGGCTTCTTACGGGAACCTCAAGAGTAAGAGGAACGGGTATGCGATTGATGCCTCAAAATCATTTTTAATTTGCAATTTTATTTAATTGTAGATTTTCCAAATTTCATCAATGTACTAAAAGTAACAGTTATATCACAGACGATCAAAGGGACTTTTATGAAAAAAATGGATATTTGGTTTTACGAAATTTAGTTGATCACGGTCTGTTGGATGAATGCAAGTAAGATTTTTCTATAAATGTCTTTGTAGTCACCTGTTTCTGATTTTTTTAATAATTTTAGACAACGGTTTATCAATATATGCGAAAATAAAGTAGATAAAAACAAATGGACGGTTTTAATCAAAGACCCTTATTTGAAATCACAAAATGTGAAAGGAGAAAAATTAATAAATAAAGTAATTTTTTTATAATAATTTAGAGATACATAAATCGGTCGTTTAATTTTTAGATGCAATACTTTTCTCACGATGATGTGTTTTTCAAATATTTAAGTTATGAGCCGATGATTGATATAATAGAGAGTATAATTGGTCCGAATATTAGTACCGTTCATAATATGCTAATTAACAAACCTCCTAATTCTAATGAAATTGTATCCACACATCCATTGCATCAGGTATCGTTTTCTTATTTCGATCATTAGACTTGAACGAATCATACCTACTTAGAGACACCTACAGAAGATTTTATTAAAGTGGTTATTTTGTATAGAACGACACTCAGTATATAACTTAAGACAGTACTATTACAGTGCAGTCAAGCAAATAAAGTCTCCGGAAAATGACGTGTAGAGTATTATTCAAACGAGAAGAACCAACCTCGTCATGACTTGAACGAAGCCTGTAGAAGATTTTATTAAAGTGGTTATTTTGTATAGAACGACACTCAGTATATAACTTAAGACAGTACTATACAGTGCAGTCAAGCAAATAAAGTCTCCGGTAAATGACGTGTAGAGTATTATTCAAACGAGAAGAATCAACCTCGTCATGACTTGAACGAAGCCTGTAGAAGATTTTATTAAAGTGGTTATTTTGTATAGAACGACACGTGGTATATAACTTAAGACAGTACTATACAGTGTAGTCACGTAAACAAAGTCTCCGGAAAATGAGGTGTGGAGTATTATTCAAATTAGAAGAACCAACCTTGTCATGACTTGAACTTGACTTGAGTCATGACTTGAAACCTAACTGAAAACCCATCACTGACTGTATATACTACGTTCGCAGCGCCGATCGCGGCTACTGATAGACCATATTTGCTTAGCTTGTCTGAGCCTACTCTCTCTTAAGCCTTTAATTTTTCCGATTTTGTAAAAAGTTTGTAATATATTTCAGGATTTGTATTATTTTGCACTTGGACCCGCTGATTCTGTAGTAACTACTTGGACAGCAATGGAAAACGTCGATGAAAAAAACGGATGTTTGTTTCTCATTCCAGGAACACATAAATACGGACTAAAAGAACACGAATATCCAAAAGTAAATTTCTGTTTATTCTGAATTTTTACTAAAAAGTGGTAGAAGATTACCCTTTTTGTTTTCCATTACTTTTATTCTGAAACACTTCCGAGTATCACGGTGGGCTGTGATCTGAGGTCTTTCAAATTTTAAGATCAACAAATACTAAATAAATCTTTTTTATTCGACTGTATCAGAAAGCAAGCACTTTAAGTTTCGAATATTGAACGTAAAATCGGTAGACCGTAAAATGCTATTTTACGTGTTATGTATTGCTATGTATTATGCTATGTATTAATAGTTTATTTGAATATTGTTTACTATTTGTTTAATATTGTTATAATAAAAAATACTGTATGACACACGAGCATGGTATATGAAGTTATTACTTCATATACCATGACACGAGCGTAAAACTATTCGGCCTTACATATACGCCCGCGAAACACATAATTTTACCACTGGTATCATAATATATTATTTTATGTTTAGGGTGATATGAAAATAATGTATCATCAAATAAAAAATATAGAAGGTACAACGAATGGGAAACAAAAATTTATTCCAATGGAAAAGGGCGATACGATATTTATTCATTCTCTTTTATTCCACGGTTCTTTACCTAATTTAACTAAGGTATAAACTATTTATTTTTTTATTTCTGGATCGTTTTCTATTTATTTTTTATATCTGGATTGTTTTTTAGGGTTTTCGAAAAGCGATATCCAGTATATTTGGTGATAATAATTGTTATTTTGTAAATGTAAAAGGGACAGTACAAGAGAGCGTTATAGATGGCATCGTTGAGATTAATATCAAACAAGGATACCCCGAATCTCTGGAAGTAAACATTTTTCAAAAATATTATTTTTTAATTTTTGCTTTTTAAGGATTCAATTAGATTAAAAGCAAGATTAATAAGAGGTAATCCAGGCAATTTGCAACATCCTGATTATAAAAATAATATTTAGATGGCTTTGGAATTGGAATAAAGGTGCCAACCGTTTTTTACATATATACAGAGTGGGTCATTTAACTTGTAACCCCTAACGATTTTTTACTGCAACCCTAATTATACTATTATGGTTATTCGATTCCATTTTAAAAGCAAATGGTTCAAAGATTGATTTCTCAAGGACTTTCCTTTTTTACTATTATAGTTTAATAACAACTTGGTATTTTCAATTGCAAAACATTAACATTGTATATTTAACGTGATTTAACTTCTCTTATCAAAATACAAAGATATGATAATAGTAATAAATATTTACATTTTTTAAGTTATCTGTTAGTTGATGGCCAAAACAAAACTCTTCTTTATCGGCTCATCCGTCTGTATGTCAAAGCATCCTTCCATTATTTATCTGCATGTTTGTCCATTCCTCCATTCGTATAACTACAGGGTGGTGACCGGACCTCTCGGTCATACAGATTTAACATGTAAAAACATACTTTGGTAATTTCCTGCTTCCCAATGTATTTTAGAAAGAAAATCTTCAAATAAAAGTTTTAGAGAATAAAATTCTGCATCTAAATGAATAAACAAAATTAATTTTGGACGCTTTATAACGCCTGAAATTTAATTTGAAAATTCCGAAAATTAACAGAAATACCGATTGCCTTGAAACACAATTGTAAATTGTCAAATATTTTATGCTTTATCTGTCAAAATAATTCTGCATTTTTTATTCAATTATTGAATTTATTTAATAATAAATAATATTTACGTATGATCAATGATCATCCCTAAAAATTACTTCATTTTTAATTTCAGTTAATTTAAATCACCCTCAAAAATAATTTTGAAAGATGTCAATGTCAAATATTGATAATTTTTATTAGGAATATTTCATGGCAATCGCTATTTCTGCTAATTTTGGGAATTTTCAAAATAAATTTCAGGCGTTATAAAGCATCCAAAATTAATTTTGTATATTCATTTAGATGCAGAATTTTATTCTCTAAAACTTTTATTTGAAGATTTTCTTTCTAAAATACATTGGGAAGCAGGAAATTACCAAAGTATATTTTTACATGTTAAATCTGTATGACCGAGAGGTCCGGTCACCACCCGGTATATGTTTATCTGCCATCTATGTATCGTTAAAAATAGCGATTAGCCATTTTCCTTCTACATATACACGGTGTTCCTAAAAATGTGTGATTATGCTTAAATGGAAAAAATTTATAGAACACTTTTGTAAAATGTAGAAACGCATCATCTATAAAATGATGATCTATATGGTAATTCTTCTCTAGATTCTTTAATTTTGGAGAAAAATGTCAAAAATTAGAATTAGTCATACGTTTGCTCCCCCTTGAGGCTTGCCCATAGTACGGAGGGCACAGATCATGTAACAGCGTTTCGCTGTACTTTTGGTAAATGGAATGAAACCCCATACATAGTTAACTAAAACCATGTAGTACAATCTTGTCCGATGAGACCAAAGAAATATTCGAGGGGGCGCTCTACATCTCCTTTTCATCAAAATAAGATATCGGCCGTATTTTTTCTTGACAAGTACCGCTATCGTATATTACAAAGGTGTTGAATCGATCTGTGACCATGCTGAATCCGTCTGAGTATCCCTATAGACGCAAAACTGTTATTTTTCTCCTTAGCGTTGTAAAAACGTTTTTTTTAAATGTTTAAAAGAGGTCCAGTAAAATGATACTGCACTTTCGGTTAATGGAATAAAACTCAATAGATGTTTACTAAGATCATATAGAGAAATTCTGTTCGATGAGACCAAAAAAATACCGATTTGACTAGAGTTCTTTTAAAATTTTTGAAATAGCGTTCTTACAGAACCAGAGAAAAAAATTACGATTTTATACCCATGGGGATGTTCAGATAGATTATTCATTGTGACAGATCAATTCAGTACCATCGAAATATACGGCAACAATACTTTTCAGGGAAAAGTACGACAAATATTAGATTTTGAAAAAAGGGGGGTGTGCAGCGATCCCATCAAACATTTCTTTGGTCTCATCGAACAAAATTACTCCATATGGTCCTAGTAAACTATTTACCGAGTTTTATTGCATTAGCCAAAAGTGCAGTGTCTTTTTGATTAACTTCCGTACTAACAATTAAATTAATTTTCGTAAGAAAATTTTCAACACTTATGATAAGAATGAAGCTTTGAACATATGCGCTTTTGTGGATACTTAATGTCAATCAATTATTATACGTCAATTCGATCGTTGAGGTAAAATCACGTTTATATTTTCGACACAATTTATGTTTTTGACTAAAATTTTAATGTTTTATAACAAAAAAAAATGGCTTCTAATTTATTAATATTATTATGTGGATGTAACCTAACCATGTTTACAAATGATGATATTGAAAGGGAATTATTTTACAGTGTTATCTTTATAGTTTTGTAACCACTTCGTTAACACAAAAAAAAAAAATTATGTAAGTTAGAAGATTGTTACACATTCAAATCTTTATAGTAGCGTCGAACTAAATTTTTAAAGAAAATGCGGAGGGATAGCAATTTTTCTTCACGAATCGCTTTATGTTGGGACCCTAATTAGTAGTAGTAGTTCACCGCATGTTTCATGTTTATCACTAAGTTACTGAGCAAATTATTGTTATTTGTATACAACTCCTCATAAACATTAGGCGAAAAAACAGCGAAGAAGTTGAGAAAAAATTACAATTTGCTATTATTTTAAAGTGCTTGGCAATACCTTTCATTTAAAAAAAAGTTTCACCCTCTACCATCATTTGCTCCAACTTTATTAGTGGTTGAAAATTTTTAGTCTTCTAGCGATTGTGGCTGTTTAAATAAATATTTGAAGTTGAAATTTGCTACAGTATTTCTCTGTATCAAAATACATCTTTTAAAAGCATTTTCAAAAAATTTGGCCATTTACTTTTTTCTTAAATTAAATTTGAAAATATATCAACTTCCTATGGTTTTTATTTTTTTCTGCATAAACGAACTATCCGTTTGGGTTCGGACCGGTCTCATTCTCTTTGTAATTTTATACGTTAAAAATTACGTAAGATGCATTTTTTTGCTATTTTCAATGTGATCAAAGATATTGTCAAAACTAGCAGTTTTGCAACAAACAAAGGCGATTTTGACCCTATTCCCGCACGCCTCTGATCTGGAAAAATCTCTGCCATAATTAGGGTCCCAAAATAAAGCGATTCGTGAAGAAAAATTGCTATCCCTCCGCTTTTTCCAAAAGCGCTGGTTTTTTGTTTAATTCGACTCTGCTATTATGTTAATGTTTTTTAGGTACTTGATAATGATTAAAAAATCGAAATGTCGTAATACATATTTTAAATAAAGAAGAAAAAATAAATAAAAAAAGGAAAGATTAATAGTTATTTAATCAACTAGTGTGTTAATAAGGCCGATTAATAATCGAGACATTAGACAAACTGAAGATTTATTTCATTTCGTGTTGCGCTATTATCAATTTTGATTTTCATATTACAATTATCATTTTTGAAAAAGTTTAATCAATGGATTCTTACGGGAAGTGTAAGGAGGACGGGTATGCGATTGATGCCTCAAAATCATTTTTAATTTGTAATTTTATTTATTTGAAGATCTTCCAAATTTCATAAATATACTAAAAGTAACAGTTACATCACAGACGAGCAAAGGGATTTTTATGAAAAAAATGGATATTTGGTTTTTCGAAAATTAGTTGACCCCGGTCTGTTGGATGAATGCAAGTAAGATTTTTCTAATGTCTTTATAGTTACCTTTTTCGGATTTTTTTCCTAATTTTAGACAACGGTTTATCAATATATGCGAAAATAAAGTAGATAAAAACAAATGGACGGTTTTAATCAAAGACCCTTATTTGAAATCACAAAATGTGAAAGGAGAAAAATTAATAAATAAAGTAATTTTTTCATAATTATTTATAAATAGATAAATTAGTCGTTCAATTTTTAGATGCAATACCTTTCTCACGATGATGCCTTCTTCAAGTATTTAAGTTATGAGCCGATGATAGATATAATAGAGAGTATAATTGGACCAAATATTAGTACCGTTCACAATATGTTAATTAACAAACCACCTAATTCTAATGAAATTGTATCCACACATCCATTGCATCAGGTATTGTTTTCTAATTTCGATCATTAGAGTTGAACGAATCATACCTACTTAGAGACGCCTGCAGAAGATTTTATTGAAGTGGTTATTTTGTAGAGAACGACACACAGTATATAACTTAAGATAGTACTATATACAGTGCCATAGTAATAGTAGAAGTATACATAATATGCCATTGCGCAAGTTTTGTGATCTCTAGTGACGTCAAGACGTGACTTCTACCGTACTTGTACCCAACGCTGCAATCAACGTGACATATGTCCGTTCTCAGCCCTCCTGACGTAATGCTCGGCCAAGTTCGATTTTCGTACACCGGAATGGCATACTATGTATACTTATTCGATGTACAGTGCTGCCAACCAAATAAAGTTTCCGGAAAATGAGGTGTACAGTATTATTCAAACGAGAAGAACCCACATTGTGTGATTCCGTGAAAGATTTAAATTGGTCGATCAGGTCCAAATTCTTATTTGAGGAACGGTCACTATGCTCATGAGCGTACTGATGAATGCTGCCTCTTAAACGATCGTTTCGCCACTTTCGTTGTGCAATGACGAAAGCGGTAGGTTGAATAGCAACTAATTAGGGTGAAAAGATTCTATGACAAAAACCTGACTAAAAACCCATTACTGACTGTGTAATATACTACGTTTGCAGTGCCCACCGCGGCCACTGAGAGGCGAAATTTGCTTGGCTTGTCTGAGCCTACTCTCTCATGAGTCCTTCATCGTTACGATTTTGTATAAAATTTGTAATATTTACACAATATATTTCAGGATTTGTATTATTTTGCACTTGGACCCGCTGACTCTGTAGTAACTACTTGGACAGCAATGGAAAACGTCGATGAAAAAAACGGATGTTTGTTTCTCATTCCAGGAACACATAAATACGGACTAAAAGAACACGAATATCCAAAAGTAAATTTTTGTTTATTCTGAATTTTTACTAAAAAGTGGTACAAGATTAACCCTTCTTGCTTTCCATTACTTTTATTCTAAAATACTACACAGTATCACAGTGGGCTATGATCTAAGATCAATAAATACTAATTAAATCTTTTTTATATGTTTAGGGTGATATGAAAAGTTTGTATCATCAAATAAAAAATATAGAAGGTATAACGAATGAGAAACAAATTCTTATTCCAATGGAAAAGGGCGATACTATATTTTTTCATTCTCTTTTGTTCCATGGTTCTTTACCTAATATAACTAAGGTATAAACTATTTATTTTTTTATTTCTGGGTCGTTTTCTATTTATTTTTTATATCTGGATTGTTTTTTAGGGTTTTCGAAAAGCGATATCCAGTGCATTTGGTGCTAATAATTGTTATTTTGTAAATGTAAAAGGGACAGTACAAGAGAGCGTTATGGATGAAATGATTAAGATTAATATCAAACAAGGATACCCCGAATCTCTGGAAGTAAAGATTTTTCTAAAATATAATTTTTTAATTTTTAATATTAGTTAAATTTAAGGATTATAGTAGATTAAAAGCAAGATTAATAAGAGGTAGTCCAGGCAATTTGCAGCATCCAGATTATAAAAATAATATTTAGATGGCTTTGGAATTGCAATAGATTTTCCTACTGTTTTTTATTCTACATTATCTATTTAGTAGCTTGGTATTTTCAATTGCAAAATATTAACATTGTATATTTAACCTCTTTTATCAAAATACATAGACTTGACGATGATATTAGTAATAAATAAATCGACTTTTTAAATTATCCTCTTCGTTATCGGCTCATTCGTCCAACTATCTGTTAATCTGCCCATATGTCCATCTATTTATTGTTGAAAAATAGCGATTAGTCAGTCATATGTCCATACGGAAGTTCCTAAAAATGTGTGATTATAGCCAAAATATAAAGCTTTCTTTAAGTTCAAAATCGCTTACCTTTAAAGAGGGAAAGTAGGTTCAAATTTTGAAGTGAAATTCAAAATCGACTCTTACCGTATTTTTCATTTTTGGATATGTTATAGCCATCGCAATTCTCTATCGAACGCCGCATATTTTATTAACTTCCATGGAGCAGAACCGAAGTTATGGCTTTTTAAAAGCCGAAATTACAAAAATCTGTTATATCTTTTGCAATAAAAATGAAAGTTTGAAAATTGGTACCAGTATTTATCCCACGAATACCTATTATTTGACACTCTTTTTAGTCATTAAAACGCTTTCGTTTAAACCGGAAATTACAAAAATATCAACACTCAATATTTGCTGTTTTCTATACTGAGCTTCTGCTGCTATCATGTCGTTTACCTGTCGGCTAGTCAGTTTATTTGCTTCTTTATTTTCCTAACTAATGTATCTTTGATTTATTTTGTTATTGCCTTTTTTTTGAATAACCAACCAAATCAAAACAAAATTTAGAGGACTTTGACTCTGAATAATTATATCCTCGTTAGAAGAATAGATAAAATTTCTTAAAACGTCTGATACGTTTTACTAATACTCTAAATACTAATTAATCGCTATAATATAATGTTGCTGTTTTAATCGCTCATTAAAGATATCATTTTTTCAAAAATAATATAAATTAACCGAGCGAGATAACCTCGAGCTTCCCAAACTCTTAAAATTCATTTGTGCAAAATGAGTTCGTGCGAAACGAATGGACATGCCAAAAATGGGTACGTTGCATTGAATTTCAAAAATTTTGATAATAATTATTTTTGAATTTTGTAGAACTTCGAAAGTTTACGAACATACCAAAAATAATTTGTACATAACTGACGAACAGAGAAATTTTTATGAAGAAAATGGTTATTTATTATTTAGAAATTTGGTGGATCATGGCTTACTAGACGAGTGCAAGTAAGTTCCTTTTTTTAAATACAGTAGAACCCCGTTATAAAGCACCCCTTTATAACGTTTCTCTGGATATAACGGACTAAATCTTTGATCCCATTTAAATATTTTTTCCATTTATTTTGTTTTTATTACAGACTCCGGTTATAACGTACCAAAGTTTTTGGCCCCTGATGGTACGTTATAACGGGGTTCACTTTCTGTTACAGAATAATCCACTCGCTTCGCGCTCGTATTATTAAATTCTCAAACCTGGGATGGGATCCTGTAGTTATTAGCGTATTGCTACGCTACGCCAAACTAATTACTCCCTATTCGCCTATTCCTCTCCTACAAACTTTTAGAAATTGATAGAAGGGTAAAGGAGAGGTACCTTAGCGTAGCGTAGCAATATGCTATTACGTACAGGATTCCAGCCCTGGATACTTTTTACAAGGTTTTGCTATAAAAATCCAAAGTATATATCCACCTATATTACCATAAAACTATTTTTATTTCATTAGGCGATAAATAAAAAAAAAGACGCGTCTCTTGATTGCTAATGAATAAACAAAAAAACCTGTGCAGAGAAGGATCAAAAATCAAAGTTTAAACTAAGATTATAAAACGTCAAAATATTATCAATCAAAAGATGTGTCAAAGGGTAAATTTTTTTATCAGGCAAAAAACCCATTTTATTTTTATTTACAAAATTTACAGTTTAACAAAAAACAATCAAATGCACAATTTATCATCTCGTGATTATTGACCAACACAATAAAACAACTAGTTCTTTTCAAATTTTTCAATTCAAAATGGCGGCTAATATAAAAATGTTCCATTTTGTGTTTTTTTCCTTATAACTTAGTCGGTAATTGCTATTATGAAAATCTAAAAACGGCATTGTAGTCAAAATCTAAGGCTTTAGTTCAATTATAATCGATTTTTAATTTTTTTTTTCAAAATTACCTAATTTAAAGGGGTCAAAGTTCCTTACAATTTCGAAATAAATTTACTTAAAATCGGCTTTGACTGCTTTTTCCATTTTTGGATATTTCATAGACATCACAATTCTCTATCTAACGCCTCAATTTTATTTACTTTTATGCATCAGGACCGGACTTATAAATTTTTCAAAGCTAAAATTAAAAAAATAAGTCATTTTTTTGTAATTAAAATGGAAATTTAAAAATTAGTACATACATTTTTCTCATGAATATCTATTATTTGACACTATTTTTGGTTAACAAAACGCTTCCAGTTAAACCAAAAATTAGGAAAATGTCTCTAAATAGCATTTATATCGACTTCTTTCTTTTAGACAACGATTTATAGACATTTGTGAAAACAATGTAAAAAGAAGTAAATGGATAGTTTTAGCTAAAGACGCCTCACTGAAGCACAAAGGAGCTACAGGAGAATACTTAATAAATAAAGTAAAAACAACCAATTTCCTTAACAGGCAAAGAGTAACATTGTTTTTTTAGATGCAATATTTTTCGTACGACGATACTTTATTTAAATACCTCTCTTATAAGCCCATGATTGATATAGTCGAAAGTATAATTGGACCAAACATTAGCGCAGTTCACAATATGATAATTAACAAACCTCCCGATTCCGAAGCAATTGTATCGACTCATCCCCTTCATCAAGTGAGATTTAATCAAACTTTATATTGTTTGTATTTTAATTTATTTTTAAGGATTTGTATTATTTTCCATTTGGACCAGCTAGTTCTGTAGTGACAGCTTGGACGGCGATGGAACACGTCGATGAGAAAAACGGTTGTTTGTTCGTCATTCCGGGTACGCACAAATATGGGATGAAAGAACACGAATATGCTCCGGTAAAAATAAAATCCACCATTTTGTCATCCATAACCTAGCAATTTTATTTACAGGGTGAGAAGAAGAGCGTTTATCATCAAGTTAAAGGCAACGAAGAACTTACGAGTCGCGAAAAAGTTTACTTACGAATGGAAAAAGGAGATACTGTTTTCTTCCATTCACTTTTATTTCACGGTTCTTTACCAAACGTTACAAAGGTAAACGGGAAATCTAATGGTCCGTCCACACACACAGGCTTGCCTCTGAGCGTCTGGACACCCTTTAGGCGGCCTGCACAGGCCAAACTGGGACGTCTGGACAGCGTTTAGGTGGCCTGTGCAAGCCGCCTGCACAGGCAAACTGAAAGGCAAACCTGTGTGTGTGTGGACGGGCCTCCACTTTTTCACTCAATTATTTTAAACGGTTTAATTTGCAGGGTTTTAGAAAAGCCATAACTTGTCAATTTGCTGATAATGATTGTCATTTTGTTGACGTTAAAGGGACCGTTCAAGAAGGCGTTATAAGAGAGATTCAAAATATGAGCGTAAGACAAGGCTATCCTGAGCCTTACGAGGTACTTAACTTTTTCAAAATGCTTTAAAAATATAATTTGACATTTTTAAGTCTTCTCGAGGCTTTTTGATTAATTTTATGTATTTATAGGATTATTGGAGACTCAAGTCAAGACTTATTAGAGGAGAACCAGGACATTTTCAACACAAATTTTTATAACCAAGCATTTAAAAATGATAAAAATGATTTAGAAAACACCCTGTATACTTTTTGCTTATTCTAAATATAATTTCTATTGTAATAGTCTAATAGTACATTATCCAACGAGAGTGTAAAGTACCTCATTACTCAAATATCATGAATTTGCGACACGAGCCGTATGACGAGCGTCGCAATCATTAGAATGAATAATGAGCTTTACCCGCGAGTAGGATACTATACTTTATCCGCGACCGTAAATATTATAACTTGCGTTTAAAATAATTTATTTAAATAAAATATGGGGAAGATACGAAAAGAATGTGTATTTTTTAGTAATTTAAATACTCACAACAGGTCGTAAGGGAAGCAAAAGACGTCGACTGAATTAAACCAAACTTTAACACCGTAGTAAGCAGAGCTTATGGCAACTTTTCCGTTCTTCGGAATGAATTTACCTATAACAGGAGAACATTGAGAATTTTTCTACTGGTTTGGTTTGCGTAGGTGTTTTTCGCTCCACTCTAACTAACATCTCTCGGTGTACTCTGTTTTGAAAATAGATTCAGGAAGGAATATTAGGTAAACTTTAAAATTTTAGAGCACTCCTGAGCTGAGCCAATACGCAAGAACGAAGATGAGTACGGTAACCATCTGATCACATCAGTTTTAGTGATATACAGAGAGAGTACTCGCTTCCTCCATAATGTACTACTCCGAGCGGAGTTCTCTAAAATTTCAAACTTAAATAAAACAAAAATTACATTTATGACAACCTTTATTACTGAATGCATACTGGTCAATTGGGTTACATTTACAGAACAGCTTTACAACTTATAATTGTTGTTCAAAAGCACTTACAATATCCTAAACCTAAATTAAATTCCCAACTGCACTGTTTGTGTTTGTATTTGGTAGACACGATTGGACTCATAAAATGAAACTAATAAGGTCGTTTTATTTAGAATTAGTAGATTGAAAATTTATTTTTTTTAAACAATGCAGTTGAGCACGTTTGTAATTGCAACGTCTATACAATTTTTTATCTCTGTTACAATACAACATACAATTGAGTCCTTAATTTTAATTAATTTTCTTATTGAAATGTATTTTAATTAATATACGTAATTATTTGGGGTGTAATAGTTAATAATCAGATTTGATTACAATTTTGTCTAAGTTGTTTGATATCACCGTGACAATTTGGCCTGGTCCCCTGAGTATACCCTCCTATTTGGACTCTGCGAAAACTCCACCCTTCGCGAGATTCGTTTAAATCAGATCGTGCGCGCAACAGAGCCAACACATTTTTATTTAGGTATATCGCGTTTAATAAAGTGTCTTTTTCGTTTTTTGAAAACGAAAAAAATTGATACAAGACCGTTTTACGAATTAATAATATCTGAAAGACGTAATAAGCCTACTTTTCGCTGCAGTGATGCTTAAAAAGGTATCTCAGATGCGATAATAAGTTTGTTAAAAATTGTCGATTTTATCACATTTCAAAACCTGATAAATAACAGAATAAAAATAAATTTAATATTGCCATTATTATTCGATTACACATTGTTTCAATAACATACAAACGTTCAAACAACAAAAATAAATTTATTCATTAAAACACAACCATAATAAAAGTGCAGGTAATCGTTAAGGTAGACAGTCATTTTGCATAGGCGAGTCTCAAAATAAAAGGAACATACAAATGGAAGAAGTTAAGGCTTTTTTATATGTTTAAATATAACCTCGCTGACAAAAATTTCACTATTTTGATTGCTTAACTTTTTAGTGATTGTTAAAATATATGCATTTATTTGTTTTCATGTTTTTCTCAACTACAAAAGAATTTTTTTCTCTAAACTCAAAATTAATTATTATAATAATAAATTAAAATGCTACAAATTGGAATATTCAGGCATCAACTGGACTAGAGTTAGGAGGGAACTGTTTAGGCCATTGGTTACATCAACGATACATTTTGCTTCGACTTTAAAAATAAAATGCTATACCAGACGGTTACGGTCAACGCACGCGTTAACGATAACGGCTACGGTACGACATAAAAAGGGATTTCACTGATTGGCGAAAATACTTCTACTGTGTGATGCTAAACAATATGGTAACGATTTAAATACTTTAAGAATTTAAAAAATCCCTATTTTTGTTAAGCCAAAGATCGGATTTAAAAATTGTGACAAAAGGCACAGATATGCACAGTATTAATAATGAACACACTTAAATTATATTAAAAGAAAAGAAAAACTTAAAATCTAATAAAACCCAGAACCTAACAAAAAACCTCAAAGCATGCAAATAACAAAATGCGCCTATCGAAAACTAAAAGAAATTTAAAAAAAATTAAAATAAAGTATTAAAGCGTCGTATTTATAAAGGGACGTTCCCACCGATGTTTTCTTTTAAGAGTTTAGCGTAGAATAAATCTTGTGGTCTAATAACTCGAGTTTTTTTTGTATTTTTTGTTCCTTAAACCTAAGGACTTACTTTTAAAAATATTCTAACTTATCTTAAGTATATTTTCTTTATATATTATATACTATGAAATCATAACAATTGTACAGAGCTTTGTAATAATTATCAGCCAATATACACATATATTGCATTAAATATTAAATATACACAGCATATAAGCGTATGCGAGTTGCGATTAAATCGTAACACCGCTCTGAGCAAGAATTTTCTAGCAAATTTTGGCACGTAAAACTTTTTTGTTTTTAAATATTTCGAGTCAAAATTTCGCGAGCCATTAAACCAAACATTTTTAAAATCTTTTGATTTAACGCTTTTTAGGCTGATTTTTCAAAAAAAGTAATTGACAGTGAATTTGCAAATTAGGCCCACGACACACGAGCGTTAAATTGACGTTCGCACATTTCCAACCGTTGTTAACCCTTGTTGGGCTAGACGCGCGTTCGTCAGAAGAGTTCTAACGCTCGTGCGGCACAACCTGACGTTGATTTATCGCTCGTGTGTCACGAGCCTTATAGGTTACGCACCCTTAAAATAAAAAACAAAAAAGTTTAAAAAAGTGTTAAAAAATAATTCTATTGTTCTTAGATCACAGATCCATTAAATATACTTTGCGTGGTTTTAATAAAAAAAATAAAAAAATTGAAGCTATTTTTTAAGAGCACCTTTTAAAAATGGACCTACTAGTTCTTTTTTTATTAAAATTTCTCACTTGAACTCACTGTGCAAAAGTTTTTAACTTCAAAATGTTTTTTATTTAATTTGTTGAAGTTGGCAGATTTTTTCTTCTTAATTAAAAAAACGAATGATACTAAAGCACCATATTAAAACTGACAACTTCAATCACCTGGTATCCCCTCTACAGTCTTACTCGCCATTTTTTGTTTAAAACAAATGGCTTACCCTAAATACCATAGCCTAAATGCATAAAACTACTTAAGAGAGCTTTTTCTTTTAATTTACTCGTTAGATTAAGGCATTTAAGTTCTGCAATACCACAATTTTGAGTTACAAAATTGGCTCGTTTTTTAAAAAATATTTTTTAAATGATAGAATCTGTGAGTATTTTTTTTAAAGAAGAAAAAAAACTTGTGGTTTATTTTACATTAATATTGCCTTAAAGAGAACGTGTTGATTGTTGTAACTTATATCCTAAAGTGTGAATTAAACTATCATTGTAAGACCTGAGAAAATGGGCCTAACGATCTGTAAAAACCTGACAACAAAACTACTTCTAAACTTTCACTTCAAAAAACAGTTGGGCGCCTCACCCCTATTATTTATTTAAATATCGAGTTAGTGTTATGAAACGCAGCATATGTTACATTTAACCTACATATAACTTTTTTTTTATTTATAATAAGACATACATAAGTTCAATATATTTTTTTTACAGTTGGCAGTTCCAGCTAGCTTAATCTCTTGCGAGATCAACGAACTAAATAAGACCATAAGTCTTTAAATTGATCTTACTTTTGACTTTCGAGAAAAGAAAGATCAAATTCTAGACATCGACATACTATATCGAACAATCAAAAAACACCTTATTACATAATATTCAAGTTGCTTTTTTTTTTCAAAAATGTAGGGCTAATCAAAATTTGTACAACTGGGATGTGTAAAACTGGGGGCAAAAGACGTTTACTGTCTTCTTTCTTTTTTAATTTTAAAAAAAGTGCACCCGATCTTAAATTTTTTTTAAAACCCTGTCTTAATTATGTCAGGCCCGTTGTTAAATTGCACATTTAGAGGCACTTGCGTTTGTGCTATACAATAAATTTATACTTATTTACCTACACAGATAATGGCAGTTAATACTTGCTAAAAAGTTTTTTTTCGAAAATAATTTTTCTCATTAAAATTATATCTACACCCTGCAATGGTTACGTTTCCTTACTGCCATTCATCCGGTAAATTTTTATTATCTTTTTGAATGAGTTTAAAAAAAATCGTGCCAATACAAATTTGAGTACAAGGTGGATCACAATGGGTGTAGTTCATAGTCACGCGTTAAATTTTTAAAATCAGCGTAAAAAAGATAGATTTTGACCGATGAACGAAAATTGAATTTTTCAATTTTATTTTTTTTAATAGAAAGTATGTTAAAACCAATTGTCATCATAAAGGTCCTTTTTTACGCTTTTTAAAAATATATAGTTTGTTATACTTATTTTCAAAAACAATCAACGTAACGAAGATTTTGACCGGTGAACGAAAATTTAATTTTTCTATTTAATTTTTTTTAATTGAAAGTATGTTAAAGTCAATTGTCATCATATAGGCCCTTTATTACGCCTTCTAAAAATATATAGTGTGCTATACTTATTTTCAAAAACAAGCGAGTTATTTCAAAAATACTAAACTTAGCTCAATATTTGATTAAAATCACAGCTGTTGAAATTTATGGCGCTCTTTTATTTTTAGCTATTCAAACAATGATAAAACAAATAACAATTTTTAAAAAATGAATGTTGTTCGGAAATGAGGTTATGTAAAAAAACTATCTGATTTTTAAAAATAGGTGTATCAAACTATATATTTTTGAAAGCGTTCAAAAGCACCTTTTTGGTTATAATTAAATTCAACAGAATTACACCTAACTTGAGCTACCCTGTACATTTAAAATTAATTTCCACCACTAAAAAATAAGTTTTTTTCGCAAAGAAATTTAATTTTTAATTTTCGTTTTTACTACAGACGATAAAATTCATTAATTGGAACAAACAAATTAATACTAAAAAACATTATCACAACCTTTAGCTGGAAGATTTTGGCGGGAATTCAAATAGAATATTATTACAGAAATTTTTCTTTTTAAATATGACACCACAATTGTCTTTGGTATGCATTGACAAGTTGCATTTAAAATTTTTTTAATTTAATAATTAACTAATGAATCAAAGATGGCAAGTTGTATTTAAAAAGTGCAGTAAGAAAAAACAAAAACGAAAAATCACCGCACTCTCTTTTATTAATATTTAAAAAAACTAACAAAACAAAAGCGTACAATTTAAATAATACTCGAGAAGGAAGTATTGCACGTTGTGAAAACACAACAATTAAAAAGCTACATGTAATACTAAATATTGACTAAATGCTGCTGCTATCTTAAGTAACTTTCTTTAAGTAAAACCTAACTCTAAATACCCACCAACCATTACGACTTAGAATCAGACACATTTTTATTTTTTTCCCCAAAATTTTAGACTCACAAGATTTATTTCTACAACTCAAATGAGAGACTTTTTACGTTTTCATCATTACAATTCATATTTGGTTTATTTTCGTTGCTTTTTTCAAAAAAAAAATTATTTAAATTAAGTACCGGTACTTCCCCCCCTTAATTTAACATTTTTTCTTCGTCAAATATTTTCATTAAAGCTTATTGGGTCTTTATTGTACCTACAAATTACAAAGGGCAACTTAAGACCAGCAAGCCACGATTTGTTTCTTTAGGAAGTTCTCGTATCATCAAGTGTGTATGTGACTTGTTTTCTCAATTATTTTAAGTCTTTTGAGGCACATAGTTTGGTAATACAATATGGTGAATAGCACACCTACCAACTATATTAAATAAAGCGATATTTATTTAAATTTTAAAAAACTACATTCAAAAAGGTGATGCACCTAATTAATTTAAAATTTTTAAAATGGGCAGATTAAAATGTTACTTTCGTTAACAACCATCACAAAATTACACGCGAATTAAACATAAAGAGTGGCGATTTGGTATCCAAAAAAAGGATATTTTGATTTTACAGAAATTTACAAAGTAGGCCCGAGACACACGAGCGTTAAATTGACGTTCAACGCATCGCTGATTCCAACAGCTATTAGCTTTGTTCTAGCCACCCCTAATAATTGTTTATGGTGTATTCAAAATTATCGGCTACTGATGTTACCACTTGTATGGGAAACTTTTCACGAATACAAAGGTTTTTTATGTATTTTCAATGTGAATCGCAAAGTATCACAACTTCGATAGCGTCCGTCTTAGTTAACGCTCGTGTGAATATTACGGTCACTTTACGTAAACGACGCACGTTATTTAAACGCTCGTGTGTCCCAGACCGTAACTTTGAAAAATTGTCGAGGCCACCCTTTCCGATCAAGTATAATTATTGCTTATGAAATTATTCTTTCAAAAATTGTACTCAAGATGCTGAATAATTTAAAAAACGCGCTCGATTATCCAATCGTTTTAAGTTAAGGATAAAGGATTCTTTTATTTATTTTAAATATTATAAAAATCTTTGTGGGTGATATTTATTTTCCCTTTACCCCTCTTTTTTTGAAAACAACCAATGTAAGAATCTTTAATAATTTTTCTAAAGAAAGGCAATTTTAAGGCAAAAACATTCATGAGTTAGATGGTGCATCGTTTTATCAGTTTTAAGAAGCTTAAATTAATAACTATTTAGCGGTGAAGTGGGGGAGAGAGGGTAAAAAGTAGAGAGAACTTGGGCTTAAAAACTACAACTATAAATTTAGATATTTTGGTTATTTTTGGCAGACTTTTGTCTTTTGGGAACGTCACGCCTTCGACAGACTATGGCACGTAATGAGCTACTCTAAAAAAATTTCCCTTACAAACTATTAAAAATTAAAAAGAGACACAATCTGTCGAAGAAAATTCTTAAGACGCGCGAGATAGATTAATAATTGTCTCATAAAGGCCCATATTTTATAAAACGTAACAGAACTTTTTATTTTTATTTAACGACAAGATGTACACCACAAAATTTTGCATCACGTTGGCTTACTTATTGATATGGCTCAAAAAACAAAGAACATTCCAACACGCACTAAACTTTGGCATTCGAAAAGTCTTAATTTAATTTTTTTTTAAATCCTCAACTATTGCCAACACTATTAATGGACTTAAAAAACAAAGATTTTAACACATTTATTTGTAATAATTGGACCAGAAAGAAAAATTCTTAAGCTCGTAAGTTTATTGGATTGTCAGTATACAATTGAAAAAATTTTTTTACAAGGCACTAGCTCATGTATTTTGTGAAGAAAGTGTCGTTACTTTCGTCTAGGAAAAAAATTGTTTAAAAAAAAGGCACTCAAATAAATTTACACAAAAATTACCTAATTTTAAAGACTAGAATTGAATTGTATTTTGAGATATAGGGTGATTTTTCTTAAGTCGTACTAACATTGGGATCTCGGTAACCGTAAGAGTTAGGAGATCGGTTAAATTAGCGAAAAATTGCATATTTTAACGACCTTTAAGAATCCGTTTAGAAAATTTCAAAATTCGAAATCGTTCCTGAAATAACGCAAAAAAAACTGAAAATTGGCAATTTCGTTTTTCGACTATAGTTTCAAAATGGCTTACTTAGGAAAAAACATTATAGGGAAAAGTTTTTAGGAGATCAAAAAAGCTATCAAATGATACCAAACTCGACTTTTTATCATATCGACGGTAAACGTCGCGACGTTCAACTTTTCATTTTTTTTATAGGAGACGTGATATCACGCCAATGTGATAAAAAGTCGAGTTTGGTATCGTTTGATAGCTTTTTTGATCTCCTAAAAAATGTTTCTTAGAATTTTTTTTCTAAAGTAAGCCATTTTGAAACTACACTCGAAAAACAAAAACAAAATTCGCAATTTTCAGTTTTTCTGCGTTATCTCGGAAACTATTTTGAATTTTTAAATTTTCTAAACGGATTCTTAAAGTTCATCAAAATATGCAACTTTTTGCCATTTAACCATTTTTGTAACTCTTACGGTTTCCGAGATGCCCATGGATCACCCTGTATTTCGAGTATTATTACTCTCGATAGGAACGATTTTTAATTTGTTAAAAAAAGTGTAATAATTATTACAAATAAATATATTAAAAAGAAATTTGCCCCTTTATTATTAATCTTTTCTTTGATAAAAATCCGTAAGCTCAAATAAATAACACCTTAACCTACCGAACACCAAGTTTATACCCTAAACTAAGGCAGATATGCCGAATCTAAATACATATATTTATAGTAATGTTCATACGTTATATATTTTTATTAATTAATATATAAGATATATAGTTTTAGTGGCGATGATTATATACTTGAAACACAAGTGGCACTTGGATCACAAATACTGTAAAACCTAAATCAAATACTATCAAGTGTCTAAATCTCATTTTGGATTTTAATTCTTCAAATTGGCGTCGAGCATAAATTTGTCAATTTGGTATTTTTTACGTATCCAATCCGCGTCCCTTATAAATAATTGTTTTGGAAAACAATTTCGATAAGCGAGCGATTGTACCAGCCGGAGAGGCCACAATAGTGAACTTTATTGTGCACAACCCTATCCTATTAACTCCTAATTAGATATCAATAAGCTGAGCTTAACTTAATCCTAAGTGTTTTTTTTGGGTTTTTCGAATTTTTCTCATTAAATAAACAACGCTATTACTACATTTTTTGAAGGTACACAATGTCAGACATAGATTATTAATTAGTAACTAAACGAGCATTTAAAACTTCCCACTTTTGTTGAAGGTCATTTTAAATTCGCGACCATTCGCTCACATTTTTAAAATCATTCGCTCTCTTTCGCACGCACACAAATAAGTAATCACATTGCTAGTTTTGGTGGTCACATAATTACCGTTAGGGAACATATCAAAATAAATCACAAGAATTGCGGATGTGTTAAGAAAAAAAAATCATTCGGCAAATTAAACGCGCAACCACCCTTTTTCTTTAACCCTAAATTTATAATTAAAATTCCTAACCCTATCGTTTCATTATTATTATTATTAAAAATACCCTATTACGAAATTATTTAAATAAAAAATAAAACAATTCTCTATAGCTTTTGGTACATGTATTACACTCTAATTACACTACGCATTAGTCGACTTGTACCTTTGTCATTGCCTTTGCGTATTATGGCATTTAAAAATATTATTTTTTCTTGCGCCTATTATATTTACCAACAACATCTATTAACACCACCGATCACAAAAAAATGCCGATTTTTTTGATCCTATCACGAGAAATTTTTTTACCTAATTAATCCGATAAAGGCGCGAGAAACATTCAGGATTGGCTGTCAAATATATAAGCGATACACAACAAGAATCCCAACTACCAAAAATCTTATATACTAAATAATATTGTAAATTCTAAAACTACATACACATACTACAGATTGGCAATAAGATATTTAGATTATTTTTTTTTAGAAAACTCTATGGAACTCACAAGTAGACTATTACGAGAGGCCAATTTAAAGCGTTTTCTTTTTTATCTTGTAATCTTAAAGCGGTGAATTCGAGCCTCCCGACATATAGCCTTAATTTGCACCATACATTAATTTTGTATTTTGCACGTCTAATTACAATTACCTTCGTTTGTTATTAACATACTTTGGCCCGTTTTATTTAAAAAAAAAGCGAATTTTATCAAAAAAACATTTTTCCGCTAAAATTCGCCAATTATTATTTTTGTTGGTAACACTTAAAAAGTTTCAGTACATAAATTGTTTTTTTTTTAAATAAGTCATCTTAATCGTTATTATTATGATAACACTATAAAATACAGTTATTTCTTAAAATTATTGTTCCATAGTTTACGATATGACTTAAGAGCTACTGGCTATATGTGGACCCTACCAACCAACCGCTTGCAATTTGTTGGTAAAAGTTCTTAAACTTGCAAAATACATTATTTAGAAAGCTAACGAAGCTTAAAACAAGAGCTCTCAAAAACAAAAAATTTTTTTTTGTTATTTTTTAAAATATTTTTATAAATTAAAAAGCCACTTAATAGTCACAGCACAGTTGTGTACATTAAATACATATGTTAATTTTTTTTTCATAACCGGTAGATAATTCTTTAGAAAAACCAATCTATTTTTTTTCCACCTTTTACAAAAATTATTTATTTTTTTAATTATTTCCAAAATCAAAAACCTAAAAACTGCTTACTTACTAAAATGAAGAAATCGATTAAACCACCGCAAAACACCTTCGGTGCAGACATTTGTACATAAAAAAATATCGACGCAATTTATATTTTTTGCTTAGGGATTTTAGATCTTTAATCAGTCTTTTCACTACAAACAGATTGGTAACATTGACAAACCAACCAAATTACCCCTTATGATACTTTTTAAAGACTAGAATTGGAATAATTCACTAATATCGAGCCATACGTTAAAACAAAACACTATCGATAATCACCATCGCTAATCCAATACAAGGTGGTTTTTTAAAGCGGTACCAACGTTGCCAGCGCAACGGTAACAGTTTAAGAAGGCGTGTTCTAACCAATGGGCGGGAAAGTTGATATTTATACATTCCGCTCGTAACCATTAGCGACTTTATTATCCAGATGTATCACTTACAGACATGATTCCTGATAGGGTAAGGCTCAAAGAAGGCAATGACATGTTTGCATATAGGAAATAAGAGCCTAATTATTGAAAAAAGTTCAACTGAACTTGGTTTATTAAGTTTTCTTTTATCCTTTAAAAAAAAAAATGATGTTGATTAAAAACAACATACTCCATGTTGTTTTTTTTTATTCTTCAAAAAAACAAATAATGTTGGGTAAAAACAACATCCTCCATGTTGTCTTTTTATAAGTTTTTTTTAATCCTTCAAAAAAACAAATGATGTTGAGTAAAAACAACATCCTCCATATTGTGTTATTGTTCTTTTTTGATCCTTCAAAATAACAAATGATGTTGTCAACATCCTCCATGTTGTTTTATTGTTGTTGTTTTTTAAGTTTTTTTTAATTCTTCAAAAAAACAAATGATATCGGGTAACAACATTCTGATTTTTAAATTACACCAAGTTCAATTGGATTTTTCTCACTAATTAGAATCTTATTTCCTACATACAAACATGTCATTGCCTTCTTTGAACTATGACTATTAGTCATAGGATATTAGGAATTATGACTATTAGTGATATCAAACGGACATTAAAGTCGCTAACGGTTACGAGCCGAATGTCTAAGTATCAACTTCCCCGCCCATTCGTTAGAAACCGCCCCCTTAAATATTGACGTCAGCTCGTTCTTTTATTTTTAGCGCAATATGATTGGTGGAATAAACCGTCGTCAACATTTAGCGCCCTATGCTGCTGGGATAACATCAGTACTACCCTGTATTTCCAAAAATTTCGATTTGTAAAGTAACGAAAGTGCCCCGTGGCGATGGCTCGATATTATTGACTTAATTTATGTTTTTTTTTAAAGAATTTAATTGGTTTGTCATACTTCGCGCTGCACACCTAGCGAATTGGGTGGCCAACTGTTAATTCCCTAGTGCAAATCTCACAAATGCTTACTTACACAGTTAGCTATAGATGAATCGATTTCATGAACACCACAATAACACAATGTGATTGTTGGTATTCATAGTGAAATTAATACTACGTCCGTTTTATCATTAAATCAGTTTTTATTAATTTTTTTAATTAAACGCGACTTATTTTAATTTTAACTACTACGAGAGTCGAATTGTGATGAAAAATAATTTTTGTTTCGATCGTAGCACAATTTCACGTACGAACTAATCACAGTACAATATGGACTATTATATTATTAATATATCCAAGAAGTCTATGGCTAACATATAAAGTACATAGAATACAGTTATTATAATAAAATTTATATATTTATATATATATATATTTTTTTCAGCTTAAACTAGAAACGATATATATATTATCGGCTATTATTTTAAAAGTGTTTTATTACTAACTTTTATTTAAGAATACTCAGCGTGCAGTCTAATTTGATTGTGTGGTGTTATCTTAGCGGTTCCCCCGTTATTTGGGGCGATTTTTTTGCAATGATTTATAACAAAATATGATTATTTTGTATGTGTATTTTTTTGATATTAGGAAGTGGAGATCACAGGTTTGTGGGGTTAACAGAGTTTGCGCTCGTTTTATTCACATTTATTAACTTAAAAATTGTTACCGCTTATCTAAAATAAAATAAGGTCAGACTACAGGTATCTTATGCGCTTAAATAAAAATTTAAATTATCTAAAATGTTCACATTTTGGTTTATTAATTGCACAATTTGCAGGATTCGTTCGACTAATTAATCGGCGCCAATTTAAAAAAAATTTTATCTAAAAAATTGCTTTTTACTTTCTTTCAATTTTTGCTACGACTTGTTATCACATGTTATACCAGAAATCTTATTTTGATAATACTATTCTACAATTATTCTAATATAATATTTTGCTTTTAATTATTAAGATAATTTGGCAATTTTTAAATCACACTTATAAGATCGAGTATTAATTAATTAAAGTAAAATCAGTTTGTATCCTGTATTTGATTTAAATTCTAATCGCTCCAACCCAAAAACTAAACATAATACACAAAAAAAAAATTTATTTCAGTTTCCTTACAATTTTAAATCAAACTTTTTATTTTGAATAAGTACCAAACTGCAAACTGTACTATTCGTTGGAATAGATAATCTTTCCGTATTAAAAAAAAATTAAAATTTAATGACTAGGAATAACTTGTGAAGAGAATTTAACTTATAAAATTAGCGATTACGATTTTTCTTTAATGCCGATAAGATACACTCGACTACTATTTGATTAGAAAAATTTGTACTATTTCGTCACAAATTATATTTAAGATATTAATAACAAAAATAGTAATAAATGTGATAAACGAGCCAACCACACTGGGAAAACAAACACAACACATACAAATAACATAGGTACGTTAATCTTCAACATCTATATACATGATAGGAAAATATCTTATTATGATGAAAGAAGCAAATTCAACGCGTACAACTAAATTAAACACCTTCTTCGTCATCGTCGTCGTCGTCGTAGTTCAATTTGGTCGTGTTTATAATTTTTTTAAATTATTTAATCGACTAGTTTGGGTTACGTTAAACAACTGTAGCGTAGTACGCAGTTGAGCTTTCATCAACAAATATAGCAGTCAAATTTGGAATATTGAAGCATATTAAGTCACGTTAGTGTTTGTATAACACAGTTGCGTTAAGTGCTTACTAATACTTACTATACATACGACGCGCGTAGAGACGTAAAAATGCGACGCAACTCTTAAAATAAAATAATCGTCCCTTAAATAATATTTAAATTCAAAAACAAAACTTATACACCGTAACGCAATTTTACGTCGCTTCGACGCCTTAAAAACTAAACAAAAATGTACGATTCTAAAAACAACAATCTAAATCACCATAAAATTAAATACACGAAAGTTTAACAATAAAAGATCATTAAATAATACAATTAATAAATATCTCGTACAAAGATAATTCTCTTTTTAAAACACTTACATCTAGAGTTTAAAATTCGAAAAACCTTTTAATAGTTAAAAATACACTGTCAAATTCCATTCGAAAATTTATACTTTTTTTATTTTGACTGACGCAAATTACATTGACTCACCGCTACCGAGCAGATCTCCGGGCAAGAACGAGTTTAAACTTGACGGCGTGGCCCTAGCTTGATCGCTACTGTCTAACGTGCCGCTTCCCCATAAACTTGCCGTAGAAGCGTTATTCGGCCAACCGGTGCTCCAAGTATCTCCTCCTGTACCCGGTTGTTTGCTGCTGCTTCTCCAGCCGCCAGAAGAGCCACCTTGTTGCGAAGCTACCTGTTGCAATAAAGTCTGTGCATCCCAATCGGTTGGATTTTCAGCTAAGATTGTCGTATTGCCGAGTACACAATTATTAAGGGCAGTTTGGGCCTGTAACAAATACAAGTATTAGTTTACCGATAAACATTATTTTTAAACATTAAATGATGGTAAAAAACTCAGAATAAATAAGCGGAATCATTAACAACTCATAAATTGGATCCGTGTTTATCATCATTGAAACGTTTTTTGGTCTTATAAGCTTTACAACTGACTAGTCCTCAGAGCTGCAAGAGTTGGAAAAATGTAAGCCTTTTTTCTAACTTAATTCATTTTAGTGACTTAAGTCATTTTAAAACTCGTAACTTAAAAGACTTATAATTTAATTCATATTTAAAGTTGTGTTGTTAAATCATTTTTATCTATCTGGTAAAAACTTAAGTCAAAAGAAAAGACTGAAGTCATTCAGAAAAGACTCAAGTCATTTAGAGAAGATTGAAGTCCTTTAGAAGATTTTGACTTGACTTAAAATAATGATTAAACTCAAAATAAACACTAAAGTCATTGTCTTAAGTCAAAACAAAGACTTAAGTCGTTTCGAAATTGACTTGACTTGAAGAACAGATTTGCGACTTAAGTCAAAAATGATGATTTAAATCAAAATCAAGACATTTCATTTTGACTTCAGTCATTTTGAAAACTACTTGACTGAAGAACAGACTTTTGTCTTAAGTCAAAAATAATGATTTAAATCAAAATAAAGACTAAAGCCATTTCATTCTGACTTAAGTCATTTCGAAAATGAATGGACTTAAAGAACAGCATATTTATTTAAGTCAAAAACAATGATTTAAGTCAAAAACAATGATTTAAATCAAAAAAGACCTAAGTCATTTCACGTTGACTTAGATCATTTCGAAATGACTTGACTTGAAGAATAGACTTGCGAATTAAGTCATAAATAATGACCGAAATCAAAATAAAGACTTAAGTCGTTTCGAAAATGAATCCACTTGAAGAACAGCATAGCGATTTAAGTCAAAAACAATAATTTAAATCAAAATCGAGACTTAAGTCATTTCACGTTGACTTAGGTCATTTCGAAAATGAGTTGACTTGAAGAATAGACTTGCGAATTAAGTCATAAATAATGACCGAAATCAAAATAAAGACTTAAGTCAGCTTGACTTAAGTCGTTTCGAAAATGAATCCACTTGAAGAACAGCATAGCGATTTAAGTCAAAAACAATAATTTAAATCAAAATCGAGACTTAAGTCATTTCACGTTGACTTAGGTCATTTCAAAAATGACTTGACTTGAAGAATAGACTTGCGAATTAAGTCATAAATAATGACCGAAATCAAAATAAAGACTTAAGTCAGCTTGACTTAAGTCGTTTCGAAAATGAATCCACTTGAAGGACAGCATAGCGATTTAAGTCAAAAACAATAATTTAAATCAAAATCGAGACTTAAGTCATTTCACGTTGACTTAGGTCATTTCATAAGTCATAAAATGACTTAATTTGAAGAACAGATATACGACTTAAGTCACATTTAAATAGTGATTCAAATCAAAATAAAGACTTAAGCCATTTCATGTTGACTTAAGTTATTTCACAAATGACTAGACTTGATAAAAGAACGGATTTGCGACTTAAAACTTAAGTCAAATTAGTTTAAGTCTTCATTTGACTTAGGATTTAATAACTTGTTGCAGCTCTGTTAGTCATGAAAGGTAATAATTATTAAACCTAAGTAAGAAAACGTAAATTTTTTTTTAAGGTTTGCAAACTTACTTTAGTAGCTTCTTCACGAGTTGAATATTTGGCAAGAGCAAAACCTTGATGTAAATACAAGTGAAAACTTTGTAGTGGTCCATGTTGCATACATAAAGTACGAAGAGTCGAACCATCGATCTATAAAAAATAATAAATCAAACATTCGGCAAATGAAAAAAAAGTTAACAAATTACTTGAGCAGTTAAGTTGCGTAACAAAAGCCAAGGAGATGAACCCCAATTACCGGACCCACGTTGGACGCCCCATGAAGAAACGGAACCCAAATTGGTAGTCCAACCGTTAAGAGTAGATGCACCTTTTGTGGCGATACCGGGAGGAGGTCCTCGCGATTTTGGTGCGCCCCACAATTCGGAGGTTACTGCTGTCGATGGATTGAGATCACCTAATGATCCTTTAGAAGTTGGCAGTTTATTTTGTGGACTAAAAATAAAACTTCAATAAGCACAAATTCCAAGACTTTCAAATTCCAAAATACCTAGTAAATGCACTGGGTGTCGAAGCAGGAGTAAAGCTCCAAGTAGAAGAGCTTAAACTAAGAGGTTGTATGGCGTCTCCACCGGGTGGCGAATTTTTAGTAGGATTCATATTGAATAATTCGGTATCTTTAATAGTTGCGATTGAAAGAGGCGAACGTACGACCGAACCCGGAGTAATACTTGGATCGTCTTCGATCGATTTCATTTGATTTCCCTTTAAAAATTCATTTACACTTTTTAACGATGGCAAAATAAATTAAACTTACCTTCCAAGGTTTTCCCGGTTCAAATTCAGGTACTAAATCAGTCAATGACTGTTGCACAGGTGCAGGCCATTGACCATCTTTATTATCAGATACGGTGTCATTTGAGCCGGTATCGGGCCATCCACCTGTATCTGACGATCTTCCACTCGACCATGGGCTACAAAAATTCAAACTGCATGAAAGAAAAAAAGGTAATTAATAAATAAAAAATCGTAACCGTTTCAAATCCCCCCCACAAAAAAAAACTTTTTTCTTACCCATCGGGTTGTGTGAGTCCTAACGGATTTAAATTAGGGGAGCTGTTGGATTGAGAAAGAGGCTTTGATATTGAACCAGGAGCACGACTAAATTCGCTGCCTTCTTCTTTGTCTAGTGCAGGTAATTTCCATTGATTCAGTCTTGATTGTTGCTGACTCTGCATAAAAACGGTTTTAATTTTAAACAAAATTTAAAAAACAACTTACCACTTGAGTGTCCTTCATAGCGAGTTCAGCGAAATTATTTTGTAATGCATTAAGATCGTGCATGGTGTTGTTCTTAAAGATATCTGGACCGCCGCTCGAACTACCAATATGTTGGTGTTGTTGTTTCACATAAATTGCTTGTTGAGCTGCTATTTGATTCTAAGAACAATTTTTTATTAATTTTAAATCGACTAATTTTTAGTTGTTAAAACCCACCTGTAAGTTTGTTATTTGTTGCTTGGTTTTTGTAATCAAAACCGAACATTGGAGCAACATATTATTTGGTTTGCCACCCATAGTTTGCGACTGGGCCACCGACTGTTGACTGAGGAGTTGTTGCAAATTTTTAATTTGTTGCAAAAGCTGATTTAATAATACTAAAGTGTGTGGTGCTAATGGTTGATTTAGGATCTACGATTAGTTCAAGTTAATATAATTGTCTAACTTTTCGTTTGTAAACTCACTTGATGATTTAAATATCCGGCTTGCACGGCCATTTGAATTTGTTGCACCAACATACGTAGTTGTTGCGACGATGGAGTAGTTTGAGGTTGTAACGAACGACCACCACCACTTCCAAATCCTTGAGAACCACCACCTTGCGCCAACATTTTTTGCATATTGTTGATTAAACAATTGGCACCCCCTGAAGATGCGTTGTTTAAATTGTTGAGTAAATTTGGAGCATTGCCTCCCTAAATTAAATTAAATTAAGGATTAGTCAACTAAATTTAGTTTGTAATTTGTAACTTACAGGTGGGAAAGGCATTTGTCCAGGACCGGTTTGGAAACGTTGACCGGGAAATTGTCCAGAGCCTTGATGATCGTAGTGATCCTCGTGACGTGTACGCCAACTATCGATATTAGCACCACGGACGGCACATAACATATCTAATGCGTCTTCCAAGTTCATTTCTTTTAATCGCAACGCATTTTCTACATCCTCTTTCTACAACAAAAAAGTTATAACAACTAGTTTTAAGAATCAAAACGGTTGTGCTTACTTTATATCCCATATCGACGAGAACGCGGAATTGTTTTGAATTCCAAACCATTTCTTTGGTGAGAGTGGGTTTGGGTCCTTGTTTGTGATTCCAATCCATCTCATTTTCCCAAAGTGGAGCTACCATCGGTTTCTGTTTTCCCCATGGACCGGAAGCGTCGTCCCAAGCAGGTCCGGTTTCGTCCCAAGAGCCGTTACGTCCGTGACTCCAAACAGAGCCATCGGGTTTAACTCTACTTTGTGCCATCCCGGGTGGACCGCTTGCATTACCGCCACGAGTTAAATTAGCACCACCGGGCAAATCTTTCCAATGCGACCCTGCAATAGAAATAATAGTTTCTTGCACGCTTTTCTTCAAAGTTTATTTTTTTTAGATTACACTTAATACTCTTGGGTAATACGATTTTCTAAAATCTTACATAACCTTATTAAAAAACAATAGAAACAATTCGAAGAAAATTTTTTTAAAATCATTACTTTTTAGTAAAAAAAAACAAATACATACTTTTCATGAAACTTTTTTGGTTCCTGTACTTTAAGTACGCGTCTATTTGGTTCATTTTTAATTTCTTACAAAAAAATCAAAGGTAGAACAGAAAACAACCGTTAAATAATCGGATATTCACTAAAAAACAAGTAAATTTTTTGATTGGTTGATATTAATCTGTCATTTGTCAGTGTCATATTAGTGACGTCACTGCCGCAAAAAAATTTTTAAATCAAATTTCTCGCGGTTTTTTAATTTTTTTCTAATATTTAGCGCGTTATTTTGATACAGTTTAATTTAAATAATTCATTAACTGAACACAATTATGTAGTTTTAAATTAATATTTAAGACGTCACCCGTTATAAGTTATAATAGTGACGTCATTAGCTCAAAAACGCAATAAAATAAATTTTTTTTTATTTTGCGTTGGTAATACACTCATAGGCGGAGTGCGGACGATGGGAATTAGCGACTCGTAGTGGTCAAATTTGTAAGTTACGTGGTTGGGCAGTTCAAATAATTTTTTTTTAAATATTGATAAACACAAGGAAATGTTTGATTTTTTTAAATAATTCATATGGAAGAAATTGAGGAATAATCATATCTGTACATTTTACATAATTTTACATTTCCTTATGCTTTGACAAAGTCATATGATCGAAAAAATAAGTTATTTTGTTAATTAATTTTTGGACGTTTTTAGACTCCTCGAGTCCAAAATAGCAACGAAAACCCTAAAACAACTCTTTCTGATTAGTATAGCATATATTTCGTTAGAAAAAAATAGTTTGTAACTCCATATCTTGAGATTTGCTTTTAAGAGTATTTTCGCGCCATTAGTAGTAGTATAGGGTTTTAAGGACTTTGCAATTGCGCCAAGTGATTTTACTTGAAATTTTGTGGTTTTCTATGCTTTATATTTACTAATGTGCTTTTTTAATATGTTAATATTATTTATAACATTATTTTAAATCAAAAGAAAATTGTATAAAATGAAAAGTCAAACCTAACCTAAAAATTTTAATTGTCAAATTATGAAAATAAATTTTTATTTAAAAAATAACATATTTTGTTGCACACTGTGGCTCTATAAGGCAAGGCCAGGCTCAGTGTTCTTTTTTATGAAGTTTTGAGGGAAAACTGTACAAAGAAATGCTTTTATCCGCATTTTTGGCAGACTTGAGGCAATTCACAATTGACCAATTAATATAGCTATCAGCGCACATTTCTGTAAATTTGCTCTTCGTTTGAGTTCCCTAATCCATGAATGACGGATTTAATATGTCATTTACTTATTACCTGCACAAAATTCGCACTCGTTTATAAAATTACAAATTTGCATGCATGTGTCAAGTGCTATTTCCAACCACGTTACTTACAGAAGTTACCGGTAGTGGCGCTGATGCTAACTTGCACGGGGCCTATTGTAGCATCGAAAACCATCGAAAACGGTGAAGTTTTGAAATTTTGAAGTACTAGTTTTTTTTTAGTTTGAGATTGGTATTTAAGATAATTATTTTGACATGATACAAATTAATTATGAATAAATTATGATTATTTAAAAAAATAATTACAAAATACCAATAGGATAATGTAATTTTTACGTAAATTGATTATTAAAATTAAAAATATTAAAATAACTTTTAAATTTGTGATGACAAACAAAATATAGCGCGATAGCGCCATCTCTTGGTAAAATCTTAAAAGTCTTTTTAAAATTTAGCCTGCTCTTCCAAGTGATTTAAATCTCGTTTTGAATTACAAAATGAGGATTCAAGTTTATAAAAAACGTTGCCAAGACAATTTTCAAGAGAAGATGGGGTAGAAATACATGACATAGTGGTTCGAGCGTTCGAGTTTACCTTAAAACTACCGAAAAACGAAATTACATAAATAATAATAACATTTCTTTCTATTTGGTATATTGCTCAGGTAATAGTTTGGTTTAAGCTACCTAATCCTTCACCATAAAACTATGAAGCTCTAAGTATACACCTCCACATTATAATTTCGAAAACATTAAAAATGAATAAACAAAAAACAAAGAATTAAAATTGGCCAATCGTTTAAGTAATTTAGAAAACTACATAAAAACACCAATCATATCTTTTAATTATGCATTAAATTAACGATTAAAAAAAAATATATACAAACCTTGTTGTGGATTGCCCCACAAAGAAGTACCATCATCGTAATTAGGCATGGCACGTCTCTGTGATGGAGGCGAAGGCTCTTCCCAACCACCGGCATTGGCACCAGGTCCCATCGGCATCTTACCTTGATGATGCATATGGTGCGTTGCAGCTTGAGGAGCTGTTTGACCCCAAAATGCTTCGGCTCCGGCACCATTTAAACGCCCGGTTATTCCTGACAAAAGCAAAACTTCATGCTTACATTTTGTCGTGTGATTTAATTCAAAATCATTACATCATAAGTAAATCAAAATTTTACCATTGAATTATTGGCCAATTCATCTTATTACTAAATTAAAAAAAGGCTACGCAAAATTAAATAAAACCCTAGTACCAAAGCTGCATCTTGAGAAAACGAGACAAAATTTTATACTCGTTTCAAGAAGAAATCGAGCATTATGCTTACTACTTGGTTACAATTGATCCATGCAATAAAATAAAAAACCCAAGAGAAAACAACCAAGTGATTAAAAAAGGAAGCGCTTAAAAACCGAAAAGTGGAAATATGTGTAACTTAGTTCTTCTCCAAAACTTTCTTTTTTAATTATTACTAACTAGCGACAAAGCCAGTTTTATAATATAAAACCCAATAAAACTACAACTTAACGTTTACTAAACACAACTTACCTCTAGGATCTCCTCTCATGTCGCTTCCAGCTAAACGCATTTGATCTCGAGGATCTAACATACGCATTGGATCCGTATTGCTTGTACGTATGTCACGAATATCAGTTCTCAAATCCCTAGGATCCATATTAGGAGCACGAGGATCGGATGAACGTGGATCACCCCATCCAGGTGTACTTGCACTACCCCATTCGGTTTCTTTCTTTGGAGCACCCCACATGGTGCCTCCGTTACCTCCTCCTCCTCCGCCTCCTTGGCCACCTCCGCCACCGCCGCCGCCACCACCACCGCCGCCGCTATTTCCACCGGCGTTATTAGTGTTATTGCCGCCCCATTGCTGTTGAGCAGCGGGAACACCGGTCCAGACGTTTGAACTATCGGCGACGTCGTCGTCTTCGCCCCAAGTTCCGCCAATATTGGTAGCCGGTGTATGACCCCAAGGTTTTTGTTGCGCTTGTGGAGGTGGTTGACCACCGTTACGTAAGTTGGCTTCCCACAAATCTGTTCCATTATTAACGGTCGGCTTCCAAGCGGGTGTTCCACTACCGTCGATCTTCATTAGTGGTTCGGGGCTACCGGGTACGTCCCATGACGAATCTTGGTTTATGTGCTGCAACATAAATTTCTATATAAAAAAACAACTTGTTGTCTCGTTCAGGTTAATTTTCGGGTAATTATGATACTTACACCACCCCATCCGTCGTGGCTATAAATTGCTTCGCGCATATTATTCAATTGTTCCAACTGTTGTTTAGTTGTATTTGTAGGATGCGGTGGATTTGCCACATTAGGTGGAGGCGCCGTAGTCGGATTTGCTGTCGCACTAGTCGATGGGCCAGTTGGTGGTTTATTACCGGTCGGACCCCAACCGGGATTGTTCGGTTGGGAAGTCGGCGGTGGTGGTTGTCCATTCTGTTGTAAATTTTGATTCGATTTGTTTCCTGTCGTACAAATTAGAATTAGTTTAAGGTTTTTTAGTGTTTTTAGAGGCTTTAATTGTAACTGAAATTGTATAATTAAAATTACCATCTTGAGATTGTGGACCTGGACCACTTGCTGGAGGGCGGTTGGCTGTACCCCACTGTTGGGTACCTGCATTGTTTGCATTAGCGGCATTGGCCGTGCCCCAGCCACTTGAGTTATTTGCTTTAAAAACGAATAGTTTTAATTACAAATTAAGATAAAATTTTGATTGAAAAAAGGGACTCGTCGATGGCAGTTTTATTAGTCAAAAGCGTTTTACAAAAATATTAAAGTAAGTAGGAAGAGTATAAAAATCAAGACTCACCATTATTACTGGCCTGTTGCGAAGGAGGAGTTCCCCATCCGGTTGTTCCTGTACTAAGAGAACTCTCACCTCCACCACAAAGTCGTAAAGGCAGTACGTGGCCTAGACGTTCGAGTTGTCGTGTGCGCTGACTTAACGTAATTAGCCTTTCGAGGCTATAATAAGTCTCGTTGTCGCCGATTTTTGAATCGCAATGAGTAGAACTATTATTAACTTTTTTGAGGTTCAGTTCAGTGAGGTCACCTTCGAGGTTATCAGACTTTTGGTTGGGAATGTCTTGTCCAAAGAAGAATTTTAGAGCACCAAACTTACATTCTAACTTATCGCTATTATTGTGAGCGACCGCCGTGTGGTCGTTACGTTGTATTTTTGGTACGGTAACAAAGTTCAGAAGACAGTTTTCGGTCACAGATTGCATCCTAAGATTAGAGTTGCCAGTAAGGGAGCAACTTGAGCCAGATATCACAGATAATGCGCCTTCGGTGGCGCAGGGTAAGCTAGAGAGATCGGCTCGACTCTCTCTTGCTGCCCTAGCGACTTGTACTGGGGGTGCGCGGCCCCTCATGGCTGACGCTTGAGGCACTTGATAGGTAGGAAAAGTAGACTTCGGCTCGGAGGGGGTGGGGTCGCGCATATTTACTAGTGCTCCATGTCAGTCTGGTCAGCCAGAGATCTGTAACAATGAGAAAAATAAAAAAGTTAATTAGGTTATACAAACTTAACAATTGGCAAAGCATCAAAAACGAATTTGAAACGTAAGCGCCGGTCCAAATTGCAAAGAGGAAACGCTTTAAAATTAATGAATTACTATTATTGGACAAAATGGACCGATAAATTGTTCCACAATTAAAACAAAAGATTATTAAACAAAAACATTACATCACAAGTTAATAATAAAATATAAATAACTGGAAGTGGGTACTTGGATCAATGAAAATATTTCATTTCGAAATGGAGAAACGTACATCGAATGATACAAAATTATCAACATTTTCGATTACAGCCTTTATCTTAGAACTCGACTTTATTGTCTCAAATAGCGTTTACACAACATTAATATCGAAAATGTATTACTTTTTAACCAACGAATTAGTCAATAATTTTACTGCAAAGCACAAGCTTACTACGATAAAAAAACTACGAAAAATTGAGCAGTCATTAGAAGAAGTTGTTCAGAATCACAAAATCGCCTAAAGGCCCGTCCACACACACAGGCCTTGTTTTCAGTTTTGGTAGTAGGTCTGTAGGCAGCAATGGAAACAATGCTGAACATCCTACCCTTAAGGCTCGTCCACACACACAGGCTTGCCTTCCGGTGTGCCTGTGTTTGCCTTCCAAACCGGTAGGCAAGCCTCTGTGTGTGGACGAGCCATTACATCAGTGGTGAAAGCCAAAGCATTAAATGAGGCTTACAGACTAAAAACTCACTCCTCTATAGGAAGAAATGGGGAAGAACATGCCTCAATCCTAAAAGAGATGGAAGAGCACCCATACTCAGTATGGTGTTTAAGAGAATAACCAAAGCACACGCCATCGAAAAAACCTAGGGAATTAACATTCCAACAAGTGAAGAACGGGAATGCAAAGCAGTCAAAATTAATGGACTTGTGTTTTAGATAGACGGCTCTAAAAACCCAACAGGCACAGGAGCTGGAATCATCGGGGACGGCAACTTGAGGCAAGGAGTAATCTTAAGCCTCGGAAAGCACGCAACCGTCTTCCAAGCAGGAATTTACGACATCTTAACATGTGTGCCAATGCTGTTGGATAGAGGACATCACAACCAAAGAATCTTCGTAGTATCTGACAGCCAAGCAGCCCTCAAAACGCTGAACGCCTGTGGGATGAAGTCCTGATTAGTAACGGACTGCATCTGCAGACTGAATGCGCTAGCGGGGAAAATTTCGTAAACCTGGTATGGATGCCAGCTCATGCCAACATACCAGGGAACGAGAAAGTAGAAGACCTGGCCAAAGAGAGCAACAAAATAAGACCCATTGCACGATTGTACCAGAACCAGCCTTTGGCATTTCTTATGAAATAGCAGAGAGAAATAAAGTCACTTCTAGTGAAGAAACGCTTCTACTGGAGAAACTCTCTGACAAAAGAACTCGCTCTCTACTCAGAATGAGCAGAGATTAACTACAACTGGCAACGACAATAATAACGAGCGTAAAAAGCACCTGTATACGATGGGACCAGAAGAAGGCCCACTATGTAGACTAGAGGATGTGCATCTTCTGCTACACTGTTAGGCTTTCACAAAAAATCGTTACAGCATTCTCGGGAAAGAGAAGATGCTCCAAAGAGAACTGTCAAGGAACCACTAGTCTCAGAACTACAATTAATTAATTAAAAATTAATTACGTAAGAAATAATAGATTTTTGAATTTTTGACTTTAAAAAAATCTTAACTCCCGTTCTGCTCAATAGAAGTTAATAAAATATGCGGAGTTTGATAGAGAACTGCGATGTCTATAACATATCCAAAATTGAAAAAAACGGTCACAGCCGATTTTGGGAAATTTCATTTCAAATTGTAACCAACTTTTGCCACTTGAAGGTAGTCAATATTGAAACAATGGTAAAAATTTATTAAGTTAGGAAGAATGTCGTATATTTTGGTCACAAAATGCCGTTTTGAAATTTTCACAATAATAATTACCCGATAAGTTATAAGCGAGAAATCAAGAAATGGGGATATTCATGGGATTACTATAATGTGCCAACTTTCTACTTTGTATTTGAATTACGTAAGAAATAATCAATTTTTTAAAATTTTGACTTTCAAAAAATCATAACTTCCGTCCTGCTCAACAGAAGTTAATAAAATATGCGAAATTTGATAGAGGACTGCGACGTCTATAACATACCCAAAAATTAAAATAAAGGCCAGAGGCGATTTTGAGAAATTCCATTTTAAAATTGTAACTAACTTTTGCCACTTTAAGGTAGACAATGTCGAAACAATGGTAAAAATTTATTAAGTTAGGGTGAAAGCTTTATATTTTGGCTATAAAATGCCGTTTTGAGATTTTCATAATAACAATTAGCCGTCGAGTTATAAGCGAAAAACCAAGAAATGGAAATATTGTTATATTGGCCGCCATTTTGAAACGAAAATTTTATAACAATAATGGTTCATATCGGTCTAAATTTGCAAAACTATGCTCAAAATTGGACAACTCTGTAAATTTCAATGAAAATCTGCTAAAGTGGCTCACCAAATCTCATCAAAATCGGTGGTGATTCGTGTTATGTGATTTACGATTTTTTTACATTTTTGGAATCAGGGAGACTCCAATCGTCGAGGAATTAAAAATAAAAACTTTTCGAATCATACATTTTTTTTTCGGTGTGTAGATGAAAGTCTACGGAAAAAGTATATTACTACGCCCATGTCTTAAAATAGCTAAAGTTACACAACAATCCATTATTTTGTCTCTCTTACAAAAGATGTGCCCTCGTTTCAAATATTAAAAATAACCAAAACATATTTGTTTTAAATCAAAAGTTGCAATCAATTTCGAGATTAATCTTCTTACCTCTAAACGACCTTGAAATAAAAACAAATTGTTGAAGGTCGCCTATTTGTTTTTTTACTACTTTTTTTTTCATAATTAAAAGGTAATTCATAAATAAATTTCGTTTTAATTTTCCCCTGAAATTTCATTGATCAATCGTGCACGTCTGAATATTTAGTGTAGGTCAAGGTAAGCGTCGGAAATTTTCCAAAACAATAAACAAAAAGCTCACGAGATGCAATATTTACCTTTTTTTTTTCAATTTGTGCGAGAAAAACGATCAAGTTACTTAGAATTTTATTTACGTTAGCGAGAAAATATAAAATAGCCACAGAGCCACAGAAAGGAATTAACCACCCACATACGCTTATAATTTTAGATTTGAACGGTACATTTAGAGCGATTTTTCAAAATTTGTGCGAATAATTTTTTGAATAGGGTAATTTTAGTTGGGGCGAGTAGTGGGACAAAATATGTCGATTGTCATTTTCTTAACTGTAATTTATTTTTATCTTGCATAATTAATTGCAATTTTAATGAAATAAGGTGGGTTTATTGAAAAACGTGCAGAATTAAGTTAAAACTTACATTACAAATATGGACGCCAGACGAACACTAGTGGTGCAAGGGAGAGGGGCAACTTAAGGCGTCTAGGGGCGCCTGCACTTATAACATAATAAACACTAGTCATACTCCAACGTACACATTTGTACACTAAAATCTTTTAATTTTTTTAATTAATTATCACACAGGCAAGTGAGAATACTATATATCACAATAATTTCAATTATTTGGCGTTCAAATACTTGCATTTAAAGAATACGCGATATTTGTATTGATCCACTATTACGTGGCAGTGGCAACCTGACAAAATTCGTTACTGTTCGACAAATCTCGCCACCATTCGTGTTTCGAAAGCGTGCGAATCAGAATAAAGTATTGATAATCATTCAACACACAGCTTATAATTCCAGGGGCGTAGTTCAAAACAGTAAAATTAAAAAAAAATCCAACATTAGAGAGAAAAATAAAAATAAAAATTTATCAAATAAACTTTGAACGTAAGCGAGTTTACCCAATTGAGATAAAGATATTACAAAAATACACAAATTTAATGTTTAATGTAAACATTAAAAATCCTTCACTTTCTTTTTTCTTAAATACGTTTATTGAATAATTTTTCTAAAAAAATTTGATGTGTGTTTATTTATAGTTGCCGAATACACCGGTAACAACAAATGACTAAAAATTTAATTTCTTTATCGGTTCTTCGCTATCTACGACCTACTTTTGGTAACCAGGGAAATTAGAGAGAGGGTGGAAATCCAGGACGACCTCAACATTGGATAGATGTCATAGCACGGAACAAAGAAGCAACCCAAAATCCCTGACCCTATTTTCTAAAACTAAAATAGGTTATGACCTATAAAGGTTGTCTTAATTGTGTTTTCCTCAGATTGTCAAATTAACAATTAAGGGAAGTACAAAAATAGTCTCGAGTTTCAAATTTAATAAATATTTACGTTAATTCAATTACGTAAGTAAATATTTACCTTTATCTCGACAGTAACGTATTTAAGAGAGCAACAAGTTTTATCGAAGCTGAGAAGCATGAAAAGCTTGGATTCGAATTACTGTAACGAATATAATTATTCGACGCTTTGACAAAGCACGAAGTGTGCATGTTAAATGAGGAAGCGTTAGTGCGGAAATAGGAAGTGTTCATAACGAGGGACCTTTATGAAATAAAAAATGTTTTGAGCATTATGTAATTGTACTTTTTTTAAATGGAACGGATGGGAAAAATTTATATAAATATACATTGGTTTGGAGGTTTTACCAATCACAATTGTTCTAAGGGTACTCCACTACAAACTTTCCTTCAGCTTGTTCCAACTGCGAGATCAAGTTTTGTCGAAAGTCGAACTTTTGTGGTCTGTCCCCGGGTCCCTCACTAGGGTAGGGTACAGAGAGAAACGAACAGAATGAAGGGACTGGCTAATGCGAGCGTATTTTGTTAATACAGTAGAACCCCGTTATAACGTACCCTCAAGGACCGTAAAATTTGGTACGCTATAACCGAAGTCCGTAATAAAAACAAAATAGATAAAATATTAAAATGGGACCAAAGATTTAGTCCGTTATATCCAGAGAAACGTTGTAAAGAGGTACTTTATAACGGGGCTCTACTGTATTTCAAACTGAGATTAAAATATGTGATGAAAAATGAAATGGCACATTGGGATGTGCCTTTGTGACGTCTCAGAATGATCTACGGTCAAAACCGGTTATAGCGACACCGCTTTTGCGGTCCCTTCAAAGTCGTTATAACTGGATTTGACTGTATTTACCAAAGTCGCATCCTGATAACTGTCCTAGTTTATTAATAACTGACGAGGAAACTCGGCTTCACCCGAGTCTCGCAAAATTGCGAGAATCTCGCATTCTCGCCTCGCAACAAGTTGCGAGGCGAGACTAAGATTTCCAATGCGAGGCGAGACAACGGCTTTAGCTTGCAAGGCGAGATTTGATTTTACTCTCGCCTCGCAGTTTTGTGAGATCTCGAGAATTAAAATTCATGCGTCGTAAGATTACTGCGGTTAATAAGAAACAACGTAACAATAGTGTTACATGAAGCTTATGTACAGTCAGCCTCATAGTTATTGGCCACCCTGCTATAATTCTAGCACGAATGGTGGATGCAACTATCATAACACCCCCTACTTAAATTGAGGGGTAACTTATTTTGCCAACAAGTAGTAAATCAGCAAGCTTCCCTTCTGTCCTTTTGCCGTTGTTGGCTAATAATCACCCTGGCGTATAGCCTGGGTGGCCAATAATTGTGAGGCTGGCTGACTGTACGCAAACTGTATGGCGGGCAATTATTATAAAAGGGAACGAAAGTTACATTTGGACCTTAAGTAAGGCAATGCCGAGGTCCATAAAACATTATGTTTTATGGACCTCGAGGCAATGAGGCCTTTTAGCGGCGCCATTTATGGCGGGTACAGTAACGGCTCCTAATAAGATATGATAGTTACGCCACTGCGCATTCCATCGTCCTTCAGCCCAAGTCGTTCAAAGCTTGTATATTAAATGCAATTACGCGGTGCGCCAGTTTTAAGTAAGCTTTAATAATCTAAGGCCCGATTGCACCACTTCCCCTTAAATCTACAGTTCACTAAGGGCGGGTTGTACCAAATCAAATTCACGATAACTGAGTTCAATGAGGAGTTCAATAATCAAGTACATTTAAATAGTTGAACCGAGAGGTTATCCACTCTCTGTAGTTCAATGTACAAAAATTGAGCTGTCAACTGTAGTCATCGGCAGTCAATGGCAGCCATAGCATATACAGTCATAGGCAGTCAACTGCAGTCAGTGTACAAGTTCAGAACAGTGGTTGACCCCTTGGGTTGAACTATACAGTTCATCATACGCTTACTATCAAACTGATTGGTACAACCAGGTCTATAGCTCAACTTGTAGCTAAACCTGGCTATTTACGTGTGCATTGTGCATGTTAGCGGTGATGATTTACGCTATAATCTAATTATAATATGCTGACCTAATAGGCCTAGCGGTCAGGGTAGGGGCGGGACACGCATCTCGCGGGAGCGTGTGATGAGTGCTGGTATAGGTGCGAGAAGCACCATCAGTGCGGTTTGACCCGTGCTCGAGCCTTATCAGAGCTTATTGGTTTGATTTGTGCGTTAATTTGGATTGAGAAATCATTGCAACCTTACAATCATCATCATCTGACATGCAAATATGCATTCGAGTCAAGTGTATTTAAATTTAGGTTATAGTTAAGGGAAAGTGGTGCAATCGGGCCTAAGTCATATCCATAAGAAATGACATAGTTCGCGAGACGGCGTGATTATGATTTCAAAAATTTTGCGAGGCGAGAACGCGAGACGAAACTGAAATAAATTTTTGCGATAAGAGAAATGCTCATTTCTCGTGAGACGCAAGTGAAGCCCTATCGCGGACGCACCGCACCGCGCCCGCGCTTGTCTGCTATACACTATTTACCGACAAGATACAGCTAAGCCACTCCCTAAAAGAGCGCGCAATATTCGAATATAAGTTTTCTATTGGTCGAATTTTGAAAATTAGTTTTACAACACACAAGAATTGACATGCGTCTAGTGGACGAAATTTGTAGGGAGTGGCTTGGCTGCATTTTGTCGATGAACCAGCTCTAGATGTGTTAACAATTTTATAACTTTAAAACGATATGCGACTCAGCCCACTTCCCTTATAGAAGTTTATGGTGTTGACTGCACCACCGTTGATGGGTTGAAGTAGCGGTGTTAAAAGCAGCAAATAAAATTGTTCCCCTCGAAAATAAAATCCTCAGGTCTGGGCGATGTTTGAAAAAATCTAATTAAATATTTTGTTTCGTTTTCGTGGATCCACCCTGTATATTCAATATTATATAAAATTGTGGATATTCCTAGTACGTTGTACCAACCACTACAGAAACAAAAGCGCAGCTCTAATTACACATCAACAGTGTTCAAATGTCATTCTCGATCACAGCCTACTACTTGACCAAGTTTTTTGAGCGCCCTTCATTTTAGCGTCTACTTATTTTAATAAATAATTAAAACTTCGTTTTTAACTTTTGGGTTCGTCTACACCTACACGATAAGTGCGCAAATCCACTTCATTTGCAGTTCAAGTTCAGTTTAATTGGGGTAAACTTTACGACACTTTTAATGATGATTTTGCGTCCTTATTTCGAGATGAGAAAGGAAAAGTAAATCCCGAAGTAGCTCATGAAACAAATTTTAGAAAATTTTACAAATTTTGTACACGGAAGAGGTGTAAATGTGTGGTAGGGGACAGAACAGTTGGGCCAAATTTTACCTTAAGTTCACGGAGGCGCTTAGGATTTACTTAATCCTATCGAACAGTTGAGCCAAAGAATCGCTCCGAAAAAATCCGCGCTGATTTTTCTATTTATTATCTTCTATACTTCTATCTTTTTAAATTCAGCTCCTTGTTAAAATAATGTAGGTGTTCGGTGATCTCGATTCTTCCTAATCCGGATCAAACAATTTCGTTGCAAAACAGATTAAACTTGACGAGCGGTAGACATAAGTTCGCGCAGATTTGGCCACGCCCCTTTAATAATTTAAATACGTTAGGCGCTTTCTTTCGCTAAAAACTTTGAAACATGATTGAAAAATTACCACGCCCATTGGCCCATGATCAGGAAATCCGTGATCCAAACGCGTTTGGATCACAATTTTCGCGACAAAAGAAAGCGGCTGTTGACTACCATGTTAGGATGGGGATAAATATCAATTTAGGTATGGGCATTCCCACCACTCGTTAGCATAAAAAATTATTGCAATATTACTGTTTGTTTGTGAATTAAGTCTTTGGTTTGAAATAAAGCCTTTTATGATAATTTGGAATATATATTATCATGCATCAGTAATCCGGATGCTTCAAAAATCCGAATTGCCTCCGTTTTAATCAATCCGGACTATCGAGGTTCTATTCGGGTGCGGCGTTGAATGTAGATGACGCTGTTTTAGCTTAATATGTCGACTCAAAACGGGATTATTTGACAATTGACAGTTGTTATTGGTTATTGTTGAGAGTAAACGCCTACACTCATTCAAATATACGTCAACAACCGAGCTCGTCTTGTTTAATTCCAGAGTTAACCGCAAAGTGCATAGCGATCGCTGTTTCATCCGAATTGTATTATTTATAAGACGTAGTATTTTAAGAAATTTTTGCAATAGAAAATTTTAATGTTGTCATAAAACCGCAATATTATTAAAGGCCTCAGGTAGTTAGTTCTTAATCTTCGCTAGTTTCAAATTTGGCCCAACTGTACGGTCTTAACAACTTCTAAACAAACTGACCAAATATAATAAAATTTTGGAGGAGGTAAATGTAATTTTTTCAATTTTTTGAAAATATTAAAATCATTTAAATCTTTAGAGGAATGGCGTCGGGGTAAATTTTTTTAAATAGCGAGGGGGCATTTTTTGGTATTTTCTGAAAGAGCATTTTTTTTCTGTTTTAAAACATGTGCTACACATAGGGGTACTAAATTTTAAATAATTTCGACCTAAATTTGCAAAAATTAACTCTTTTATTTTGAGCCACCCTGTACAGATTTCATTATGCTTATTTTGTCGAGGCAATTAATTTTGCTGAAGTGACTCAAACCAAATTTCATCAAAACAGGTTCAGTAGTTTTTGCTTGACTGGTAACAGACAGACATGTTCTCTAAGGGATTATTTTTCATTTTTCGACTCAGAGGACCCAAAAGCTCGAGAAATTAAATTTAAAAAACTTTTATTTCGATCATAGTACTTTTCCGAAGTAGATGAAATCTACGAAAAAGAAATTACCTGAAGCGTAGTAGTACGGGAGCCAATAAACTTTAAATGATTATGCAAGAGTATTAGAACATTGAATGGAATTCGTATACCTCACCTAATTTTTTTCAAACACATTATAAGTGTAATGGCGATTGCAATCAAAATTACTTTCCGCCAAGCCTGGCAACAGTAGATTTGGGGTGCACCGATATCAAGGTCGCATATTTGCAAAGTACGTGAAGTAAAAGGCCGCTCGGTGAGCTCAAATTGCGTTGTTTTTTGTCTCAAAAAATAACAAAAAATAACCAAAAACAAACAACTTCACTTTTTTTTATAAATTTGTAAGACAAATCTAGAATTTGTAAATGAAAACAAATGTATAAAATTTTTTAAATCACGTGACCCCCCAACATTTGTTTTTAAATTAAATATTCTAGTATCAACAAACCAAATCACATCATTCAAACGGAGAAAGTTTAAATTTGTTATCATTTTAGCACTAGAAAGTAGAGTGATATTAATTTAATTGTCTTATCAATATTCTTATCTTTTTCCTCCTTGATATTACTAAAAGAAAAATGTTCAAAAAACATTAACATAGGTCCTTATTGCGGTAATATTAAAATTTTGAAATCTATTTTAAGATGGAAAATATTTTCAAATTCCGCACTATTATTACGACGCCACTGCATTCGCAAACAATTAATGCAATTGTTTTTACTTGGATTGTCAAAAACGAATTATCCATTTATTGAATGTATGACATAATTTTAATCAACAAAAAAACAAATTGTAAATTACCACGCGGTTTAAACAACATATGCACGAAGTAAACTATTTACAATTTTCGCTACGATTTCAAAATAATGGAAAAAAAGTTTTTTAACGTAGTGACTATGTGAAATACAAACTAAAAATAAACGTATAATCGCGTAGGAAGCCAAAACGCAAGACGCCATTTCGATATCAGTTTAACATTTCACCAAAGTTATTAACTAAATAATAAAATATAAAATGAAATAAAATATAATTGAAGCGACTTACCTATATTTGAAAAGTCTTTTAATTAAAAATTCGCACAAATATCACTCGAAATCACACGAATCGAATTGTAATTCACATCAAATATCTTCATGTACGTAACAACTCGCCATTTTGATACGATCGCTTATCGACTCAATTCGGTTTTATTCGGTTTAGAAACAATCCAAGTCACGGATACCAGTAGCGTACCTAATATTTTTTTATATTTAAACTTAAAAACAAAACAATATAATAATTGATGAGTTGCACAAAACTTTTAACGGCTTGTTACAATTAATTATAGTTTTGAATGTGACGCATCAGATGTCAAAATGTAGTGGCTCAAGTCACATCAAAACTCTCGTCAAATGTAACAAGCCGTTAAAAGTTTTGTGCAACAATTTAGACAAGGAATACCTACTATTTGTTATTAATTACTAATTAGTATTAAAAGTTGTTTTGCAAAAACGATGTTTTTTATTAATAGTAAAAAATAATAATTTTTCAAAAATGCTGTTAAAAGAAAGCACTTATTTTAATTAACACATAAAAACTAATAAAGAAAATATAATGAACATTATTTTTTGTTTAAACACTCAAAAAATATCATTTTTAATATAAAATCATGCATAGAAGTGAACAAACCTTTATATAAATTATAAACATCATTCAATCTGAACCTACCACAAAAATCTAAAAATGTCGATAAGTTAGAAACCTGTAGTTGGTTATGTTGGTATGTTGGTGTTTGCATAGATATTTTGGGATATTAATATAATTTATGTTTTAAAAATCAGAAAATTAATAATAAAAATTTAACTTTTAGAAGAAACTTTAAGTACTTTGTAAGTATTCTAAATATATCAACTGAAAAGTTACAAATCCCATTTTTAGGTTTATCCAAACAAATGTAGTATTTTTTTAGAATTCACTACAACTTGGAATTTTCCTTTTGAATATTATAATCTTCAATATGGACATTATATCTTTAAGCGATTCAAACGTAGACATTTCAATAGTATCGTCGAAAGCTTCTAGTAATGAACAAAAACAAAATGTACGCAAGACGAAAAGCTTACAACCTACAACTAGGCATGAGGTAGAAATTTTAACGTTAAGTTCGATAGAATCCTCAGAACGTAATCATCAACCTAGAAGAAAGTCTACAACCAAATCTCAATTATCCTTATTAAATAACCAACCATTTTGTTCACCTTCGCCCAAGTCTAAAGTTAGTGTTTGGCTTTATAAAAATTCGATGGAAGACTTTATATCTGTTCCGGAAGAACCATCATTAATCGACTCAGATTTACACATGAGCAGTTTAGACGATTGCTGTTCATTAAATCCAAATAAAACGTCTATTTTAGTAAGACAAGATTATAATAAAGTAGTTAAAGAGAGCGTACCTAATAGTAACAATAAAAGATTGTCGAAAATAAATCGATTAAGAAACAATTTGGCTTATTTTGAAAGTGGTAGTGATGATAGTGTCACATTTCGAAAACTAGCTAACGAAACCAAATCAACCCAAAGCAATACGCCACCTTCTGTTAGAAATTTACACAACTTATTAAAGAGTATGACTAATTTGTGTAACGAAGAACTACCGACAAATGATACAGAGAAAAAGCATAAAAGCGAAATTCCTATTAGTCCTGAAACACAAAAAAAGAATGAATTGTGCGAGTACTTGAAGTTAATGAATATGAACGCTACAGATAAAAATATTATTAATATGAGACAAAATAGGCGTTCAACTCGTGTTCAACATTTAGCAATAATGACAGAAAAGAAGGAGCTTGAGAAAAAGTTGTATAAAGAAATGATGGAAAAGGAAAAAAATATGATTTTAAACAGGCATAAGCGAACTTTATCAACTGATAAAAGTAAGTTTATTACCTAATTGTTGCAGTTATTTTAGATAAGAATTTGATATTTGAAACTTTGTTATTTTTAGGTTCGAAAACGTCTAGTAAAATAAGAAAAAATTCTAGAGAATCGTCGGTTACGTCTAAAGAAACCTTCAGAAAAGAAAAATTATTTACAAGTAAAGAAAATAAATTAAAAATTAATTCTACAAGTAAAGACGTACAATCAACATCTAAATCTTTGCAAGTTCCTGAAATTTCGACAACAAGCGTTAGTAAATATAATAAAAAATCCAAAGAGTTCATAAATTTACTAACCGAAAATACTTCTAATTTAAAAAGTACCGATATATTTAATGCAAAAGTCGATCAAGTTTTTAACGGACAACATAAAAAGTGTTTACAATTTAATTTTAATTTTGCTCTACCTAAAGTCTACAAAGTTGAAACTGATTTTGAGGAATCAATTAAGAGAGCTTTTGGTAATACTTTAAAACGTGAGTTAGAACCACCATCGAAAAATGAAAGTACAACAAAAGGGTTCTCTTTGAAGAAAGAAGTGCCTAAAGTGAGACTAACGGTACAAAGAATTCCAAACCCTCCACTGAAAACAAGAAGTTACATGCCAAAAATAATTCCAAACCCTCCACTGAAAACAAGAAGTGACATGCTAAATAGAATTCCAAACCCTAAATTCAAACTAAAAAGTTACATTCATACTAACAATTCGAAAGTAAAAAGATTAAAACAGTATAGAAGGGTCGTTAATTCGCAACATGTAAATAAATTAAGAAGTCGCGGACGTTTAAAACAAGTACAATTTAAAACTCTTTTAAGTAAAGTCGAAAAGAAAAAAATTCATAAGAAGATCAAACAAAAACACCAACAAAATGACAACGAACGAGTTAAAAGCAATCAAGTTAAAGCGGATCCAGTTAAAGATTTAAATGTAGATAGCGTCAGTTTGGCGACCAAATCAATCGACTTAAAGTATTTTGAAACTAAAATTAACGAAATTAATTCGGAATTAAAATACGTCGACGAATTAACACCAGAACACGTACAAGCTTTAGCTGAAAATCAGAAGTTTTTAAATCTCGAGGTAGATTATCCTCTTGCTAATAGACAATCAGAGATTGTGAAAGTAACTAGCGACGAAAATTCGACGAAAACTCAGGAAAATTGTAGTACAAGTTGTAATGTACGAAAGCAACCACAAATTATCCCTAATCCGCCGTTGCGATTTAATGATGGTGGTGTAATTACGTCCGAAGACTTAGAAGTTGATGAGTTGATGAGTCGTAGCAAAAATAAATATCAAAACCTTAAATGTGGAGAAAATAAAACTCATAAAGAAGCGTTAGGGGAAGTGGATACAGATCGGGCTTCAAAAGGTATATTTTACTTCATTTGTCTGATATCTAACATTTTAGTCGCCCTGCTCCTGACTGCTAATGTTACATATTCAAATAAAATGTTAACAATATCTCTACACGTGCCACCTTCCCTCTGTCCATCTCTGTCTGTTAATGCTTCTTCTATCTATGAATATCATCTGTCAGTTTCATATTATTATCACTCTCATCTGTTATTCCATCTCATCTGTCAATCTCCTCCGTTAGTCTCATATTATGTCATATCATCTCCTCTGTTATCTCATCTCGTCTGTCACTCTCATCTGTTATTTTATCGCATTTGTCAATCTCATCTGTCAGTCTCATATTATGTCATATCATCTCATCTGTTATTCCATCTCATATGTCAATCTCTTCTGTTAGTCTCATATTATGTCAAATCATCTCCTCTGTTATCTCCTCTCGTCCGTCACTCTCATCTGTTATTTTAACGCATTTGTCAATCTCATCTGTCATTCTCATATTATGTCATATCATCTCATCTCTTATTCCATCTCATCTGTCAATCTCATCTCGTCCGCCACTCTCATCTCTTATTTTATCGCATCTGTTAATCTCATTTGTCAGTCTCATATTATGTCATATCATCTCACCTGTCAGTCTCATCTGCCAATCCCATCTGTTATTCCATCTCATATGTCAATCTCTTCTGTTATCTCATCTGTCAGTCTAATATTATTTCATATCATCTCATCTGCCAATCTCGTCTGTTATTCCATCTCATCTGTCAATCTCCTCTGTCAGTCTCATATTATGTCGTATCATCTCATCTCGTCCGCCACTCGCATCTGTTATTTTATCGCATCTGTTAATCTCATTTGTCAGTCTCATATTATGTCATCATCTCACTTGTCATTCTCATCTGCCAATCCCATCTGTTATTCCATCTCATATGTCAATCTCTTCTGTTATCTCATCTGTCAGTCTAATATTATTTAATATCATCTTATCTGTCAATCTCGTCTGTTATTACATCTCATCTGTCAATCTCCTCTGTCAGTCTCATATTATGTCATATCATCTCATCTCGTCTGTCACTCTCATCTGTTTTTTTTCGCATCTGTTAATCTCATTTTTCAGTCTCATATTATGTCATATAATCTCACCTGTCAGTCTCATCTGCCAATCCCATCTATTATTCCATCTCATATGTTAATCTCATCTCACCTGTCAGTCTCATCTGCCAATCCCATCTATTATTCCATCTCATATGTTAATCTCATATTATGTCATATCATCTCATCTGTCAGTCTAATATTATTTCATATCATCTCATCTGTCAATCTCGTCTGTTATTCCATCTCATCTGTCAATCTCCTCTGTCAGTCTCATATTATGTCATATCATCTCATCTCGTCTGTCACTCTCATCTGTTATTTTATCGCATCTGTCAGTCTCATATTATGTCATATCATCTCATCTCGTCTGTCACTCTCATCTGTTTTTTTTCGCATCTGATAATCTCATTTTTCAGTCTCATATTATGTCATATAATCTCACCTGTCAGTCTCATCTGCCAATCCCATCTGTTATTCCATCTCATATGTTAATCTCATATTATGTCATATCATCTCATCTGTCAGTCTAATATTATTTCATATCATCTCATCTGTCAATCTCGTCTGTTATTCCATCTCATCTGTCAATCTCCTCTGTCAGTCTCATATTATGTCATATCATCTCGTCTGTCACTCTCATCTGTTATTTTATCGCATCTGTCAGTCTCATATTATGTCATATCATCTCATCTCGTCTGTCAATCTCATCTGTTACTTTATCGCATCTGTCAGTCTCATACTATGTCATATCATCTTATCTGACATCCCATTTTATGTGTCAGCCTTATATGTTAGTATCACCTGTCATTTAATCTCATCTGGCATCTCATTTGTAAATCTTATCCAATCTCTCATTAATCCTATCTCTCAAACTCATCTGTAAGATGCGTTGAATAAATAGATCCAGAAGGAGGGTTAGCAACCGTTGCCTATAAGAGAAAAAACTATGGATGACTCATTAATTTCGCGAGTTCAAATTATCATTGGCTGTCACGATCTTTCCTTATAAGTGAGAGTATAATAAGCAACCATTTCTATTGCAGAAATTAATCGGAAATCGCTATATTTAGAAAACCATTGCGATTCATATTATTAGCTAAATGGCTTTTTCCTATTAGAGTAGCGGCTATTTATTCAATGGTGTAATGACATGACATATGGCATGACAGATGGAATGACAGAGAAATGACATATGGGATGACAGATAACCCCCTGACATTAAATGACATGGCATGACAGATGGTAACATATTATTAACATTTGACATATAGTAACTATGGTGACAGTTTACCCCCACTCTCCCTCTATCTAAACCAATCTCTGAAATTGGTAGATAACTCCACCTGACTTATGAAATTTACATCAGATGACCTTGACATTGACATATGTATGTCATATGTGTGACAGATGAACCCTCCCTCTGACATTGACATATGGTGTCAGATGACGACATTGACACATGGTAACTGTGGTGACAGACTATTCCCCATTTCTCTAAACCAATCCCTATCCTACTTCCCTCACACTCTCTATCTCTGTCTCTTTTGGATCTTACTGCGCATTTCCGATGATCCATGTGTTTTTTATTGTGCTGTACTAACTGTAATTGTAAATTTTTAGATGACTCTAGATGCACTTCTATATCAATCCATTCAACATGTAGCAATTGTTCGATGGGTAGCGTACAAGATGACATATTCAACGTTGCCTCAACATCAAAAGAATATATCGAACAAACTGACGTTATAATGGATGAAGATGTAAACAAAAGCTTGGTTGAAATATCGAGTTCTACAAACGAAATTGAAGTGATCAGTACTTTTGAACCTGAAGTTGTTAACATTGCTCAAATCGAACCTTCTAATTGTAATTATGTAAATCCGTCGTCGGAAGTCGAAATTAAATCTCTCCATCATTACCTTTTGCTACCACCAAAAAAAGTAGAAGAAAAATGTAGCAGCAACTCTCCCAACAGTCAGAAAAATTGGGACGAACATTTTAAAAATGAAAAAGCGGCTAAAGTTGATAGAAAAGGTGTACAATCGCACACTATACTTTTATCAAACAATAACGGCCCTGTTAGAAATGCTTATTATTTAGATTATAATTTAATAGTCGTACAAGAATTATTAATAAGTTTTTGGAATCAAACGCCATTAGGTAATATATTGGGAGCTCAAGATATGTGGATTCCTAGAGGTAGTGTAAGGAGGATAGTTTTAAGCAACGGTTGTATACCCATCGAGTCGTCTGAAATGGTAACGAGTGTAGCCAATTCGGTATCTTACGTCGAATTGTGGATTAAAGAACATAAATCGGATAAAAGAGAACGACCTGTTGCCGATATATTCGTAGTAATATATTTTGCGGGTCGTAGCACGCCTGATAAAAAAGTTTTACAATTGGAAAATATTCATGGGTAAATGGAACTTTGAAAGTTGTTATTGGATTTACTAGACTTGTTGTTATAGGTGTTCGAATGATGTGCAGTACATTGTTTTAAGAAATTCTTGTAGTATTGTCGTTTCTTGGAATGTGTTGGACGAATCTGACACTTGCACTATTGTTCACTCTTACGATTTATCGGCTGATTATAAAACTGTGACAAGTATTAAAAAGATGCAGTCAATAGGTCATTATGTTTCTTCATTACATAATATACAAGGTAATCATTAAAAAGTATTATTTAAAAATCGTCAAAAACAAGGGATGTGGCCATACAAGGAACGTTTTCCCGCCCTTCAAGTATTGAACTTGTATTTTTATTAATTAAAATTTAATTTGATATCTTCAGAAAGCTAATTTTACGAGCTTTCAAAATATTAAAAAATATACAGGGTGTTCCATTTAAATTAAAAAATTTGATCCCATTTCCAGTTAAACCGGAAGTCAAAGTATAAAGTGTTTGATATGGTGTAACAGCTAATTTTACAAGATTTCATAATATTGAAAAATATACAGGGTGTTTTTAATAATTTTGATATATTTGTAATTTCCGGTTTAACTGGAAGCTTTTTGTTAACCGAAAATAGTGTCAAATAATAGATATTTATTGGATTGATACTAATATTCATTTTCAAGTTTTCAGTTTTATTACAAAAGAAAGTATAGATTTTTGAAGTTTTTACATTTAAAAAATCATAACTCGGAATCCGCATCATACAAGTCTTAAAAAATTTAAAGTTAGATAGAGAATTACGTTGTCTATAACATACCCAAAAATTAAAAAAACGCTCAAGCCAGTTTTTGAGAAAATCAATATCAAAATGTTAACTTACTTTGGTCCCTTAAAGGTAGGCAATTTTGAAACAATTTTAAAAATTGACATGGTTCGAACGAAAGCCTTATATTTTGGCTGTACAATGCCGTTTTGAAATTTTTATAATAGTAATCACCAGCCAAGTTATAAGGGAAAAACCACAAAATGAAACAATCGTTCTATTGGCCGCCATTTTGAATTAAAAAAATTAAAATTTTTGTTCTCAATTGGGGTTCAGATGTTTTATCTTATAGCCAAGTAAAAATGAATTTGACCCAAATTTGCAAATATGTGCCCAAAATAACCAATTTATTTTTGGACACCCTCTATCGATTTCTCTATCGAAGACAGGTTTATGATGGTGAGCGGTGGGAATAAGTTTTGGCAGATTTGGCCACGCCTCTTTAATAATTTAAGTACGTTTACTACTGCGTTGGTGGGGATAAATACAAATTTAGTGATCTGCGCATCCCCACTGCTCCCCAGCATAAATCTGTCTTGCAGTACATTTTCAAAAATTTTTCAAGCAATCAAAAAAAAATTTTTTGCATTTTTGGAATCAGGGGGACTGAAAGCGTCGAGAAATGCAATAAAAAAAATTTTTAGTTTTCTCTTTTTCTTGAAAAAAAGTTAAAATGACACTTTTACTCCTTATAAATATTACAAGTAATGTTACTTTTATAGATTGTGATAATTTGATAATGGGTTGTGGAAATGGAAAACTTACACTGTGTAATATCGAATATGGTTACGTCGTTGCTACAATTGATCTCATTCAAATTTTACCACAACCACGTATATGTTGGGCTAAATGCGATAGGGTAAGCATTATTTATAAATTAGTAATTTAATTTTAATAATGTGGCATTTTAGGGTTTTTTATTTACCTTACACCAATATACCGACGGTTCTTTACACTTAATTGCCATTAATAGCTTCGATTCGACGTGGAAAAAACTTCAAAGTTACACACCGATTGCCGGTTATAATAAGTAAGTCTTATGACTTAAAATTGTAGAATATTATTATTTTTGTTTTAGTTTATTGGGGGCTTGTGTCGAAAATGGAATTTTAGTTGCGTTTTACGATAATGGCGTATTATGTTGGTACGCTCAATCGAGCGATTTAATAATTGAAGATGCAGTCGAAGATACAGTCTTTATGCCTTTTGGAAAGTACGTTACCGTAATTGTAAATAATCAGGTTCACGTACGGCATGCTCTAGCTTACCTAGTATGCGAAGATTAAGTTTTAGTGTACTTTTGAAGTTGTTATTTATGTTTTTATCATTATTAATTATAACGTGTACCTTTAATTTTGTTATTTCATATATTTATTTGAGATATATTTAAATACTAGTTTATATAATTGCAAATAAACATTTTTATAATAGCTCTTTTATTGATTGTTGGAAGATTACATTATATTAACAAAATAAGAGTTTTTATTAAAAGAACAACGATTGTGCTCATATGGTTATATTCTTATTAGTAAATGTGAAAAGTTTGAGAACTTGTTGAATAAAATATATTTGTGACCTCACGTGGTAATTAGTTAACAGGTGTAGGGTACTGTGAGTATAAATTCCACTTCTAGAACGTAATATGTACAAAACTCAGTGTTTTGGGCAGTTTCTAACGAATGGGCGGGAAAGTCGATACTTAGACATTCCGCTCGTAACCGTTAGCGACTTTAATATCCGGTTGATATCACAAATAGTCATAATTCCTGATAGGGTAAGGTTTAAAGAAGGCAATGACATATTTATATATAGAAAATAGGAGCCTAATTAGTGAGAAAAGTTCAACTGAACTTGGTGTAATTTAAAAGAACAGAAAGTTGGGTAAAAACAAAGGAAGTTGGATAAAAACAACATTTGTTTGTACAAAGAAAGTTAGATAAAAACAACATTTGTTTGTATAAACAGAGGATGTTGGGTAAAAACAACCTGCTTTTTTAAATTACACCAAGTTCAATTGGACTTTCCTCACTAATTAGACTTTTATTTCCTACATACAAATGTCATTGCCTTCTTTGAACTTTACCCTATCAGGAATTATGACTATTTGCGATATCAAGCGGATAATAAAGTCGCCAACGGTTACGAGCAGAATGTCTAAATATCAACTTTCCCGCCCATTCGTTAGAAACCGCCCTCTTAAAATGAAATTGAAACATTTGTCCATCAGTTACATGCATAAAACTACCAATTTTTATAGTATTTAAAAAAAAAATTTATTACAAGCATAAAATTAGCTATAAAATAAAATAACACCCTAGCAAAATATAAAAAAATTGCATAAAAATATACAGCAATTCAATAAGAAGCAAAATACTTGTTTTACATAATACTACTGTACAAAACTAATACGTTAAAGCCATCTTAATCTTCTAAAGTGACATTTTTAAAGAGGTAAGACATTGATTCCTTATTATGAATACGTCTGATAGCTTCAGATAATAAAATAGATATGTCGACAGTTTTTATTTTATGACACTGCATCTTTTGTAGTTCATGTGGAATGGTATTAGTTACGACGACCTAAAATAACAAATTAAATACGTAATTATCCCAACAACAAACAAACCTCATCTATAGGCGAATCTTCAATTAGTCTCGGTGCGTCAGATGATAAAAGCCCATGCGTTGCCAACACATAAATTTTATAAGCACCGCGTTCTTTAAGTACTTCAGCAGCCGTTACAAAGGACTGAACGTCGTCTATCAAGTCATCCTAACAACCAAACACATGTGAAAATACAAAACCCCACACTAAATTAAATACTTACAACCATTATAGCTATTCTTCCTCCGACATCACCCACCACATTAATGGGTGGTTTCTCTTTAGCTTGAAGCACCGGTACTGCAACTCCGGCTTCCATAGTACGTGAACGAGGCACGCAAGGTGGCGAATACCGTCCATCGATCTCGTCAGATTCTGCCACCTTTTGTTCACCGTGAATAACTGCTATACCTAAACGTAAACGTTCGGCGTATGAGGTAGCTTTGCCGGCCGTACCTGGATTACGTGCCACAATTACTGAATTACGATAATCTGGTATCTAAAACAAACTGTAAAAATAAACCTAAATAAAACAAACTTAAAAACTCACGCTCTCTTGGATATATTGTAATAAAAATGGACTAGCTCTTAAATTATCGACAGGACAGTCAAAAAAACCTTGTATTTCCTTCTGATGTAAATCCATGGTTATTACATGTGTAAGACCCGAATTGCACATCATTTTGGCTAAAAGTTTCGAAACGATGCAACCGCGTTTACGCATTTTACACTGCTTACTGTACGGTAAGTAAGGAATAACAGCAACTATCGAATTAGCAGATGATGTTTTGCAAGCATAAGCCATAATCAACAACTCCATAATATTATTATTAACATCCCTATAGAATAAGTGAGAAAAATAAATCAATTATGAAGTTGCAGACAAAACTTACTTTGTTCCGGTTTGAATAATAAAAATATCTTTTCCACGTACAGAATCACTAATTTCAACCATAGTTTCGCGATTTGTTTTATGGTAAACTGAACATCCTCCAGTTTTTATATCCAAACGCTTAGCTATCAAGTTGGCTAAATCCGGATGCGAATTTCCACTTATAATAATAATATCCGAGGTTTTAGGTGCCTCCATTTCGACTCTTTGTGGTACTCTAAATCCACCGAATCTAAAATATTTAATAATTTATAGTTTTCAAAAGAGTATTTGAATAAATAATGTAAAAAAAATTTAATAACCTTACCTATTAGCGTTATGAAACATTGAATATTTAAGAGAAATCAAATATCGGTTAATCGGGTATTTTATTAAATTTTTAAGTTCACTTATGTTGCAAATAGATAATTAAGAGTAATTGGATATGCATTCAACATATCAGTGCAAAAAGCTAATGAGAATCAGTATTTCAGTAAACAAACGATTTTAATTAATTTGGAAGTGCAACGATTGTTTGACATTTGTAATTAAACACGTGAGTTAGAAAGAAATGGAGATACTCGTTATGTTTTAACAAATTTGTAAATTTACTATTGTTTTGCAATTTACGTATAATTTAACTGCCGATCTCACCGTGGTTATTAAAAAATTTTAGTTATTCGATTTTTTGAATGTTAAATTGATTTACCTCTAAAAAATATTTGGAAGAAAATATATGGTTTTTAACGTTAATTTTTATTAAAAACACGAAATTTAGTGATGTTTTTTTAAACGCTCAACAGATGGCGCCACTAAACTGACAGAAAAAGCAGCTTGGGATTATTTGAATTACTTTAAATTTTTATTATTCGATTTTTTTAATGTTAAATTGATTTACCTCTATAAAATATTCTGACTAAAATATTCGAAAATATATGGTTTTTAACGTTAATTTTTATTAAAAACACGAAATTTAGTGATATTTTTTTAAAACTCTCAACAGATGGCACCACTAAACTAAAAATGAATTAAAAAATTTTTATAATAATTATTGAATTATATCATAAACTGTACTGTTAATTAATAATTGAAGGAGCAGGTGGATGAACGTGTTATGTTACAAAATGACAAAATGCAGCAAAATCGATTTTAAGTGTTTGTACTGTTTTTTATTTATAATTTTTAAATTTTTTATTAATGATGCTAAAAACACTAGAATATTTTTTATATAAATCTTCTGAATAGAGATATACTGATACATATGAAATAAAATGGCCATGTTTGTTAGTTCTATCGTTTTATCAAATAAAAAAATTAGTGTACATAACACACTCTTCCATGACATATAAATAATGTAAATACTATCTGTATGACAATGAAAATTCGTCACATGACACAATGGATACAAGCATGCTCTTCCACCAAAAATCTTATTTTTGAAAATTGTAACATAACACATTCATCCACTCGCCCCTTCAATTATCCATATATTTAAAACGCGAAGCCTTTTCTTTTCCGCTAATTTTAGCGTACTTCTACTGGACCGATTTTGATGATTTTTTTTTAAATTGAAGCTCTTGACCCACAGATATGTCACCACTAATTTTTCTCAAAATTATTAATTTCATACATTGTTTTATATTTTATAATATACACATAATAAAATATGTAATCAATTTTATAATTTAAAATAATCCAATTTTAAAAATTATAAATGAGAATAAATTTAGATAGTATTTGGTTTTATACGATAAGGCACACATTATTCGAGAAAATCACAAAGGGTGCGGCACCTATCGGTTAAATATGCAATACTCCCCGTGGGGGGTGTGACGTAAATATTTTGCAAAAATTTTTATAATTTCGCTGCGACATCTATTGGTTAAATATTAAAAACTCGCCGTCGGGGTGTCACGTGTTATTTATTTACCAAATTTTGTAGCAACATAACCTCAATAATACAAATTTATTTTAGCGTACAGCTACAAAAAGTACTTAAAACATGCTTAAAACATTAAAATTGAAAGAAAAATCTGTTATAAATATCAAATATAATTGCATATAAACATTAAATCAATGTAAATAAACAAGGTGTGAAACGTCAAAATCATATGTTCAATGTTATCCCCACGGTTTCCGACATCTTGGTGCATTTTGGTTAATGTAAGTGGCGCCTCTAGTGGTTGTGATTTTCTCGAATACATTTGGTCGTGGTGATAAAATTTTCAATACTTTTATTCGACCAGTTGTACACGTTTCTAATACGCGATATGGTCAGGTTGGTGCGTGCATTTTTAATTACGTTTCGTGCTTTTGTGAATTTTGGATTTTTGAGACGGTTTTTTATGTTGCCCTCTTTGTCTTAGTTATCTTTAAGGTTAGTTTTCTTATTTTTTTTATAAAATAGTCATAGCTCATTCATATCTTCAAAAACTTCGTCGATTTCGACGGGGGTGACCGCTATTTTTTTTTAAATTGAAGCTGTCGACCCCCAGATATTATGTCAGCACTAATTATTTTCTTCAAATTACCAATTTCATAAATTTTTTTAAAATAATAAATTAACAAACAATCATCGGTGTAGGAAGTAAGAGTGCATTATAATAATTTTTGAAAATATCATTTTTCTAACACATTCATTCATCTCTACAACTACTTCGTCGAATTTCGACGGGGGCGCCCGCTCGTTACATTTAATTATTAAAAATGTGTAAAAATTAATCTTAGAAATTTTATAATAATTACTGAATTACATTATAAACTGTTATTTAACAATTATTATTATTAAAAAAAACATTATCTTAACCTAGAAAAAAATTAATTCTAATAAAAAATTCATTGAGACTTAATAATTAATTCGATTCTAAATTCTAATATTACAAGGTAATTACTTTTTTAGAAATGTACTTATTTGATACTTTTAAATTTTAAAATGTGATTTTTTAACTTTTTGGTTTTGAAGGTGGTAACTTGATTTGTTTATTTACAGTTTTGCCACTTGTTGGGTTGGTGTTTGAAAAGTGTTGATTTCGCAAATTTGGAGCGTTGCAATTTTATTTATTCAAATTGCCAGTAAGTAAATTAATTTTGCGATTATTTTATAGTATTAATTTGTATTTATCGGAATTTAAAGTGTCACTTGACAGTCTGTGCGCTAGAATTTTCAAACTTTGAAATAATTTCGTTATTTTTCTAATGAAAGTAAGTTCAACAAGTTTTCTTACTAGGTTATTCAAAATGCCTAAACAACAATATGGTCCCTTTTACTTCTTTATGAAGGAGTTTCAAGCTCACCAAGCACAAAAAGGAATTCGACTCAACTTGAGAGACTCAGCGCAACAAGCGGGCCCATTTTGGGATGTAAGTACAACAACACAGTATTTGCTACATAAAAACAATATAATTTATTTTGTAGCTAATGGATGCACAAGCACGCGAACCATATAAAAATGAGGCTAAACTTCTTAAAGCTAATGCAAAAAAACTCACAACAACTGGGATCCCGATCGAGGCAATTTCAATGCAAAAAGCTGAAGAGGAAGCATTTAAAAGTGACATGTTAGAAGATATTGCGAAAACTATAAGTAGTGCCGGATACGATTTATTAGATGTCGAATTTTATTTAATTCACATTAATTCGTTTTGTTTTGTAAATTCACAAAAAGAATTTTATCCAGCCGAAATTGGTATTTCTCGTTTTAATTTAAGAAACGGTGTTGACCCTGAAGATGTTTTTCATTCGTTTATAAATCCAGGTATTGTAACGCAACATTTTGTTGCCTTTTTAATTTTTTTGTTATTTTAGGACCCCTGCCTACAGGATACGACTATACTGTGAAGAAAATTGCCGAAGATACTCATCAGATTGCATATCCGAGTGAAAGAGTATCAGATGTGAATGAAGTATTTAAAGAAGCTCTTAGATTTTTGTCTAAGGTGAAATGAAAATGTTGCAACAAAAGCAATTTTTAATCAATTTTTTTTAAGAAATCAAGAGATTTTAAAAGTTTGCCACCTGTTTATGCGTTTGGGAAAAATCTCGAAATAGTGCGAGGAGTTATTAAATCAATGTGCATAAATATGAGTGTGTTTGATGTACATTTGTTACGTACTTTAATTTTGTAATTGACAACTTTTAGATTACGATACAGATTTGATAAAAGTGTACACTTTAGAACATTTATTTTATGGTTTGAAAAACGGAGTTGCTAACATAACAGATAAGCCAGTTTCTTTTCCAACTTTAAGTCTTGCGTTCTTAGAGCTTGAGAAGGATGTTTACGATTACACTGATTTTATAGCTTGCGAAGTAAGCTTATTATACTGATTTAGTAACAAAAAGGTTTAATTGAAATTTTTAGTATCATTTAAAGTCAGATGTACCTAATCACTGTTCTAAATCATTTGTTACTCGTTGGGCTTATATCATTTGCGATCATTGTTGTTTTCCACTAAATATACCTTTAATACCTGGTCAACATGTACCGACGAAGGCTAAAATTCCTAATATTACTAATTTACATTCGAGCTTTAATGTAAGTACTTAATGCTTGCATTAAATATTATGTTTGTGAGTTATTTAAATAAACGTTTTAGGTGAAAGTCAATACATCAAATCGGTATGCAAAGAAATCGGTTAGTGTAACCGAGGAAGATGCAGATTCAATTTCCGTAACTCAAATGTCGAGTCATTATGAAGATGCAAGTGATTGCTTAGATGATTTTTTGGAAACACATGAAGAAGCTTGTAAGTTTGTAGATTGTGTCGAGTTTGAAGGAGGTAAAGGCATTCTTTTGTTCATTAGCTTTTGCGTTTTATATTTTTTTTATAAAGTTTTAGGTGTGAATAATAGTCGTCCAAGTTCTCAAAATTCTCGAAGTGGTTCACAATACGAAAATTTACGACGTCCCACTAAGAAATGTAAGTTAAGCTAGGTATCAGGGAACATTGAAGAAAATGGTTAATCTGTAGTAGTAAAAAGCCCTGTTACTCAATAATTCGTTGGCTTTGGATATATCGAAAAGTATGAGGATTCGTTTATAACACTTAATGAATATTATTAGGGGTGAAGGTGGCACTATGCCTCCTTATATCTAAATCTTAAAAGATATAAGTAGGAACAAAGGAACTCTACCAAACGTGTTTTTCTTTTAATTATAACCCTATGCTATCACTAGAACCTATGCCTGAATTATTCTCAGTGTTTATTGCTTCAAAGACACAGGGTGAGTTTTTTTAACTTTGAACACACTAATATCTCGAGATGAAGAACCGTACTATTCCTATTTCCGGTTAAAAAGGAAGTCAAGTATAAAGTATTGGGTGTCGCCGGATAGCTAATTTTACGGACTTTCAAAATATTGAAAAATATACAGAGTGTTTCATTTAAATTAAGAAAGTTATTTCAATTTCCGGTTAAACCGGAAGTCAAAATATAAGGTGTTTGGTATCGTGTGACAGGTAATTGTACGAACTTTCAAAATATTTAAAAATATACAGGGTGTTCCTAAAAAAAATGATATTTTGGTAATTTCCGGTTTAACCGGAAGCGTTTTGTTAACCGAAAATAGTGTCAATAATAGATATTCATGGGATTGGTACATTTATCCATTTTCAAGTTTTCATTTTTAGTACAAAAGATATTAGAGAGTTTTGAAGTTTTGACATTTAAAAAATCATAACTCCGATTCCGCACCATAGAAGTCTTTAAAAATTTAGAGTTCGATAGAGAATTACGTTGTCTGTAACATATCTAAAAATTAGGAAAACGCTAGGACCAGGTTTTGAGAAAATCGATATCAAAATTGTGACCTATTTTGGCCCCTTAAAGGTAGGCAATTTTGAAACAATTTAAAAAATCGACTTTATTAAGACGAAAGCCCTATATTTTGGCTGTACAATGCCCTTTTTAAATTTTTATTATAATAATTACCTGCCAAGTTATAAGAGAAAAACCACAAAATGGGACAATCATTCTGTTGGCCGCCATTTTGAATTAAAAAATTTGAAATTTTAATTTTCAATTGGGGCTCAGATGTACTATCTCATAACATAACCAAGTAAAAATAAATTTGGCCCAAATGCTAATGGGAGCTATTTTCTTTTCAAATGCTATTTCTATTCCACTACTTGGAAATAGTTTTTAGAAATTTTCGAGATATTAAAATGATAAAGTTAAAAAACTCGCCCTGTATATTTAATATGCTTCAAAAACATCCTGTATATAATACCCTGTAATAAATTTAAAAAACTTTGATATAAAAGAAAAATCAATAATTTATTTTTTTCCAGCTGCAGCTAATTTTGACTAATCGGAGTGATCCTTACGTCAACTTCAGGGTTGAATCATGTGCTTAATTTTTTTTCTTTGTTACTGTTGATTAATTTGAATAATAAATCAAATCCCCTAACATATAAGGATTATTATGTTGTTAATTTTTGCGGTTGAAGTTCCCTACTAGTACTAACTCTTGAACGCTTGTATTAGAAATGTGTTGAGTTAATTTTAAGTTTTGATGGATTGTTCTTTGTTGTCTTGAGAATTTAGTTTTTTATGAACAATTAAATGTTTTGCTACAAAATAAATATTTTAATGCAATTAGTGGTTTTGAATTGTGAAGAAGAATTTCGACTTCCATTCAGTTTAAACTTGATCAATTAGATTGTTTTAAAAACAACGGATGTGGCCATACGAGGAACTTTTTTCCACTAGTCAAATCTTGTAATTTTGTATTTTTATTAATTAAAACTTAATTTGTAATCTTCAGAAAGCTAATTTTACGAGCTTTCAAAATATTGAAAAATATACAGGTTGTTATATTTAAATTAAGAAATTTGATCCCATTTCCGGTTAAACCGGAAGTCATAATATAAAGTGTTTGGTATCGTGTAACAGCTAATTTTACGAGCTTTCAAAATATTGAAAAATATACTGGGTGTTCCATTTAAATTAAGAAATTTGATCTCATTTCTGGTTAAACCGGAAGTCAAAATATAAAGTGTGTGGTATCGTGTGAAAGGTAACTGTACGAACTTTCAAAATATTTAAAAATATACAGGGTGTTCCTAAAAATTTTGATATTTTTTATAATTTCCGGTTTAACCGGAAGCGTTTTGTTAATCGAAAACAGTGAAATTATAGATATTCATGGGATTGATACATATATCCAATTTCAAGTTATCATTTTTATTACGAAAGAAAGTATAGATTTTTGAAGTTTTGACATTCAAAAAATCATAACTTTGAATCCGCATCATACAAGTCTTTAAAAATTTAAAGTTAGATAGATAATTACGTTGTCTATAACATATCCAAAAATTTAAAAAACGCTCTGCACGGTTTTTGAGAAAATCGATATCAAAATTTTGACCTACTTTGACCCCTTGAAGGTAGGCACTTTTGAAACAATTTTAAAAATTGACTCTGTTAGGACGAAAGCCCTATATTTTGGCTGTACAATGCCGTTTTGAAATTTGTATAATAATAATTACCGGCCAAGTTATAAGGGAAAAACTACAAAATGGGACAATCGTTCTGTTGTCCGCCATTTTGAATAAAAAAATTTGAAATTTTTGTTTGCAATTGGGGCTCAGATCTACTATCTTACAGGTAACTAAAAATGAATTTGCCCCAAATTTGCAAATATGCGCCCAAAATAACCACCTTATTTTTGGACACCCTGTATAGATTTCTTATAAAAGTTTATTTTGCTGATGAAATAATTTTAAAGTGGCTAAAATAAAATTTCATCACAATCAGTTCAGTATTTTTTGCTCCAGGGGGGTACAGACATTTTAGTTCAAAAAATTGAAATTTTTTTTGTATTTTTGGAATCAGGGGAACTCAAAACGTCGAGAAAATTTTTTTTTGATTTTTCTCGATTCTAAAACTTTCTTATAAAAGGAAAAAATTAAAACAAATATTTTCCCTAATATAGACTATTCTCAGAGTTGGGCAAGATACTTATAAAATGTATCTTTGATACAAGATACATGATAATTCAATTTCAGTATCTTTGATACAAGATACAAGATACTTTCAGCTCGAGTATCATAGATACAAGATACTTTTAATTTTTGTTCGAAAGATACAAGATACAGATACTTGATACTTTTTTCATCATTCTTTAGAAGAATTTAAAATCTTCTAACAAAGGAATGGCGACAGGAAGGTCAAACATTTACCAAACTCAAACAATACCTATGTAACTGCTCTTTTACCAAGTTTATTTCAAATTTTTTTTGTAATTAAATTTTTTTTTTGTTTTTTATTGAATTTTATTAATTTTTGAAATAAGTGTTAAAAAGTATCTGGGCACATTGATGCTAATAAGTATCTTTGATACAAGATACATGATAATTCAATTTCAGTATCTTTGATACAAGATACAAGATACTTTACCCTCAAGTATCATAGATACAAGATACAAAAGTATCAAAGATACGTATCAAAGATACATGTATCATTGATACTGCCCAACTCTGACTATTCTATAAATAAATATCTATTAAATTCCATCATGAGCAATTATCTAATCAGTACTGTTCAATCAATGGTACAAGGTTCATAAATATTTTTGTTACATTTAAGTGACTCATTTTTGGTTCAAACAATCATTATCTAAAATAATTAGCTATCCATATCGATTAACTGGAACCAGAAATTTACTACAAAGCTACGGTAAACTTTAGAATGTTTCCAAAGCATTTATCTTGGTTGCACTTATTACATATTTGTAAGGTTTAATAAATAAAAAGAAATGATAATTCATATACTTTATTATTAATTTTAATAACCCAACTTTTACATTTGCCACCTACCCAGTAGTAAAACTTAATTTCATTGAAATAGCGTAACTTAAAAAGAATCGAATAAAACAAGAACGTGTGAATAGGCATTTACAAAAACAACCAACCAAATCAACAAACCACAAAAATAAAAAAACATAAATTTAAAGTTTCAAAGTTACATAATTATTAATGTTTATAAAGATTTTACAATTTTTTTTAAATTTTATATTTTATTTTGAAAATTGGCATTTTGGGTACTTTAGAAATTTTACTTTTTTTTGCTTATTCTGGTTTCATTTGAGTAACATTTTGTTTAGCTTGATGAGCTTGTAATACAGCAACAGCTTCCTCCACCTTTGTCTTGAGGGATTCTCTGTGTTCCAACATGTGCAACAATTCTGAATTGTCGATCTCCAACAACATTCCCGTAATTTTACCTGCCAATTCTTGATGCATCGATTGAATAAGAGGAAACAGACGTTCGCCTAACATCTGTTTTTGTTCTTGAGGCGCAGCAGAAGCCAACAACGAAGCAGTTAATGGCTCTTGACCTTGAACTACTACCTGTTGTACGGGCATCGCTTGTGGTGGATTTCTTATGTTTGCGGCGTACTTGTAAGATGCAGTACGATTTCCACCGGCGTAAACTGCTTGAGCGGGAACGGGTCTACGCTGCACGTTCTGCATCTGTTGACCGGTTACCGGACGTGGAACTGTCGGGTTACCTTTTACGGTTGCAACGTTTGCAGGTCTTGCTGCTGTATGATACGAAGTTGCTACGCCCCCGGCGTGCGACGGTTGAGTCGACCAACGTGGCGCATTACGAACGTGAGGTATTTGTGACGCAAAGAACCGTTGTTGAGAGATTGTCGGCATAAAGTAACCGCTCGTACTGTTAGGTTGAAGATAATGCCCCATCGGGTGTTGCATACGCATATTAGCCATACGTTGTAAATACTGCGAATTCAAATGAGCCTTACGATCTTCTTTACGTTGAGCCAATGCCACATAAAGCGGTTTAGTGCCCACGATACGCCCGTTCATTTCGGTTACGGCTTTGGTCGCTTCTTCGGGAGACGAAAAGCAAACAAAACCGAATCCTCTACTTCTTCCATCTTCCAACATCACTTTAGCAGAAGTGATTGTACCGAATGGACCAAATTCTTTACGTAAACATTCGTCATCGACGCTATCGTCCAAATTCTTGATATACAAATTAACTCCTTGGAAGCGATTCATGCGTTCCATTTTCAAATGTTCGTAGTGGCGTTTCAATTCCTGTTGTCTCTCCGCTTTCTTTTGTGCACGTCCAACGTACAACGGTTTATTCTCGGAAATTTCCTTGCCGTTTAAATCGTCGACCGCTTTTTTAGCTGCTTCTGGGTCTTCGAACGCCACAAAACCAAAGCCCCGTGATTTACCATCTCTATCGGCCATTATTTTCACACTCGTAATGATGCCCATTTTTTCAAATATTTCTTTCAACTGCTCTTCGGTCATTTCTTCGCTCAAATTTTTGACATAAACGTTAGTAAATAAACGAGCTCTTTCGCCTAATTCTTTTTCGCGTTCCCGACGAGAAATAAATCTACCCACGTATACCTTCTTTCCGTTCAACAACATGCCGTTAACTTTTTCGATCGACTTATTTGCTGTTTCTTCGGTCTCAAAATGGACAAATCCGTAACCTTTACTACAGTTGTTTTCGTCGAGTGCTACTTTACAACTTAAAATATTTCCGAAAGCAGAAAAAGTGTCGTACATAGCTTTATTGTCGATACTTTTATCCAAGTTTTTAATGAAGACATTACCGACGCCAGATTTACGTAGAGATGGATCACGATGAGACCACATGATACGAATCGGAAAGCCTCTCAAACAATCAAAATTTAAGGTATCTAAAGCACGTTCGGCATCGGCGGGTTGTTGGAAATTAACGTAAGCGTAACCGAGCGAGCGACGCGTTATCATATCTCTACATACACGAATCGAACGCACTGGCCCAACAGTTGAAAATTTTTCAAAAAGTATTGCTTCTGTTACATCGGGATGTAAATCTCCAACATACAAAGATACCATAGGGTAATTTGCTACTACGCCGTTCATGTTGCTGATTATTTTCTTCTTTTAAACGAGTATAACACAAAAAGTACACAATTTAACTTCTTTAAAATACCACGAGGAAACCAAATCGTAAAAACATATGTAACAAAAAATTTTTTAGTTATCACTTATTGCGTTACAGTTTTTAATTATTTTTACGATTTTTTTTGGATTTTTAATAACGTTTTATAATTTTTTTTGTAATTTTTTTAATGAACTAGTTAAATTTCACAAATTTTAGGTGTGTTGTGCAACCACCATATGGAACACAACACAACCTCACTTTACGTAAAAGTAAAATGAAAGAAAACGACACGTAGGTGCTTTTCGATGTAACTAAAGACGGATTTATACGAAACTAAATTAAGTACTCGAAATTTTTAAAGCCCAAAACACAAAAACTGAAATGAACAGTTTTACATTTTTTAGTTTTTGTTGTTTTCATGCAAAAATATGAATATATTAAATACGTAATTGATATTTAAGAGATTACATCGAACTTGAAATTGTGTACGTCGAAACTAACCTTAAGATTTTTTAAAAATTGGTTAATGATTTTTTTTTTATTTGCATACCTATCTAAAGTATTAATGATTATTGCAAGAAATAAAAAAAATTAAATGTAAAAATAATTCCATTTATAATTTCGATTTAAACGCTTCAACTTTCATTTAAAAAAAAGTGAGGTTAGAATTTTTTTTTTCTATTTGAATTAATTTACAATGTTTATTTACAACCAGGATCAGGAAGTCGATATCTAGAAAAAAAATCCTTATATTGTGTTCTTGACCCTATTTAGTTTATCTTTCATTAGATATAAAAAACATATTATTGTTATTTCTAACGTTTGCATGTAATTCAAATTTGTTCTAGATTTGTACGTGCGTCAGCAGTTTGATTCAATTTATCCATTGTTCAAAATGGACAATAATATATCTGCTGAACTTTCTGACAATATTTGTTTACCAATTTCAAGCTTATCTGATGCGTGGACGTATTTGGAAAAGGTCCCAAAATGGGTGGATAATATTAAAGAAATTGTACCTCGAAGTTGCTTTGTTGTTAAAAATACAATTAACGATTGTCACGTTAATTTTGAAAAGTTTGGTCCTCGTACGAGGTTGGATCGTCGATGTGTTCCACGAACTTTAGTTTGTCACGATATGAAAGGTGGTTACTTAGAAGATCGGTATGTGTATTACAAAGTCTTTATAAAATTTTAACTAAATTTATTATTGTAGTTTTATCGGTGCTATAAACATTGGCAATTGTTATTCTTTTTATCGTTGGGCGCAAATAGATATTTTTGTTTACTTTAGTCATCATTTAATTACTATACCTCCTATTTCGTGGATTAATATAGCGCATAATAATGGTGTGAAAATTTTGGGTGAGTTTTTTTTTATTTTTAAAGCGTTTGATCAAGCGGTTAAATTTTAGGTACTTTTATAACTGAATTTGATGTAGGCGAAAAAATTTGCCAAGAAATATTTGTTAACGAAACGAAAATGCGCGGATTTGTAAACGTTTTAGTTGGAATTTGTGTAACTTTTAAATTAGACGGTTGGTTATTAAATATTGAAAATAAGCTAACTGATGTAACTTTATTAAAACATTTTGTCGATTTGTTAACAAAAACGTTGCATTTTCGAAAACCTGGTAGTTTGGTGATTTGGTACGATAGCGTAACTTGTGATGGAGAATTAAGGTGGCAAAATGCTTTAAATAAATCCAATAAGTGTTATTTCGATTCGTGCGACGGAATATTTTTAAATTATGGTTGGAATGAGGCTTCACTTTTAAGAACAGTAGAAGTTGCTCAACATAGGACTTTGGATGTTTTTGTAGGAATTGATGTGTTTGGAAGAAATTGTTTTGGTGGAGGTTGTTTTAATACATATTTAGCTGCGCAAAAAGTAAGAGAGTACAATCTTTCTATAGCTATATTTGCTCAGGGATGGACACACGAAACTTTACCTAAAGAACCGTTAGAAAGTTTGAACGAGAGGTTTTTAATACGTGATAATGCTTTTTGGAGAAGTTTATGGCCTTATTTGTATACTCATCCTATAACTAAACCGTTTCAAAGCTTTTTTTACACAGGAGTCGATAAGGTAATCGATTAAGTACTAAATTTGTGCTTTAAATAAAAGTTTGAATTTTAGCATTGGTGTAAATTACACATGCAAGATATTCAACTATCTCGTATTTTACATGCAAGAGATAAGACAGACGAAGAACTAGCCGTGGCGACTTTAAAAGAAGCTTGTGATTGTTTACAATTACATATTGAAGATAACTTCTTTAACTGCCTCGTAACTAAAACAAATTTAACTCATCAACGCAAATACATACATCGATTATTTTTGTGCGAAATCCCAATTAATGGTCAAATTACATTTTATTATTATTTGAAAAGTCCCGAAGACTTTTTAAGTATTATTCTACTTGTAAATTATTCAAATGGTCCATTTAAACAAATTATTTGTAATTCTTTTTATAATGAAGAATTGAGAAACGACTCTTCAGTATTAGAACTAAATCCAATTCAAGATAAAAATATTTTAAATCAAGTTTCACAAATGAATACGTCTGTTCCTTCCACTTGGGTTTTAAGGTAAATTAATACTATTACTTTTAAGTGTTGTTTTTTTAATTTGTATTCATTTAGGTGTTACTCCTTACAACTGTACGATGCTAGAATTTTGGAAATGGGTGCTCGAATCGATGAGAATGTTTCATTGTGCCTTTGTGGTGTCGGTTTTGTTGAAATTTAATTTTAAAGGTTTATACTTTAAAATTAGTTTTAAACAAATCAGTTTATGTATTAAATGAAAGAATTTGATAATTCGTATATTTAAATAAATTTTAATAAAGCAAAATAAAATTAATTTGTACAAATTCAATACTTCTAAGTGTTCGATGTAGAAATTCGATGTAATAAAAATTATATGTAACAACAAACGCCATTTTTTTTAATTTATCAAATTGCCGCCAGCGCCATTTTGTCAACGAATCCAAAATAGACGCCGTCAAAATAACTTTCGTAAAACTTAAGTTTGTTGTAGTTTAGTGTTTATTTATTAAGTATTGTTTATTAAGTTGTATAAATAATGAGTTACGGTAGGCCTCCGCCTCGTATCGAAGGTATGGTATCGTTAAAGGTGGATAACCTAACATACCGCACCACACCAGAAGATTTACGCCGCGTGTTTGAAAGATGCGGTGAAGTAGGTGATGTTTACATACCTAGAGATCGTTTTACTAGAGAAAGTCGCGGATTTGCTTTTGTTCGGTAAGTTGACGGTTAAATTTGCTGACTTATTTTTAATATTACGATTTTAGTTTTTACGATAAGCGGGATGCCGAAGATGCATTAGAAGCTATGGACGGGCGCATGATGGACGGAAGGGAGTTACGTGTACAAATGGCAAGGTACGGAAGGCCGACATCTCCTCATCGAAGGTACGGAAGATCGAGCCGAAGAAGGTAATTGTTGTTGAACTCGTTAATTCAAATGTAAAATTTTTGTATAGATCCAGGTCGCGTTCTCGTAGACGTAGTCGATCTCGTTCTTATCGTCGTAGATCTGCAAGTCGCAGTCACTCGAAATCAAGATCTCGTTCTCGATCGGACAGCAAGAGTTCTCGCGGAAGATCACGCTCTCGTTCTAAATCTAGAAGACCTTCTGGAAGCAAGTCGAGATCAAGGTCAAAGTCATAAACGTAAGTAATGTGTAACTATATGTTGTGTTTTAAGTAACGGTTTTGGAATTTGTTGCAGAGTTTGTCTTGTGTACGCAAATGAAGTATTTTTAACTGTTGTACCAGACTACTCACCTTATAAAGGTATTTAATTTTTATTTTTAGTTTCCTACATTTGGTAAAACAATTCAATATTTTGTTTTAAGTGGTCATTTATTATTTTTGTATTCATCATTTTGAATTGATGTGACGATGTATTAAAATCAATAATAATATTAATATAAAAATAGCATTATGATTTCTAGTTTGACGGTGAATATTGGATGTAACTTATTAACGTTTGTGTAGTTTTTTCTTTTGGATATGTTTTTAAGATCAACGATTCGACGAATGTAATAATAATGTATACATTTCGTAAAAAAATTTTTATCGAACAAAAAAAAAGAGTATTTGTATGTTTGAAGACAATTTAAATTTCCTGTTTTTCTTTGAATATTTTGAGTGAATATATATCTTAGTATTTCAAAACTAATTAAGTTAGTATTTAGTATGAGCCATTTTATAATTAATAACATTTTCAATGTTTTTGCTTTATTAGTTAGATTACATGTATTTATTTGTCATAAACATTTGTGCAAATAACAATTTGTTTTTGTTAATTTACAGAATTGTATACCAATAATTTAGTCGGACACTTAATATTTTTGAAATTTATATTTTATGTTCAATTAAAGAAAATTATTAAGTGTCTTTTTGTAAGAGTCTGGTCAGTACTAATCGGTTTTATATGAACAGGCGGAGTGCCTGGGTGCAGTGCGGTGCAGACCAGTAGCTGTGCAGAGCGAGCAGTAGCAGTAGTCGTGCTGGTGTTTGCGAGAGATCATGGCGTTAGCAGTAAAGATGCAGTATGACTGCAGCCGACTTCCTGTAGCTCAAGTGCTGCAGTTTCATGTACTACACGACAGCATTTTTTCTTGCAGCTAATTAAAAGCACCTAAGTATTTTAAATTTTCAAAATTATCAAATATTTATCAATTTTTGGCTTTAATTACGAGGATTTTGTATAGGTGCTGCTGCTTGTATTTTTACATTACGCTCTAAATATTGCTCTGCTAATTGAAAATTAATAGAGGAAGTATGAAACATAAGTAACAAGAAAAGGCTGGTTTTATAATTTTGGTCGTTGTTCCAAAGATTTTAAAATCTAGTCTTATATTGAATTCAATTGTCTCTAAAATTTCCTGACAATTGCTTTCAATCGTAGTGAGGTTTTAAAAAATTCAAATTTAGGTAGTATTTTTAACTGTCGACAGAGAAGGAAACAGGTAGGTATGCAAGTATGTAATTAAATGTACATACACTAATTTTTAAACGACCATTTTAACGACGTTTGTGTTTCAGGATTATGGGCCTTTGGGTAATAGATATTTCCAGCTTAAAAATCTTAATTATAATTTGTAATTCAAATTAATAAATAAAATCATTTCATGTGATTGGTTTATTATTTCCTTCTAATTCCATTAATTAGTTTTGGAAATCATAATTTAAATTTTAACAGAAGAGCTTATGTATTATCCAGATTGAAGCTTATTTTTGATTGCTAACGTTATATGGGAATAAATTTAACGTATTTAAGTCGATTTTCTTACCAAATGATAGTATGTTGCACCTGTAACTTCTTTTTGTTTAGTCTTGTTCAAATTTCTAACAATGATTTTTACTTCAGTTGTAAGCTCTTGAACTCAAAAAGAGGCGATTATTGGAATAACTACTAGAGGGCCAGGGTGGGTCAAGGTTCACATAAAATTTTGCTGGCCCACCCTTGTGCCCAGGGCCTGCTCAAGAAACGTTTGGGCTTGAGGCGCTACAAAAATACACTGCAGTCCATAGAACGAATGTTTATAGTCTAGTCAACGTGGAAGAGCTGGAATTTTTTGAGGACTGTTTGGATTAGTTGGAAGGTAAAAATACTGAAAGTCCCCGGTCCTAGCTACCTAGCTAAAGGGTTGGATGGGAGACGGATGAAAAGATTCCGTTTTGGGGATTTTCGCTTATATTTCGAAAACGGTTGATTCTAGCCAAAAATTCCTGGTAGCAAAATGAAAGTTCATCAATTTTCCTACAAGATTGTATGTATTCATTTTTTCTCTATTCATTATAGTTTTCGAGATATATGCCGGCAAAAATCGTAAATCCTCTAGCACCTCAGCCCTTCGTTTTACAATAAAAGTCTTCAGAAAAGAAGTTGTAGAGCATTAAATTTCCTTCCCTATTTTACGTGAGGATTTCTGAATTTCTTTACTCCAAAGTTTTTTATGATACTTTGCTTATTCTGTCACAAACCTATCAACATCTTAGGATTTTTGAATTTTTTCCTTTCCTCCAAACCCTTTACAACACAACACAGGGCTTTGAAGTTGAAGCGCGCGCTTCATTGATAATCCAGCCCTGCTTGTGCCCACCCTGAAAAAAAAATAAGCAAAAATTCAGATATTTATAGTAACCTGAATTACACAAAATATATTTCATTTTTAGAAAGTTTTATGGACTTCATATTATGTATCTGGCCCACCCACAAAAATTTGTGGCCACCAAGTGCTTACCTGATTTTAGGAAGCTAGTTACGTGTGCCTTACTAAGGGGCTCAATGGTGGTAGACGTGTTTGAGTCCTTATAATCGTTATAAATAACCCTTTCCAAGCTTTTTAGGACTATTTATCATGTGAATTACATTTTATACACAAGTAACATTGTTTTTGCAAAAATTCGTTCCTTTTGACGATTATAAATTTAAATTTCCCGCTAATAATTTAAAAATTTTGTTAGCGGTATTAGTATTTTTGGGTTGGTATTTGCTTGTCTTGAAGTAAATAAATGTCACTGCCACATTCGACAAATATGACAAATATCAAAGGCGTTCAGTAATTGAAAACGTCTATTTATAATTAATACACCGTGACATAATTTATTGAATAAAAAGTGCGAATTAAAATTGACGATTATAAATTTAAATTTCCCGCTAATAATTTAAAAATTTTGTTAGTGATATTAATATTTTCGGGTTGGTATTTGTCTTGACGTAAATATGTCACTGTCACATTCGACAAATATCAAAGGTGTTCAGTTATCGAAAACGTCTATTTTCTATTTATAATTAATACACCGTGACATTTTTTTATTTAATTTATTTATAGAATAAAAAGTGCGAATTAAAATCTGTGAATTAATCGAAGTGAAATTAAAGAGAGTTAACATTTGCAAAAATCATTTGTTTACCATTTCACTAAACGACCTTGTCATATAAAAATAAAAGAAATTAAAGTAATTTGCATCTTAATTAAAAATTAGATAAAATAAAACTAGTTTAATTGTTGTAAGTTTACTTGTGGCAGTACAAATTTGGTGTTAAAACTGAGTTTGTAAGTTGTCGACAGAAGGAGCAGAGTGTTATTATGGTTGAAATCGGTTTAATTCCTCTGTTATGGCTGAGGATGGCACAAAGCTACCACAAAAACAATACGATTACTTATTAAAGTTCTTATTAGTCGGCGATAGTGATGTCGGTAAACAAGAAATATTGTCCGAGTTAGATGATGGTTCTTCCGAGTCACCTTTTTGTAGCGGCAATGGTAAATATGCAATTTGTTTAAGTTAAACAGTTTATAATTAATTGAAATTTTATAAAAGCTTTATTTGAAAGTCACAAATTAGGTTAATTCTTTTTATGGGTATGCTTTCTAAAAATTAGTTAATTGTAATCAAATGTAATGTTTATTTAAATTAACATTTTCTTATTTTGTTGAACTACTAGTTGAATTTATTGAAGTATTTAGAAAATGTTAAAGTTCCTACATAAACATCTTTTTGTTGTTGTTGAGAAGAACAGGTATGTGAGTCACAAGGGAACTATGCTTGGTAGATCATCACATAAGAATAAACCTTGAGGGGTGAGATTCCAAAATTAATTAACTGCTATTGTTTAGCATGGGAATTTTTGTAAGGGACAGTCGCAGGATGTATCTACAAATAAAACTCGATTTACAGTGCCTCACAAGGACTACTGGATGTAAAAAGCATATATAAGACTCGTACAATTCACAATTTTTGAAAAGTAGAGTAATAATTAATTATTATATAAGTTTGATGCACTAGCATTTTTCAAAGACCTACATTTTTTGTAGAAGACCTAGATAACGCTCATTTGAAGCTTTGATAAAGTCTCGACTTTAAGTGCTCGTTGAGTGCTCTTAGGTAAAAGACCTCTTAACTTTCAAAGGAAAAAACTCTTTAAAACGCTTAAGTTTATAAATTACTGAGTCTTGCAAATTTTCTTAAGAGGCTTCAGATTACACTAAATATCTTACAACGTGTAACCATTGTCATTGTGTCATTCCTCATAAAAAATGCAAAGATTTAACAAAGAATTTTTAATCAGCTCCTACTATTTTTAGCTTATAAAACTACCACTATATTATTAGACGGTAAAAGAGTAAAACTACAATTATGGGATACTTCGGGTCAAGGAAGATTTTGTACTATAATTCGTTCATATTCGAGAGGTGCTCAAGGAGTTCTTTTAGTTTACGATATTACTAATAGGTGGTCCTTCGATGGTTTAGATCGATGGCTTAAAGAAGTAGACGAAGTAAGTTATTTTGGGGTTTTAGTGGAAATTTAAAAATGTTATTGTTTTAGCATGCCCCCGGTGTTCCCAAAGTATTAATAGGTAATCGACTACATTTGGCGTTTAAGAGAAAAGTAGGGGAGCGCGATGCACAACTATACGCCAAAAAACACAGCATGGCATTTTTTGAAGTGTCTCCTTTGTGTAACTTCAACATAACGGAAAGCTTTGGCGAATTATCTCGCATGGCTTTACAGCGTAATGGCATGGAAAGACTTTGGCGTTCGAATCGAGGTAATTTATAAATTAAAAAAGTAATTTTTGTAAAAACTTTTTATTTCAGTTTTAAGTTTGCAAGAGTTATGTTGTCGTGCTATAGTAGCAAGAACTACTGTGTATAGTATCGAACAATTACCATTGCCAACTTGTGTTAAATCTCACTTGAAATCGTACGCCCTTACTACCTCAAATCCTCAATTGCGTTACATGCATAGTCAACGTAAAAATGCTAGTCGGAAATTACGTTTTATTAGTACTCCTACTTCGCCGGGTAGCAATAATAGAAGTTGCGTCCCTAGAAATTCTTGTACAATATCATGATGACAAAATTTGAATTCTGCAATAAGCTATTTTTGTTTTGTAATAACTTAACAGGGTGAAATTTTGTAATAAATTAAGTTACGGCAGTTGAAAAATAACCGTCCTGTGTGTAAAGGTAGATTAGTTATGATTGTTGTTATTCAATTTATAATCTGAACTGATAATAACCATGGCACTTGCTCATTTATAATCTTCAATTGTGATGATGTCTATTTTATAAATTATGTATATAATAATGACTATATATTTCTAATTATACTGAATTTAAAGTAATTGTCTCGTAACTAAATTGTTCTTTCTCTGTGTGTGTATCTTGATTGTAAGTCAGTATTAGTGATTACCATTATTTATTAAGTTTAAATTCGGTTTTGTGTAAATAATGTAATTTTGCTTCCGATTAACAACTTTGGTTTTATTTTGTTATTATTATCTTTTTACTATTTATTGTATTATTATCTACGTGTAAATGAAATAAAGGTATTTCTTTACACAATTTACAGCTTTTCGCTCTTTTCTTAACTCTCCTTCATTTGAAAATTAAATGTATTTTAAGTGAACAGGTGTAAGTAGAGCATATTTTTTACAAAGTTGACCTGGTTTTTCAAAAGGGGGTTATACAGGGGTTGTATTTAAAATTATTGAACACCCAGTAGAATATTTTAATACTACCGTTTTTTAAAACACTCAATAGTGTGGTTGCCAATTTATTAAATTCAGCATGACCTGAAAATGTATGCGAATAACAGTTTTATAACTGATTCTGATACAGTTTTTTGTGCTGATTACGAATCTACTGGGTGCCACTTTGGTACCCTTGAGCCTGTCGCCATTAAAGAAAAATGGTAGCTAATGGCTGCGTCACACACAGGCCTTGCCTTTGGCACCCTTGGGCCTGTCGACATCAAAGAAAAAGGGTGGCTAATGGCTGCGCCACACACACAGACTGGTATTCCGGTTTAGCCTGTGCAGGCAGGCCCAAGAGTGCCGAAGGCACAGGACAATCTGGAGTGTGTTAACACCGTTCAGGTGCCTGCACAGGCCAAACTGGAGCGTCTGGACAGCGTTCAGGCCGCCTGCACAGGCCAAACCGGAAGGCAAGGCCTAGGTGTGTGGCGCAGCCTTAAAGCCCCGTCCACACACGCAGGCCTTGGGTTTCGGTTTGGCCTGTGCAGGCCACATGAACGGTGTCAACACGCTTAGGATTGGCCTGTGCCTTTGGCACCCTTGAGCCTGTCGCCATTAAATAAAAAGAGTGACTAATGGCTGCACCATACACAGACTTGCCTTCCGATTTGGCCCGTGCAGGCAGGCCCAAGGGTGCCAAAGGCACAGGACAAACTGGAGCGTGTTGACATCGTTCAGGTGGCCTGCACAGGCCAAACTGGGGCGTCTGGACAGCGTTCAGGCCGCCTGCACAGACCAAACCGGAAGGCAACGTCTAGGTGGCGCAGCCTTAAAGCCCCGTCCACGCACACAGGCCTTGGGTTTCAGTTTTGCCTGTGCAGGCGGCCTGAACGCTGTCCAGACGCTCCAGTTTGACCTGTGCCGGCCGCCGCCTAAACGGTGTCAACACGCTCTGGTTTGTCCTGTGCTTTTGGCACCCTTGGGCCTGCCTGCACTGGCCAAACCGGGACGTCTGGACAGTGTTCAGGCCGCCTGCACAGACCAAACCGGAAGGCAACGCCTAGGTGTGTGGCGCAGCCTTAAAGCCCCGTCTACGCACTCAGGCCTTGGGTTTCGGTTTGGCATGTGCAGGCGGCCTGAACGCTGTCCAGACGCTCCGGTTTGGCCCGTGCAGGCAGGTCCAAGGGTGCCAAAGGCACTGGACAAACCGGAGCGTGTTGACACCGTTCAGGCGGTCTGCACACTGCACAGGCCAAACTGTAGCGTCTGGAAAGCGTTCAGGCCACCTGCACGGTGTAAACACGCTCCAGTTTGGCCTGTCGCCATCAAAGAAAAAGAGTGGCCAATGGCTACGCCACATACACAGACTTGCCTTCCAGCTTGCAGGCAGGCCTAAGAGTGCCAAAGGCACAGTGCAAACTGGAGCGTATTGACACCGTTCAGGAGGCCTGTACAGGTCAAACTGGAGCGTCTAGGCTAAGGCCGCCTGCACAGGTCAAACCAAAAGGCAAGACCTGTGTATGTGGCAAAGCCTTAAAGACCCGTCCAGACATAGGGCTTTGCCTTCCGGTTTGGCCTGTGCAGACAGCAGACTGTCTGAACGGTGTCAACAGTCTACACGCTCCAGTTTGGCCTGTGTCTTTGGCACCCTGTTGTGGCTAATGGCTGCGCCACATACACAGACTTGCCTTCCGGTTTGGCCTGTGCAGACAGCAGACTGTCTGAACGGTGTCAACAGTCTACACGCTCCAGTTTGGCCTGTGTCTTTGGCACCCTGTTGTGGCTAATGGCTGCGCCACATACACAGACTTGCCTTCCGGTCTGGCCTGTGCACGTCGCTTTTGATAAATGAAGAGTCTGAAGACTGTTGCTTTGCATAAAAATATTGATTCCCTGACTGAGCACTATCAAGTGCAGCTGTAGTCAGAGTTGGGCAAGATACTTATAAAATGTATCTTTGATACAAGATGATAATTCAGTTTCGGTATCTTTAATACAAGATACTTTCACCTCAATTATCATAGATACCTACAAGATACTTTTAATTTTTGTTCGAAAGATACTAGATACTGATACTTTTTTCATCATTCTATTTTGGCGTGAATTTACCACTAATATAGCAAACGTTTTTGTTTGTGTTATTTTTCCAAAAACGGAAGTACCTTTATAATCTAATGTCCTTCTTTGAAAGATTAGCCCGGGGGGTCGGATTTACCCCATTTTACACGGTATCGCCTGCAATTTTCAAGAATTTAAAATCTTAAAACAGGAAGGTCGCTTATTTATTTACCAAACAATATCTTTGTACCTGCTCCTTTGCTTTGCCAATTTTATTTCCAAGCTTTTTAAAAAAATTTTAATTTTTTTGTTTTTTATTGAACTTTTAAAATAAGGTGTTAAAAAAGCACATTGAGGCTAGTAAGTTTCTTTGATACAAGATAAATCATTTTCAGTATCTTTGATACAAGATACTTTCACCTCGAGTATCATGGATACATGAATGTATAATTGATACTGCCAAACTCTGGCTGTAGTTCATATAAGCCTTGGTCGTCCACCAGGTGTTGTGGCTCTGGGAAATTGCCATGTACAATATTTTGTAGGTTTTTAAATGTTCATAAATATAAAGGCCGAGAGAAAACCATGTGCATAAAAGCCCACCATAAAGAGAAATTTCTGTCATCCTGTTCTCACAAGATACAGTCTCTAGCTCCTTGTGGATTGTCTGAGGTCTACAAATAATTTATGAACATTCTGTCTGATTTTTAGAGTTATTTTAAACCATTGACAGGCTCTTAGAATAATGGAAAACTTTTAAGAAAAAATGCACAACTTACAAACAATTCAAAAAAATATATTTAATACATTTATACACAATATACAAAACATATTTATAACAACAGTTAAATAAATTTATATACTTGAATCTCATTATTAAATATCAACTAAAAAAATTGTTAACTACGGCATATATTATAATAAAATAATACCCAGTATCAGTTCTTAAAAATTACTACCTATAAAAACACAATCAAAATTCTTAAGCTTACAAAACTGTTTAAAAAATGTTATAATAAACCATGTTTTATTACATCCATATCAAAAACTTTTTTCCAAATAAAAGACACCAACATTTTTATTTAATTTTGGCTTCAATACACGATTTTGAACGATGAAGAAAACTTTTAATAGACATTTAACGCTCAAGTAGAATTACTGGTTTGTATTTTGGTCGAGTACATGCTAGTTCATTTATACATTACCTTTCGTTTTATCACATTTAGCGCAATAGCAACAAAAGCAACCGTCGCTTTTAAATTTGTTCTTTTAAATAAATAAATTAAAATATATTTAATAAATTCCAAATACAATAATGCGGTTGAATTGTGAAAATAAAATGTGCAATTAGTTTATTATGATTTTGAGTGCCGTGATTTAAATTTAGCGATGTACGTACTAATGATTTAAAAGTAGAAATTTTATAATCGCTTCACCTGAATTCGTATATTTGAATGCTGTGTTCAGGAACGTGGGTCAAATTTAACGATTGATACCTGCACAAAACAATTACAAATTATCTATTCGTTTTCATTTACACCTTACTTACCATTCGGAACTTCTGTGGTAATAATATCCTTCGATAATCGCTTTTGATTTTTGAAAACAAATATAATAAAATCCCGCGAAGGATGCACCGCTTATATCCTTAATTGTATGATCAGGTACTAGAAAATGTTCTTTCCATCGCATAAAAACGTAATCCGTTTCCGCTAGAGCTTTGTAATCGAACGAATCGGAATTGAATATTTTCGCATATTGGTAAAAAGAAGCAAACTTGCTCTGCAAGTCATTATAAAAATAAAAAAGTAAATAAACAAATTTAATAATGACCTCTATTTAATCATACCCAATGTTTCTTATCTACGTCCTCGTCGGCGTCCCACTTTCTCGTAAGAAAAGGATACTTTTGACTGATAATTTCGCCATCGAAAAATGTCGTAAGTGTAGGATATTCATCGGTTAGACCGTTGATTTGAAGGTAGCCGCACAAGTAGGAATTTTCTTCGTCCACGTGCTGAAAACGACAAAAATTGTTATTTATGCACTTAAAAGGTATTCTCGACAAATGTCATTCGATATGACTAGTAGTTAGTCGATATTTTTAGGCATTTGCAAATACTTTCTAATTTTGGCAAAAATTCGATGACGTCGCACTTACATAAATACGACAAATTATTTAAAAGGACACAAGTTAAATGAAACAAAAGTAATACGTTATACATGATTCTAACCTGTAAAACTACTTCCACTTCGTACGAGTTGCCTTTTGATTTTTGGAAGCCTTGAAATCGCGAACCGTTGTACAGTAAGGACTTAGTTACCCCGGGTTGTTTCGAATTTGCTGGAGGAGGCGGAATAATATCCACTTTTACTGGCATATTTTACATTAAATTAGTACAAAAACCGAGCTGACGCTCCCGGAATTAACTAAAACTGTAAAAATGCTAAAATGACGCTTTCACAATTATCCGCGCCATCTATCGCGATTATTTCGAACTAATCCTTGTTTGTGCGCAAGAAAAGAGGTACGAAAACGTACGACAATGTTGTGTCGACTCGGCTTTGATTCGGCTGTCGACTCGACGTCGAAGAACCCGTTTTTCTTATTTATTTTTTAATTTCTAAGTGCGAAACTGTTTTTCTACCTCTTTTAATATTCAACATGGCAGGTATAAATATTTTTATAGTTTTTTTTTAAGTAATTAAGAAATATGTATTTAAATATCGAGCTAAGTTTTGCTCCAAGTCGAGCGTTTAGAAAATAAAATAGTACCTATCAGTACAAATCTACAAATACAGTCTCTCCTGCAATAAAAAGTCACATTATGTAAAGCATTAGTACCGTTTTACATGGCCTAAATATCGTACTAACTTGTTAGTACTGACTAGGAAGTTGGTACATTTTTTTTGGTAGTCCGAGGTGGGAATCTTCGAAAGACACCACATCGCCCGCTACGATCCTGGTGCAAGTATAAAGCTGGCCTTGCACCACAACTTCTAGAAGCTAGCTTTTTTTCTAAGTCAATAGGAACCTTGCATTTCCAGCGTCAGACGCTAACATGTAACATGTGCTAAGTTTATCTTCTATTGGTTTGAAAAAAAGCTAGCTTCTAAAAGCTATGTTGCAAGGCTAGCTTTATGTAAAGCATTAGGGCCGTTTTACATGGACTAAATATCGTACTAACTTGTAACTACTGACTAATAAGTTAGTACAGTTTTTTTGGTAGTGAGAGGCGGGAATCTTCGAAAGACACCACATCGCCCGGTACGATCCTGGTGGAAGTATAAAGCTGACCTTGCACCACAGCTTCTAGAAGCTAGCTTTTTTTCTAAGTTAATAGGAACCTTGCATTTCCAGCGTCAGACGCTAACATGGGCAAAGTTTATGTTCTATTGGTTTGAAGAAAAGCTAGCTTCTAGAAGCTGTACTGCAAGGCTATTCTAGTTGTAAAGTATTAGGGCCGTTTTACATGGACTAAATATCGTACTAACTTGTAACTACTGACTAATAAGTTAGTACATTTTTTTTGTAAGTGAGAGGTGGGAATCTTCGAAAGATACCACATCGCTCTGTACGATGTGGTAGTGTGGGATTCTTACCCACTAAAACCACCCCGAGTGTAGGATTATTATAATAGCGTCGAGCAGAATAAAGATGCAGAGTATGGAATGTTATAATATAGATTCAGATTTCGTGAGTTTTCATTCAAGGCGCTGCCTGGATTACCAAAGCTGAGATGTTACGTCTTGAAATCTTTCATACGTTTGCTGCTGCCCACAGGGGGACGTATCAATGGAGTCCAGACCCATCTTGTTTAAATATGCTAGGAAAGAGCCATGACTCGTGACGAAGTAGGGCAGATGCCCAGTTATAAAGGCTACCTCCTCAAGGCCGAGCCGCTCTCTGGCTGAGAAATCGGCGAAGAAGTGATCCGCCGACTCCGAAGGGGGTGACGCAGCCAGCTCCTTCGCAAAAACCTTTTGTTCAAGCTGGCGTGCTAGGTGTTTGATGTAAGACGGCGGCAGGTCTGATGAGGTGTCCTCGCCATCAGCACCTCGTTCGCCTCCACAGTCACCAAATAGGCACCGCCAAGTTCCACAGTCCATCATCACATTTAGTCCATGTAAAACGACCCTTAGGTAATTTCTTCATTAAAAATGTGAAGTTTATGACTTGGATGACTTGACGGCTATCTGGTTTTCTTCATTCACTTCTCTGCATCAACTACGAGATTTTTTGAGACGCTTAGCTAAATAAAAATGGCGTCGGGGGGCTACCAATCCACATTTGTCCAATTTTTTGTATATTTATGTTATCACGTAAGAACATCTCCTAAACGAGACGTATCTTTTGGCTATCACTACACCCATATTTACAAGAAGCCATTGACAAAAGGAACCATCTCCCCCACCCATCAATATACGCTTATTTTCTTTTATGTATTAAGATCTTTTTATTCAAATAGGCGATGACAAAATTGATTCCATAAAACTAATTAAAACTGTAGAAGCGCATCCGTTACTTTGGGATATGACTCACAGTGACTACACTGACAGAGAAAGAAGAAAAGACACTTGGGAGATAATCGTTGAAGATTTTGTCGAAAATACAGCAAGTCCTGAAGAAAGAATAATAAAAGGTTTATGCAAAATTATTTAGTTACAAAAAATAAATAAACAAATTTGTTTTAGGGGAATTTTTGCAAAAGAGGTGGAAGAATTTACGAGATCGATACGCTAGAGAAGTGGTGCATAGACAAACAAGAGAAGACTATAAAAAAAAATCAAAATATAAATACACTCACGTAATGAAGTTCTTAGACGATGTGGTAAATTTAACGCCTCGCAAAAAGATGAAAACTTCGGAAGATGAACAAAGTCAACCTGTGCCCAAACTCAAAGTGATCGATCCTCCGAAGGAAATTCAAAATTATAATAGCGACTTTTTACGTCACAATCAATTAATGGAAGGTGACAAACGGAATAACGTGAATGTAGTGTTTCAAGCAGATTTGATCGATCACGTATCACGAAGTGGAACGAAAGATAAATTGGAAGAAGATGACGATCTTCATTTTTTATTGTCTCTTCTTCCAATCGTGAAGGCTATTCCTAAGCATTTAAAATTAAATGCAAGAATAGAAATGATGCAGTGTTTAAATAATTATTTTTCGTATGGACGATATGATAACTTAGAATAGGATTTTTTACAATTTTAATAAAGAAAAAGGAAAATCAAGGAAATACTTTTATAGAACTACACCTTTTTTAAAACATCCATTAAATTTAGTATCTTTTTGCTAATTTTAATTGGGAAAAATTTAAATCAAAAAATTGTTCGAAAAGCGCCATCTAGTGATGGCAGAAAATAACAGCTGACTTTAGACAGGAAGGCCTCGTGCGAGGTCGATAAAACATTATATTATAATATAATATAATGTTTTATGGACCTCGGGCCTCGTGACCCTTACTTTGGTAATAAATTGCAAAACAAACTCCTTTTTTTACCGCTTTCTTGATGTTATCCAAAAACCACGGGTTAGAGTTTGATGAGAATTACAGAAGTTTTTTAACAGTAGGTATTACTGGTATTACATAACTTATTTTTTTCAAAATTTTTGAACTTGTGCTTCAAAAAACGCAGTCTGAACTTAAACCTTAAATAAAAATACGGCAATTTGGAAAAAATAAAAATAACTTTACATTTCAAAATAATTATGAAGTCACACGGTGTTTTATTTCATCACAGCGACGAATAAATAATTATTTTAGTTATTGGACCGCGCGAGAGTACTTTCAATTCAACCGAGAGGTGTCGCTCTATTTGTAATTTTCAATTTTCTCGCCATTTGTTGATAACAATAACACATTTTCGACTTGCAACAAACGTAATCAACATAATCATATAACATAATATAAATTGTTGGTATAATGGCGTGTTGTGTGTTTAGTTTTATTGGTTTTATTAAAGTTAGAAAATTACAATAGTTAATAAACATCGCCGTAATTAAAATAAGTGGTCAACAATACGGAGAAATTTTATTTCTGCTGAAGATCCCCACAGGGCCCCAAAAAGTTTATATGTACAGTGCTCTTGCAAAATGAAACGGAGATGTGCCCCGAGGGCTTTTTAATTTTTAATAATCTGTAGTTATATATTCATGGGGTGCTTCTCGTATATAAATATGATTGCCGAACACAACATAGATGTAAAAGTGTCGATTTTTAAAGGACTAAAAAGGACTTAAAGGTAAAGGTAATAATAATTACAGTTTCTTAAAATGAATTAATTATAACTTATTCTACTTTTAGGTGTAGGTTTCTTTTATATCTAACCATCCGATATCAGTGTGTCATACCCACTGTATTAGTGGTCACCCTCTTTTTCTTTTTGGGATGGTTGAGAAATGTCCAGGACCTAAACAGTCGCAGACAATAAGAACAGGCTTCTGTACAACATTATGGAAGTAGACAACTCTATGAGATAATGATGGTTTGATGAAAACTATTATTTCCAGAAATAATACGATGGGTTTTTGTTCAAAATATAATAACTCATCACTTCGTAACACCATTTGAAGCTGAACAACATCATGGACAATTTGCCAAGGTAAGTTTCCCTAGATGGGGTTCTTTATAGATAAATGGGTGGTTTTTGATGGTCTAAATCATTTTCAAAATTCCATTTGTACAACAAAAAGTTAAGTTTAAAAATGGCTTAAGCCTATGTAAAATAATAGGGTAGGTTATTCTTATCTAGCAACACTGACTTAAATTCGTCTCTAAGAGGCCATCGAGTCCTGCCTTTAGGTACTCATTTTGACTCTTGATCAATTAGGACAGTCTTACCTCTATACCTTTAATTTAAGTTTGATAGCAGCTGTAGAGAAACCATGCCTTTTGCTACACTTTACTTTTGTTTCCTTCATCACAAGAGCCCTTATTCCATTTTAAAGATGAATTTTGACTTGCAAAAAATTTAAATTATTTAACACTTTCTGATTTTCATGTACCCTTGGTGTAGGGGTTTGGGGAGATTAAATTATTTTGATAGCAGCTGTAGAGAAACCACGCCTTTTGCTACACTTTACTTTTGTTTCCTTCATCACAAGAGCCCTTATTCCATTTTAAAATGAATTTTGACTTGAAAAAAATTTAAATTATTTAACACTTTCTGATTTTCATGTACCCTTGGTGAAGGGGTTTGGGGAGATTAAATTATTTTGATAGCAGCTGTAGAGAAACCACGCCTTTTGCTACACTTTACTTTTGTTTCCTTCATCACAAGAGCCCTTATTCCATTTTAAAATGAATTTTGACTTGAAAAAAATTTAAATTATTTAACACTTTCTGATTTTCATGTACCCTTGGTGAAGGGGTTTGGGGAGATTAAATTATTTTGATAGCAGCTGTAGAGAAACCACGCCTTTTGCTACACTTTACTTTTGTTTCCTTCATCACAAGAGCCCTTATTCCATTTTAAAGATGAATTTTGACTTGCAAAAAATTTAAATTATTTAACACTTTCTGATTTTCATGTACCCTTGGTGTAGGGGTTTGGGGAGATTAAATTATTTTGATAGCAGCTGTAGAGAAACCACGCCTTTTGCTACACTTTACTTTTGTTTCCTTCATCACAAGAGCCCTTATTCCATTTTAAAATGAATTTTGACTTGAAAAAAATTTAAATTATTTAACACTTTCTGATTTTCATGTACCCTTGGTGAAGGGGTTTGGGGAGATTAAATTATTTTGATAGCAGCTGTAGAGAAACCACGCCTTTTGCTACACTTTACTTTTGTTTCCTTCATCACAAGAGCCCTTATTCCATTTTAAAATGAATTTTGACTTGAAAAAAATTTAAATTATTTAACACTTTCTGATTTTCATGTACCCTTGGTGAAGGGGTTTGGGGAGATTAAATTATTTTGATAGCAGCTGTAGAGAAACCACGCCTTTTGCTACACTTTACTTTTGTTTCCTTCATCACAAGAGCCCTTATTCCATTTTAAAATGAATTTTGACTTGAAAAAAATTTAAATTATTTAACACTTTCTGATTTTCATGTACCCTTGGTGAAGGGGTTTGGGGAGATTAAATTATTTTGATAGCAGCTGTAGAGAAACCACGCCTTTTGCTACACTTTACTTTTGTTTCCTTCATCACAAGAGCCCTTATTCCATTTTAAAATGAATTTTGACTTGAAAAAAATTTAAATTATTTAACACTTTCTGATTTTCATGTACCCTTGGTGAAGGGGTTTGGGGAGATTAAATTATTTTGATAGCAGCTGTAGAGAAACCACGCCTTTTGCTACACTTTACTTTTGTTTCCTTCATCACAAGAGCCCTTATTCCATTTTAAAATGAATTTTGACTTGAGAAAAATTTAAATTATTTAACACTTTCTGATTTTCATGTACCCTTGGTGTAGGGGTTTGGGGAGATTAAATTATTTTGATAGCAGCTGTAGAGAAACCACGCCTTTTGCTACACTTTACTTTTGTTTCCTTCATCACAAGAGCCCTTATTCCATTTTAAAGATGAATTTTGACTTGCAAAAAATTTAAATTATTTAACACTTTCTGATTTTCATGTACCCTTGGTGTAGGGGTTTGGGGAGATTAAATTATTTTGATAGCAGCTGTAGAGAAACCACGCCTTTTGCTACACTTTACTTTTGTTTCCTTCATCACAAGAGCCCTTATTCCATTTTAAAATGAATTTTGACTTGAAAAAAATTTAAATTATTTAACACTTTCTGATTTTCATGTACCCTTGGTGAAGGGGTTTGGGGAGATTAAATTATTTTGATAGCAGCTGTAGAGAAACCACGCCTTTTGCTACACTTTACTTTTGTTTCCTTCATCACAAGAGCCCTTATTCCATTTTAAAATGAATTTTGACTTGAAAAAAATTTAAATTATTTAACACTTTCTGATTTTCATGTACCCTTGGTGAAGGGGTTTGGGGAGATTAAATTATTTTGATAGCAGCTGTAGAGAAACCACGCCTTTTGCTACACTTTACTTTTGTTTCCTTCATCACAAGAGCCCTTATTCCATTTTAAAATGAATTTTGACTTGAAAAAAATTTAAATTATTTAACACTTTCTGATTTTCATGTACCCTTGGTGAAGGGGTTTGGGGAGATTAAATTATTTTGATAGCAGCTGTAGAGAAACCACGCCTTTTGCTACACTTTACTTTTGTTTCCTTCATCACAAGAGCCCTTATTCCATTTTAAAATGAATTTTGACTTGAAAAAAATTTAAATTATTTAACACTTTCTGATTTTCATGTACCCTTGGTGAAGGGGTTTGGGGAGATTAAATTATTTTGATAGCAGCTGTAGAGAAACCACGCCTTTTGCTACACTTTACTTTTGTTTCCTTCATCACAAGAGCCCTTATTCCATTTTAAAATGAATTTTGACTTGAGAAAAATTTAAATTATTTAACACTTTCTGATTTTCATGTACCCTTGGTGTAGGGGTTTGGGGAGATTAAATTATTTTGATAGCAGCTGTAGAGAAACCACGCCTTTTGCTACACTTTACTTTTGTTTCCTTCATCACAAGAGCCCTTATTCCATTTTAAAATGAATTTTGACTTGAGAAAAATTTAAATTATTTAACACTTTCTGATTTTCATGTACCCTTGGTGTAGGGGTTTGGGGAGATTAAATTATTTTGATAGCAGCTGTAGAGAAACCACGCCTTTTGCTACACTTTACTTTTGTTTCCTTCATCACAAGAGCCCTTATTCCATTTTAAAATGAATTTTGACTTGAGAAAAATTTAAATTATTTAACACTTTCTGATTTTCATGTACCCTTGGTGAAGGGGTTTGGGGAGATTAAATTATTTTGATAGCAGCTGTAGAGAAACCACGCCTTTTGCTACACTTTACTTTTGTTTCCTTCATCACAAGAGCCCTTATTCCATTTTAAAATGAATTTTGACTTGAGAAAAATTTAAATTATTTAACACTTTCTGATTTTCATGTACCCTTGGTGAAGGGGTTTGGGGAGATTAAATTATTTTGATAGCAGCTGTAGAGAAACCACGCCTTTTGCTACACTTTACTTTTGTTTCCTTCATCACAAGAGCCCTTATTCCATTTTAAAATGAATTTTGACTTGAGAAAAATTTAAATTATTTAACACTTTCTGATTTTCATGTACCCTTGGTGAAGGGGTTTGGGGAGATTAAATTATTTTGATAGCAGCTGTAGAGAAACCACGCCTTTTGCTACACTTTACTTTTGTTTCCTTCATCACAAGAGCCCTTATTCCATTTTAAAATGAATTTTGACTTGAGAAAAATTTAAATTATTTAACACTTTCTGATTTTCATGTACCCTTGGTGAAGGGGTTTGGGGAGATTAAATTATTTTGATAGCAGCTGTAGAGAAACCACGCCTTTTGCTACACTTTACTTTTGTTTCCTTCATCACAAGAGCCCTTATTCCATTTTAAAATGAATTTTGACTTGAGAAAAATTTAAATTATTTAACACTTTCTGATTTTCATGTACCCTTGGTGAAGGGGTTTGGGGAGATTAAATTATTTTGATAGCAGCTGTAGAGAAACCACGCCTTTTGCTACACTTTACTTTTGTTTCCTTCATCACAAGAGCCCTTATTCCATTTTAAAATGAATTTTGACTTGAGAAAAATTTAAATTATTTAACACTTTCTGATTTTCATGTACCCTTGGTGAAGGGGTTTGGGGAGATTAAATTATTTTGATAGCAGCTGTAGAGAAACCACGCCTTTTGCTACACTTTACTTTTGTTTCCTTCATCACAAGAGCCCTTATTCCATTTTAAAATGAATTTTGACTTGAGAAAAATTTAAATTATTTAACACTTTCTGATTTTCATGTACCCTTGGTGAAGGGGTTTGGGGAGATTAAATTATTTTGATAGCAGCTGTAGAGAAACCACGCCTTTTGCTACACTTTACTTTTGTTTCCTTCATCACAAGAGCCCTTATTCCATTTTAAAATGAATTTTGACTTGAGAAAAATTTAAATTATTTAACACTTTCTGATTTTCATGTACCCTTGGTGAAGGGGTTTGGGGAGATTAAATTATTTTGATAGCAGCTGTAGAGAAACCACGCCTTTTGCTACACTTTACTTTTGTTTCCTTCATCACAAGAGCCCTTATTCCATTTTAAAATGAATTTTGACTTGAGAAAAATTTAAATTATTTAACACTTTCTGATTTTCATGTACCCTTGGTGAAGGGGTTTGGGGAGATTAAATTATTTTGATAGCAGCTGTAGAGAAACCACGCCTTTTGCTACACTTTACTTTTGTTTCCTTCATCACAAGAGCCCTTATTCCATTTTAAAATGAATTTTGACTTGAGAAAAATTTAAATTATTTAACACTTTCTGATTTTCATGTACCCTTGGTGAAGGGGTTTGGGGAGATTAAATTATTTTGATAGCAGCTGTAGAGAAACCACGCCTTTTGCTACACTTTACTTTTGTTTCCTTCATCACAAGAGCCCTTATTCCATTTTAAAATGAATTTTGACTTGAGAAAAATTTAAATTATTTAACACTTTCTGATTTTCATGTACCCTTGGTGAAGGGGTTTGGGGAGATTAAATTATTTTGATAGCAGCTGTAGAGAAACCACGCCTTTTGCTACACTTTACTTTTGTTTCCTTCATCACAAGAGCCCTTATTCCATTTTAAAATGAATTTTGACTTGAGAAAAATTTAAATTATTTAACACTTTCTGATTTTCATGTACCCTTGGTGAAGGGGTTTGGGGAGATTAAATTATTTTGATAGCAGCTGTAGAGAAACCACGCCTTTTGCTACACTTTACTTTTGTTTCCTTCATCACAAGAGCCCTTATTCCATTTTAAAATGAATTTTGACTTGAGAAAAATTTAAATTATTTAACACTTTCTGATTTTCATGTACCCTTGGTGAAGGGGTTTGGGGAGATTAAATTATTTTGATAGCAGCTGTAGAGAAACCACGCCTTTTGCTACACTTTACTTTTGTTTCCTTCATCACAAGAGCCCTTATTCCATTTTAAAATGAATTTTGACTTGAGAAAAATTTAAATTATTTAACACTTTCTGATTTTCATGTACCCTTGGTGAAGGGGTTTGGGGAGATTAAATTATTTTGATAGCAGCTGTAGAGAAACCACGCCTTTTGCTACACTTTACTTTTGTTTCCTTCATCACAAGAGCCCTTATTCCATTTTAAAATGAATTTTGACTTGAGAAAAATTTAAATTATTTAACACTTTCTGATTTTCATGTACCCTTGGTGTAGGGGTTTGGGGAGATTAAATTATTTTGATAGCAGCTGTAGAGAAACCACGCCTTTTGCTACACTTTACTTTTGTTTCCTTCATCACAAGAGCCCTTATTCCATTTTAAAATGAATTTTGACTTGAGAAAAATTTAAATTATTTAACACTTTCTGATTTTCATGTACCCTTGGTGAAGGGGTTTGGGGAGATTAAATTATTTTGATAGCAGCTGTAGAGAAACCACGCCTTTTGCTACACTTTACTTTTGTTTCCTTCATCACAAGAGCCCTTATTCCATTTTAAAATGAATTTTGACTTGAAAAAAATTTAAATTATTTAACACTTTCAGATTTTCATGTGCCCTTGGTGTAGGGGTTTGGGGAGATTAAATTATTTTGATAGCAGCTGTAGAGAAACCACGCCTTTTGCTACACTTTACTTTTGTTTCCTTCATCACAAGAGCCCTAATTCCATTTTAAAATGAATTTTGACTTGAAAAAAATTTAAATTATTTAACACTTTCAGATTTTCATGTGCCCTTGGTGTAGGGGTTTGGGGAGATTAAATTATTTTGATAGCAGCTGTAGAGAAACCATGCATGTTTTGGAAACGAAGTATTTAGATAATGATCGTTTTAGGTTAGTGTGTTGAATTTCACAATTTTGTGTTTAAAAATTTTATATTTTACAGAAAATTTAAGAAAATGGTGTGAATATGGTTGTCAAAAGATTTGGATTAACTGTCAAACCTTGCAGTGGTAGTTGTTCTACTTAGGAATGTACGAAATTCTTGAGAAAATTCTGAAATGGATCTACAAATTCCTACAACATTTACGAACAGGGAAACGGATTTAGATTAAAAATAAAATAAAGTAAGTGGCATGAGAACGTACATTTGGACTTATAATTCTAATTGGTTATTCTTTACCAATGTCATATATTCCTCGATTTGTTCAAGAAGAGCTTGTGATGTTTTAGTAATCAATACAAGTTTTTCTACAAGCATCGTGTATTATTGTATTAATGTGATGCTAATTGGAAGAAATACTGAATAAAGCAAATTATAATGTATCATAATTCCAACATATTTCGTAGCCAATGGGACCAACCACTAGCCAATCCGATTCTGATGAATGGTCTGGAAGGCATCAAAAAGTTTCCAACCTAATATTTTTACTACAAGGTAATTTATCAAATTTTAACATCTTTACAGCCATTATTAAATCTTCCGTTTCCGTATCACTATTTCTTATACAAACATCTTGCAAATGGCACTTCATTCAATTATATTTCTGTGTTGTGATCTCACGACTAATTGATTTTGAACTTTTAGATACACATGGCGAGTCTCCTGCTCAACTAGTAAATAACGTGATGGACTCATAGTTTCTGATCACAGGAAAAAGTAGACTCTGGATCTTGAAGAAAAAGAAGAAATATGAGAGGAGAGAGTTACACACAGATAAAAGAGATAAAAATAAGTTGGTTGGTTGGTTCTGTTTTCAAACTGTTTGCAATCACAGTTGACAATTTTCTAGTTTTCTGGAATGGTTATTTTTATTACTTGTTTAGGTCAAAATTTACCACTAAGATATCTTAAAATTTTTTAATTTTTATTATTTTTTAGATAGTCCAACCAAACTGGACAAACAAATTGAGAAAACGAGGTTCTCTAATTCACCCTTGTAGATTTGTATCTTGTGATGAGCAATGAGCAGTTATGGTGTTATGTACTTTCAAGGAAGGTAGCCTAAAGTAATAATAATAAAAAACTTCGCTGCATTGAAGTAATTAAAAATAAGGGGATTATGTTCCTTAAATATTAATTATTTTATTCTTGTCAGTCATTGCATCAATTTATTCAGCAGGTAGAAAAGATCGTATGTGCGACAAAAAAAGAAACTGTAATAGTGTATAGTATAGGCACATGTAAACTGCAAGAGTCTTACATTTTTGAAGCAGTTTTTGGTGTTTGTAATTTAAATTGTAGTACACAAATTGTAATTTAATTATAGTTCCTTAACTTCATGCTTCTTGTATGATCTTTTCTGCATATGAAGATTGTTAGTTCTAAAGAAGCCGAATTATATTGAAATTTTGAACAGTGTGTATTGAATAGGTCAGAAAATGCAAATTTGTAAATTTAGTAGCCAAAGTTGTTATAAATTGTGTGTAAACTGCTGGTGAAGCATTTAACAAAAAATGGAGTTTTTTTAAATAAATCTAAATCAGTAATTTTTGCTTTTTCAAAGACATTAGTATTCTAATTGTTATTGGTAATTTTTCATTAAAAAATTGTTTTAATAGAAAATAGATTATTTAAAAAATTTCAAACGGTTTCAATTGATTTAAAAATCTCAAAAATTAGAATAATACGCCTAATTGAAAAGCAACCCACATAGCATACTTAGTAACAAAAAGAGTAGGAATATGTTAATGACTGTCACATGACCATCAAAAGTTAATAAAAGGCCTAGTTTCACCATAAGTTTAAAAACTTATCAGCACTTATGATCCGAGCCCGGCGTGAAAAATCAATTTTGAGTTTTACAATTTTTTTTTATTGGAAGTTGTCCCTAATATTCTAAATAGTCCTACCGAGTTACTAATTAATATTTATTTGTAAATTTTGTATACTTTGTCCGTTTTTTGAACGTCCAGTTGCTTTCTTCATCTTTATTATCTCATTAGCACCCTACTGTGCTGGGTAGCAATAAAAGATGTGTAAAAGCTTCTAGAGAAAGGCACAGAGTAACAATTATGTACTAGTCTGTGGAGAAAGGTAAAAGTGAACTTTGTATGGTAGTTGCAGGTATAAACCCTTTAATGTGCAAAATATCTCAAAATATTTCAATTTCTTAACTTTTTAAATTTTTTTTACAGGAAGCATTAAAAGGGTTTCTCGGTTTATATACCTGTTTTTGTCATAAATGTTTATTTTTACCTTTTTCTCCAAGATTTTACTCGTATTTTATTGGTACCTAACACAGTAGGGTGCTAATGAGATAATAAAGATCAAGAAGGCAACTTCACGTTCAAAAAACGGACAAACTATATACTTATAATTTAATTTTAATATTGTATCATAATCAAAAATAATTCGTTAATTAGTAAGTCTTCATAGTTGTCTTCATGTATGTAGTCTTCAAGATGCACAACTAGGCTCAACATTTAGGAAATATATTTTAATTTCTTTACTGTTGGAAAACGAACTTATTAAACAACTAACTGATCTTGTACTTTACTCAGGACTACAATTGGGATGCAGGGGAGCCCTTTATGGAAAATGAACTAAGATGGAACATTTAAAATAAAAGGTACATACTGTTATTCTTTATTTGTGGTTATTATTTTGATTTCTTCATAAAGATTTGTAAACATTAATTTTTCTTACAATTAAAATTTGATAATTATTTTAGGTCTTCAACTATTCAATTAATGTCTTACTTCTTATTCTTACGAGTTGGTGAAATTAGAAGACAACGTCAAGGAAACTCTGAAAGTGTTGAGGATTATGAGAAACTAAGTTGCACAACTGTGCTCAAAATCTAGGAAATATTTTAATTTCTTTACTGTTGGAAACTTACTGATTTTGTATTTTAATGAGGCCTCCAATTGGGATGCAAGTCAGCCCTTGATGGCAAATGATCCAACATGGAAGATTTAAAATAAGAGGTATATAATTTGTTTTTGCTTATTTGCACTTTTTCCATATTTTTTATTGTGATGACAAACGTTTAAGAACACTAATTATTGAACTATAGTTGTAAGTTTGTTATTAAAGTTGTATTATGAATGACTTATGTAGGTACAATTAGTAGAAATTTTAATTTTTTGAATTATTCATATAAACTCAATTTATGGAATTGCTATTTCAATAGATAACTCCAACTCTATGTAGTGAAAATGTCCTGTTATATTAAAAAAAATAATTTATAATTAAATAATTAATTATTTACAACTTTGAAACAAGTGTTGAATCTGTTGATGTAGGTAATTAATTAAAAGAATTACTCAGTCAGACTCATGAGTTAGCTCTTTTCTTAATAATAGAATATGTCCCTTATTCTTTTGATTTTTATCTTTTGCACAATAATTAGATGAGCTGCTTCTTACTAGATTTAATTAATGACAATAAGATGATAGAAATTTTCTACTGATTAATTGTTTGCTTATTTCTAATAATAATTTTATATTTAATTTCAGAAACCGAAAACGCGTGAGGAATGCATTTAAGAACAAAACAATGATAATCGTAATGGAAATTTTTATTAACATATTCAAAGAAACATGAAGAGCAAGCAATTTAAGTTCATATTGGGTTATTAATGTTAAACTTTTAGTTTGATGTTGTCTTCAGAATTTGTAACTTAAGGGTTGTTAGCGTTACGAAGATCAAATTGTACATTCTAAAATTGATTTTAAGGTGTACCGGGTGTTGAATGACTTACCGATACATAGGGCAATAGCACATAAAAAAAGTTTTTATAAATCCCTGCTTCCCTAATTGGTTTAGAGCAAATATGAAAGAACCAAAAATGATGCAGAATTAAAAATTAGAAATGATAAAATTATTACATTTCCACATACTTTTACTTGAACTATATTGCCCTATTAGTGTAGTCAACGAACCAAAATTTATACTGATTTTCGGACTTTTTTTGTAACAGCGAGTTTTTTTTTTAATTGGTCGAAACCATTCCTGTGGGTTTGTGTATAAAATGTCTCAACTCAATTTTGACCGGAAGGCCCTTATTCTTCAACTTTAGTGTAAAAGTTTGACTTTTTCAAGTTTCCGTTTCACTATTTTTTGAATAACTTCGCTTGTATTGGTCGGATCGAGACCAAAAAATTTTCCTTTTGTTTGTCTTGAATCTCTCTTTAAAACTGCCTGGGTTAAAATAATCTATATTAATTTCCTAACCCAAAATAAATTCAAAACTGCCGTCATTAGTGAGTCGTAGTTTTTTATAGAGAACTCTAGTAATAATTAATATTACGGTATGAAACTTTAGCAAGTTGTAGCTGATATAGTAACAAATCCATATTACAAATTAGGTCCAAAAATATTGAGAACAAAGACTAAAATTTGCATTTTGGTTCAAATTTTCTAATTCATATTTGTTATGAGCAATTGGTGGTATCGTAATAATTCTTCCATTGAAATGTTGGAAATTTAATGCTCTTTCAGATGAAATCAAAGACAATCACATTAGACCACGTTTTCTTCCGATTTCATTGAAAAGAAAAATAAAATTTTTCAACTATTTACCCACAAAATCAATTTTAGTGGTCGAAATGGTTGACTTTAAAACCAATTTTAATGTTCAAAAATAGTTTATAGGAGTTCTTTATGATTAATTTTCAAAAATACGTAAAAGAAGAATTAAATTTCGACCACTAAAATTGGTTTTGTAGACAAACAGTTAAAAGATTTTCTTTTTATCGTCAAAGAAATCGGAAGAAAAAATGGTCTGATGTGATTGTTTTTGTTTTCATCTGAAAGAGCATTAAATTTCCTACATTTCAATAGAAGAATTATTGGGATACCACCAATTGCTCACAACAAATATGAAAAATAAAATTTGAACCAAAATGCAAATTTTAGCCGTTCTTCTTAATATTTTTATACCCAACTTGTAATATGGATTTGTTACTATATCATATGCAACTTCCTAAAGTTTCGTACCATAACATTAATTAAAACTGAAGTTCTCTAGAAAAAACTACAACCGACCAATGACGACAGTTTTAAATTTTTTTTGGGGTTAGGAAATTAATATAAATAATTTTAACCCAGGCAGTTTTAAAGAGAGATTCATTACAAACAAAAGGAAAATTTTTTGGTCCCGATCCGACCAATACAAGCGAAGTTATTCAAGAAATAGTGAAACGGAAACTTGAAAAAGTCAAACTTTTACACTAAAGTCGAAGAATAAGGGCCTTCCGGTCAAAATTGAGTTGAGACATTTTATACACAAACTCACAGGAATGGTTTCGACCGATTAAGGAAAAAAACTCGCTGTTACAAAAAAAGTCCGAAAATCAGGATAAATTTTGGTTCGTTGACTACACTATATATATCGGTAGGTCATTCAACACCCGGTATGTATTTAGAATTTTGAATTTTTTGAATCACTTAATTTATGTAATTGCTATTGTACCACCAACTTGATATATTAAATAATTTCTTGAGATGTCGTTAAATGAATGTAATTTTTAATCCATTAAATATTAATTACAAGTTTAAGGTCGGCGTCCCGTCCATTAGAAATAAATGGTGTTGAGACACATTTTTATTCCTTCCAATCTTTAAAACTAGTAACTCTATTGCCAAGAATCAACGGTCAGGACCTTCGAAAGAAATCTTTTCATCCGTTGTAGTTAGAGCATTCCACGTTATTCATCAAGATTTCCTTAGTTAAGACTTAAAAATCTTAAATAAAATCTCAATACAATTAATGAGCACATATCAATCTTGAGGTCGTAAGTCGTTCTGTGGCTTCAATTTACAAACATGCATTACTACCTCTCGATATAATTTATTCTTCTCTTATAGTAACCTTAACTAGTTTTAATTTAAATTATTTCTAAGTAAATCATTCATTAGGAACTTATTAAAATTTTAATTTTAATAAATAAACATAAATTATAGGTTGAGGTTATGTTCATTTGTTTACATCCCTATCAATATTATTCTTATCATAAAGACCACGCCTCGTTAATTTTACTACAATTTAATTCAAAAACCAGCAGTATCAAATTAAAATTTTAAGCCTTTTTGCAACGTTTTAAAGTGTTTTCGTACACTAATTTGATTTAAAAAAATATAAAAGGATATACAGTCTACTAATAAGTTGTTAAAATAGTACTCAAGAGCTTATTTTTATCATTTTAAAGGTTTCAAAAAATAAAAATGTTGAGAACTTCTGGTTTGACCGGAGCTTAAATTGATAAAATATTTAAATAAACGCGCTATTTATTTTTAAATTTCCCAACCTTCTTCTGTGCTCCTAATACTTCAATTTGTTCGTCGACTCATTCTTATCAAGTTTTCTGCAATTTTTATCAAAATTATCTGATTTGGACATTCAACTTTTGAACCAGGGGTGCTACAGGGTTGAAATTACACATGAACGTAGTCGCAGAGTATCAAAAGCACATTCTGCAAAAAAAATTTAAATATCTCCACCCTAACCGAAATTACAGCCCTTATAAAACAAAGTGTTAAAAAGTCAATTTTTATTTTGAATTGAAAGAAAGTATTTGGAAATTTGGTATGAAAGTAGTTGGAAAAAGACCTTCTTTAATTTAATTGTTAATAAAGAGACCCTTAATTAAAAAGGGGTTTACAGACTGATTTTCGTCGAGCAAATGCGTTTAGCAAATTCAAATATTTTCTATGGCAAAATAAATGTATTTAGTAAGTTTTGAGCTGAGAAGATGAGGATTCATGTTAAATACGGATGTAATCAATGTAATCGGGGGTAGTACAAACATTACATAACGTTAATTTAATGCATTAATGAATAATTTTTATTAAATTTTAATGTTTCAAAAGTTTGAAACTCTTTGAAACTTTGAACCATTGAAAACAAAGTGTTAATTTTGTTAATGTAATTACTTACTAGATATTCGTTAATTATTATTTTTAAGTTGCTAATATTCTTACTGTAATTGAATAAGCTCTTATACCTATTGTACATTAACTAAGATTAAGAAATTGTAAATGTTAGTATATTGTATTGAAAATTTTTTTAAATAAAGACTTGATGTAATTAGTTGTAATTATGATTATAATAAAAAATATTTTATTTAAGTTAGTACCACCACTACTAAAAAATATAAGTTAAATGTAAATATTTAAAATTAATAAAAATTTATTTTAATTACTTACGGCTATTTTTATGTCGTAGTAATTACTTTAAGTTAACTACCCCTAATGAAGACATATTCAACTTTAACTTTGATTTTGATTGATAAGCTTCTTTCCATAACGTCTCAACTATGCCTATTTTTTATTTCACCCCTCCATCCCTTCTAAATCAAAAGTTAAGTGTAAAAATCAGCTTATTTTGACATAAAATTTGTCTAATTGAGTTAAATTTTGATAAGAATCAGTGTATAAAGGTATAAACCAATTGATGTATTAGGAGAGCAGAAGTATTATAAGATATTTCTAAAAGTATTAAATTAATTTAAATAAAATTTGCTTCCAGCTTTACGTAAAAGCTCTTATCGAAAGCTTATCTGTTACATAAAGATAAGCTCGTGCATTTATGTTCATTTAAATAAATTTAATATTTTATTTTATTTTAACTTCTTTTACTCCTGTGATCCTATCACCAAGTGGCAAAAATTGAAATTTTCGGACATTTTCTTGTCCATGTTAAATTCCCATAAGAGTTATATATGTCATTTTTAGCTTTATTAGAGCCCTTTTGACTAATTTAATTAACGTAAATGATAAAGAATCATTAATTAATTCTAATAATTAATTAACATCCCTTAAATATTGCTAAATAAACCCTGTACAGCTCGAAATAGAATTTGCAGATTTGTTGATTTGGATTTATTTAGTAACAATTTTGATTAGAGGGGAGTGATAAAATAATTTTGATTAACATGCGTCTTTGTATAACGTCTCAACTACCCTTAATTTTATTTCTTCCTTTAATCTCCACCAAATCAAAAGTTAAGTGTAAAAATCAGCTTATTTTGACATAAAATTTGTCCAATTGAGTTAAATTTTGGTAAGAATTAGTGTATAAATTAATTGATGTATTAGGAGAGCAGAAGTATTATAAGATATTTCTAAAAGTATTAAATTAATTTAAATAAAATTTGCTTCCAGCTTTACGTAAAAGCTCTTATCGAAAGCTTATCTGTTACATAAAGATAAGCCCGTGCATTTATGTTAATTTAAATAAATTTAATATTTTATTTTATTTTAACTTCTTTTACTCCTGTGATCCTGTCACCAAGTGGCAAAAATTGAAATTTTCGGACATTTTCTTGTCCGTGTTAATTTCCCATAAGAGTTATTTTTGCCATTTTTAGCTTTATTAGAGCCCTTTTGACTAATTTAATTAACGTAAATGATAAAGAATCATTATTTAATTCTAATAATTAATTAACATCCCTTAAATATTGCTAAATAAACCCTGTACAGCTCGAAATAGAATTTGAAAATTTGTTAATTTTTGATTTAATTAGTAATAATTTTGATCAGAGGGGAGTGATAAAATAATTTTGATTAATATGCGTCTTTATATAACGTCTCAACTACCCCTGTATTTTATTTCATCTTTTAATCTCTACTAAATCAAAAGTTAAGTGTAAAAATCAGCTTATTTTGACATAAAATTTGTCCAATTGAGTTAAATTTTGATAAGAATCAGTGTATAAACCAATTGATGTATTAGGAGAGCAGAAGTATTATAAGATATCTCTAAAAATATTAAATTAATTTAAATAAAATTTGCTTCCAGCTTTACGTAAAAGCTCTTATCGAAAGCTTATCTGTTACATAAAGATATGGCCCTGCATTTATGTTTATTTAAATAAATTTAAAATTTTATTTTAATTTTAAAATAATGTTAAAGGGATTTAAATTAAGGGATGTAAAACCTGTGCTAATAATATGAGTTAAAAATAGTCATAACTAATTTAAAATTTTTTATATTTTATTTTAATAACTTCAAGTATTTACAATAAAAAACAGTATTTCAAGTACATTTTAATTCTAATTAAATTAATTTAATTACAGTAGGAACTAGGACTACACTAGGACCTTAAAAATAATAATTAACGAGTTTCTAGAAAATTTGTTAACAAAATTAACACTTTGTTTTCAATGGTTCAAAGTTTTAAAGAAATTTAAAACATTAAAATTTAATGAAAATTATTCAATAATGACTTCAATTTTTTGTGCTTAGTTTTGTAGTTTTTAATTTAAAACTTCGTAGGAATACTTAGAATAATATTAGAAACAACTTCCGATCAAAAAAAATTTCACAATCAAAGTTGATTTTCGACAAGAGTAAACGTTAAATTTCTAAAAATTGAAGATCTGTGTTGCTGATAAAAAAGTCAACTTATGGCGAAACTCGGCCTCTTATTAACTTTTTGAACCACGTGACAACCCCACTCTGCAAATTAGTGTAAATTTAACATTCAATTTTACTAGTGGGGGGTGCTAAGAAGGTTGCTGTCTATTTAGGCGTAATATTTAAAAAAATTGAATTAAAAGATTTTTAAAGATATTTTAAGAAATTACGAAAACGGTTCATAAAATTGAAAATTGTTAGTAAGGTAAATTATACCGTAGTAATAAAATAAATGGCAGAGAAATATTTTGAGAAATCAACAATCCTAAATGAAGTATAATATAAGTAATGTAATAAGGTAAGTAATAATCACATACTCAATTTATAAAAAATGTTATAAGAAAGAACTGAATACATAAAAAACGTCATAAAAAAAGCTTGATTTATAAAAAATAGCATAAAAAAGATTCGATTTATAAAAAAAGAATCGAATGTATAAAAAACGTCATAAAAAACTAGATTATAAATAACATTCGATTTATAAAAAATATTATATAAAAGAACTGAATACATAAAAAGCGTCAAAAAAAAAGTTTGATTTATAAAAAAAGAACCGATTGTATAAAAAACGTCATAAAAAAAGGTTGGTTTATAAAAAGTAGCATAAAAATTGTATTTATAAAAAATATTATAAAAAAGAGCTGAATCTTGAAAAACCTTCAATCAAGCCTTTTTATGACGTTTTTTATCTATTCAGTTCTTTTTTATAACATTTTTTATAAATCGAGGGCTTTTATGCTATTTTTTATGAAACAAGGCTTTTTTGTAACATTTTTTATAAATCGAACGTTTTTTATGTATCAAGCTTTTTTTATGACGTTTTTTTTGCATTCAGTTATATAGAAATTGTCACTTTAACATTTGCTTTTATAAGGGGTATAACTTCGGTTAGGGGTAAAATTTTGATTTTTTTTTTGCATAATGTCGTTTTGATACCCTTCGACTACATTGGTGTGTAATTTCAACCCTGTAGCACCCCTGGTTCAAAAGTTGAATGTTCAAATCAGATAATTTTGATAAAAATTGCAGAAAACTTGATAAGAATGAGTCGACGAACAAATTGAAGTATTAGGAGCACAGAAGACGGTTGGGAAATTTAAAAATAAATAGCGCGTTTATTTAAATATTTTATCAATTTAAGCTCCGGTCAAACCAGAAGTTCTCAACATTTTTCTTTTTTGGGACCTTTAAAATGGTAAAATATGCTCTTTAGCACTAGTTTAACAACTTATTAGTGGACCGTATACCATTTGGCATTTTTTTAAATCAAATTAATGTAGAAAAAAGCATGAAAACTCTGCAAAAAGGTTTAAAATTTTAGTTTGATACTGCTGGATTTTGAATTAAATTTTAGTATTTTATTAAGAGGCGTGGCGCGGCGTATAAACAAATAAACATAACCTCAACCTATAATTTATGTTTGTTCACTAAAATTGAAATTTTAATAAGTTTCTAACGATTTACATAGAACTAATTTAAATTAAAATTTGGTTAGGTTATTATGTAGAAGAGAATTCAATATCGAGAGGTAATACATAATGTTTTAAAAATTGAAGCGATGGAACAACTTACGAACTCAAGCTTCATATTATGTGCTCATACCTATTAATTGTATATTGAGATTTTAACGTTTAAGCTATTGTTGGAAATACATGGAGGCCTTAAAGAATAACGTGGAGTTATCTACAACAAACTGATGAAAGGATTTCTTGCGAAGGTCCTGGCTGTCATTTCGTTTCGCTTCTCTGAGAACTATTTGTAAGCTGTTGATTACTCGAGTTGATTACTAGAATCAAAGATGATAGTAGAATTCATAATTTTTGTTGTAGTTATGGGACCAAGCTCCAAACATTCTTGCACCAAATTCAAGTTCAAATGCGTGTTTGTTGGGTTGCCGACAGTGGCAGGAGTAATTAAAAATTAATTGTTCACATCAAACAGGTTTTTATCAAGTAAATCAAATAAAATGACATTAATGTTAAATTAATTGTAAAAGTAAATATATGAGAATTACAACATTTTGACAACAACAGTCATTCTTTGTAAAGTTATCTTAAGCATCCCTAAAAAAGACAGAATTCATCTAGAAGCTTCGGTAGAGGCTTTTGTTCCCCCTTTCATCGGTTCCTGGGGGTCTTGCAGAATTTCAGACTTCCATAGAAATCTTTAGAGCGTGATATACCCTAGTACCAAATTTAAAGTTCATAGCATGTCTAGAAGTAGGTACTTCATTAATTATTGATATATCCAACAATAAAATTAACTTAAAAATACTAATTAGTTAAGTACTGACTCAATAGTTTATTAATTAAAACAAGGTTTGAATGGTCGTCTTTATTTATTATTCTTTTAGTAGGTTCGATTACTGCTTTTGAATCTAATTTGACTGAGTAAATTGCAATTAATTAATGACTCATTTTTTAAAATTTATTCTCAACGCGCCAGTCAAGTCTGAGCATGCGCACAAACTATATTTACATAGATGCCTTCCTATCTACAGCGTAACTCAAAATAATGACGGTTGTAGGTTATGTCTGTGTAGTGTTTTTTTTTTTAATTTTAAAAGAGAATCATCGCTCAAATTTATAATTTCGCGTAATTGTTATCTCGTTTTAATCCTTTTAATAATTATACGTGCCATCTACGGCGTTTAAATTAAATTATAACAATACAAAATATTGACGTTTGCGCAGAAAACATACATCTGTCAAATATAATCTGCATACGCAGCAACACAAAAACAGTTCTGTTTTCGAACTCGTGTATGTTAGTTTAATTTTGGTTTTCGGTAAAAGAAAAAAATGTCAATCTTAAAACAAATTCCGTTAACGTGCAGTGGACACACGAGACCTGTAGTTCATTTAGATTTTAGTGCAATAACTCCTTACGGTTATTATTTAATTTCAGCTTGTAAAGGTGTGTATAATTTTGATACAATAACCTTAAAAAACTTGTACCTTCCCTTGGCCTAATTTTTCAAACACAAGGACCTTCAAGTTTTGCCGACCTTACCGGTCATATGAGAAGACAGGTATTTAAATTAAATTTTTTTTCATCGTAGATGGCAAACCCATGTTAAGATTGGGCGACACCGGAGACTGGGTAGGAACTTTCGAAGGCCACAAAGGAGCCGTTTGGGGTGTAGCCTTAAATTCACAAGCAACTAGAGCTGCAAGCGGTGCGGCCGATTTTACAGGAAAAGTTTGGGACTCGCTTACAGGAGAAGAACTGCACTCATTTCAACATAATCACATAGTTAAAAGTGTCGGATTTTCCAAGAATAGTTCGTTATTATTGACCGGAAGTAATGAAAAGCTTGTTAAAATATTCGATTTAAATAAACCCGAAGCTAGTACGTTTTATATTTCTTTCGTTAATTTATTTAATTACGTTGATTGATTTCAGGCCCAACAGTATTTACTGGTCACACAGGAGGTGTACGATATGTTTTATTTTTTAGAAACGATACTCATATACTTTCTTGCGGCGACGATAAGTCTTTACGAGTTTGGGATAGGTCTTCGGGACAGGTAAATAAGAAATTTAGAGAAATTCGTTAAATAATATTATGTTTGTTAGGAAGTACAAAAGATAGATTTTCCTTTAGCTCCGAGTAGTTTAGAAGTGTCTAGAGATGGGAGCGTTATTACGGTAGCCCACGGAAACAACGTCACATTTCTAGATTCGACTTCTTTAAATAGAATTAGAGAGTTTGCGTTACCTACAATAATGGTTAATTCGGCTAGTCTTCATCCTGACAAAAGTACATTTGTAGCAGGCGGCGATGATTTTAAGATGTATAAATTTGACTACACAACCGGATCTGAAATTGGTAAGACTTAAACTACAACTGAGTTTTAAAATTCAACCGTTTGTTTTAGAGCACTTTAAAGGTCATTTTGGACCTGTACATTGTGTTCGATATTCTCCCGATGGAGAAGTTTATGCTTCTGGTTCAGAAGATGGTACGTTGAGGTTGTGGCAAAATACTGTTGGTAAAAATTATGGTTTGTGGAGATGCGTCGATAATAGTACTCCCGGTAATGAACCTTTACCGTCACATAAAGAATTACCCGCGAGTTAATGTTCTTGTTGACTTTTTTCATAAATATTTAATTTTCTTAATTATTTTTTGTGATTTTTCGCAATAAAATTCCGTTTGAATGATAAGCCGAGTAATTGTTATGTATTTATTTGATTTTTGGGCTTAAACTATGTATATTAATCTTGTAATAAACAATTTTTTGTAATTATTGTAATTTACAAGATTATTATATGTAGTTTTTAAAAAATATAGGTTTGAGTTTTTCCTAATTTAAGCGTAATTTGTTAAATTTGTATTTTATGATTTTTTTTGTAATATGGAAACTGAAGGACGAAGATATTTTATAAAATATATTGTACGAGAAATATTTGGTAGTTACTTTCTGTGTGCACAATATGTGCCAACTTTTTCACTATAATTGAGATAAAATCAAAAAAAATCTCTTATATAATTTCTCGACGTTTTGAGTCCCTCTGATTACAAAAGTGCAAACATTTTTTTTAGATTTTTTGAACTAAAATGTCTGTTACAGCTGTGGGGCAAAAACTACTGAACTGATTTTGATGAAATTTTATTTTAGCCACTTTAAAATTATTTCAACGACGTAATAAGCTTTTATAAGCAATCTATACAGGGTGTCCAAAAATAAGGTGGTTATTTTAGGCGCATATTTAATTTGGGTCAAATGCATTTTTACTTGACTATAAGATAGCGCATGTGAGCCACAATTGAAAAAGAAAATTTCAAAAATTTTCATTCAAAATGGCGGCGAATAGAACGATTGTCCCATTTTGTGGTTTTTCCCTTATAACTTCGTCTGTAATTATTATTATAAAAATTTTAAAACCGCATTATACAGCCAAAATATAGGGGTTTCGTCTTACCTAAGTCAATTTTCAAAATTGTTTCAAAATTTCCTAGCTTTAAGGGCCCAAAGTAGGTCAAAATTTTGAAATTGATTTTCTTAAAATTTCCTCTGCGAAATTTTTTCTTTGTTGGATATGTTACAGGTAACGTAATTCTCTATCGAAATATAAATTTTTATCAAAATCGCTAGAGCCGTTTCGGAGTAATGATTTTTTGAATGTCAAAACTTCAAAAATCTCTAAATCCTTCTGTAATAAAAATGAAAACTTGAAAATTGATATCAATCACATCAAAATCTATTATTTGACACTATTTTCGATTAAAAAACGCTTCCGGTTATACCGGAAATTTAAAAAAAATATCATAATTTTTAGGAACACCCTGTATATTTTTCAATATTTTGAAAGCTGGTAAAATTAGCCGAAGATATCAAATTAAATTTTGGGCGGGAAAAAATTCCTCGTATGGCCACATCCGTCGTTTTGATTCTTCTTGTGGCAAACAAAAGTGTGAAGCTGTGACGAATATTTTCATTTTATTTTTCAAAATTTTTAAAAATAATGTGTACAAAATACTTAGTTGCGATATAAAACTAAATTGACGTTAAAATTTTAAACCGAATAAATAAAGAAAAATTCATTGTATAAATTGGCAGTACTTTTTGATGAAAGTTTGATTAATATAAAACAATTATTGCTAATGCTAATAAATTTACATAAACAACACATTATAATTAAATTATCTAAACACTTATAAAATAAAACATAATGATATAACTTAGGTAAATAAATCGGTGTTATAATTAAATGATTAATATCACAGGTTTTGAAATTTTCAAGTTTTTAAAATTTATTCCAATTACTCACAAAAAATGTATTGCAGTAAATATAAATAATACGATTAATATACTTAAACAATAAACTTATCACATGCCAAAGTAAATTACAGAGGGGTGTTACACATGATGTCAATTATTATAAAAAAGCTCTTAATGCTGTGATATTTTTAAAAGCAGCGACGAAGATAGAAAATACCACTTATTATCAGTCTTAAGTTTGATTAAAAACAAACTTATTGCATTTGTCAAATGCAATACCTTTGAAGCAAAATCACAGACAAAAAATGAGACACAAAAGCTTACAATACTACAGAGTGTTTTAGATTGCTGCATACAAAATTTATAAAAGCGACATTAACTTCTTTACCACTCTGTATATTAAAATTACTGTAGAAGACACTCAAAGTACCTATAACATTTTATGGATTTCACATATTAGTTACGATTTAATCCTCTTTTACATTAAGCCACACATAATTGTTTAATGAAATTGCTTTTCAACTTCTCAGAAGTTAGAATGATTTACCAACTTTTTAGAACCTCCACGAATTCGTTTGTATAATTCTTAATTTACTGTAAAATTAAAAAAATGATAATAATTATTACTGCAACATACTTCAGACAAAAAGTCTTTATAGTACAGTCAAAGAAGGGTTTAACCTTGGACTGAAAGTCAGAAAGCTAAATATTTATTTGCATAAACCTATGTTTTTAGGTTTTTACGTTCTAAAGTCTCATATAATCTCGTTTCCGCGTGTCAAGCTATTCAAGGTCTAGGGCCGCAAAAATCGTTTTTTGCAAATATCTTGTTTCTTTTGCATTATACCCCATTAGAGGTTCTTATAAAATTTGTAGATCATAAAATTCTCTACAAATTTCATCCGATTCATTTTTTTATACGATCAACCGTTCTCGAAATATTGCGCGTCGAAACATAGTTTTATGGAAACATTTAGCTCCTTGACTTTCATTCCAAGGTTAAACTCTTCTTTGACTGGACTATTTATAAATTTTTACAACTGATTTCACTACATGAAAAGTATTGTGTGTTTTAACAGAAACTAAAATTAGTTATATCACTAAGTTATTGATACGTAAATTTGCAAAATTGTGCTAAGAGCGATTATAATGAATGAATAACTTATTGTGCCGCAACTATTATCGGCCGATAATGCAACTGTATATGGTGCTTTTCTTCCAGGTATAGATCCTTCCAGATTACGAGAACAACCCATCCAAAATGGACCGGACAACATTTTCTTATCGTGCTCTACTCTCATGCGAAGATCGTTGAATTTCCAAAAACCGTTACCTTTGAAGAAGTACGTTTTTCCTAAAAATTAACAAATTAGTATTTTTGAGAGTTTCACTCAAATAAAGGCCAAATAAAGGCATTTTTTAGACTACTGGTCATATGTTAGATTTCTGAGGCTTTTCTTAAGCCAGATACAAATTGCTGGCTTTAATTACGGCACGCCTAAACTGCATAGGTAGTCTGAAAGATCTACAGACGCTCCGGTTTGTAGTAAAAACCAAAAGCTTTGTGGCGGGCTCAACTACACAGGTAAGTCGGAACTATCACTTTTTTAAAACGTACTCATTTTAATACAGCAGGACAGTATAGACCACGACTACGCTGGCCTCCTAAACGATCTACAGAGACTCCAATTTGCCTGTGCTACACAGACTCTGTAGTACACAGGCCACAGTCTTTTCTAAATGACATAAGTCATTTCTAAATGACTTAAATCTTTTCTAAACGACTGAAGTCGATTCTAAATGACTGAAGTCTTTTCTAAATGATTTAAATTTTTTCTAAATAACTGAAGTCATTTCTAAATGACAGAAATCATTTCTAAATGACTTAAATCTTCTCTAAATTACTAATGTCTGTTGTAAATGACTTTAATCTTTTCTATACGATTTAAGTCTTTTCTAAATGACATAAGTTTTTTCTAAATGACATAAGTTTTTTCTAAATGACTTAAATCTTTTCTATACGATTTAAGTCTTTTCTAAATGACATAAGGCTTTTGTAAATGACATAAGTCATTTCTACATGACTTAAATCTTTTCTAAACGATTTACGGCTTTTCTAAATGACATAAGTTTTTTCTAAATGACTTAAATCTTTTCTAAATGACTGAAGTCATTTCTAAACGACTGAAGTCATTTCTAAACGACTGAAGTTGATTTTAAATGACTGAAGTCTTTTCTAAATGACGTAAGTCCTTTTCTACACGATTTAAGTATTTTCTAAATGACTTAAATTTTTTCTAAATGACAGAAGTCTTAAATCTTCTCTAAATTACTAATGTCTTTCCTACTTAAATCTTTTCTAAATGACATAAGTCTTTTCTAAATGACATAAGTTTTTTCCAAATAACTTAAATCTTTTCTACACGATTTAAGTCTGTTCTAAATGATATAAGTCTTTCCTAATGACTTAAATCTTTTCAAAATGACTAAAGTATATGTAAATGAGTAAAGTTTTATAAATTAAGAAAAAGACTTATGTCAAAGAAAAGACTTAAGTTTTTCCAACTCTTGCATCTCTGACACAGGCCTGCCATATTAAAAATATTTACCATCTTTCCACTGAAAAACTGCATCGATGTCAGTTCCTACTCCCCTCCACATGGACATATCTCTTGGATAATCGAGTTCCACAGTTAATAGATCTTCATCGAACCTATTACAAACATTATTGTTTTAAAATAGTTTGAAGGGAACGATCAAAATTTATTTACCTCCAATACATATTTCCGCTGTAAAAGTACGTTTTACCATTGTGCCCCCATACCATAGCCGCATCGATTTTGTGCAAAGACGAAGGTAAACCTAAATCCGTAAGAGGCCTTGGATATCCTACATCGATACTATTTCCTGTATAAACAAAATATTGATTTCCAATGAAGAAAACCAACTTGTTGTTAGGCTTTTCATAAACTGCGTCGATGTGAGTAAAATTTCTAGGTAAGTTTTTCCACATGCGCGATATTTCGGCCGGGTATCCGGGTAAAAGACCACGATCTCCAATTCGCCAGAAATACTAAAATATAAATATTAACAAAAACGAAAACAACTAGGTACAGTCAGCCTCGCAAATAATGGCCACTCTGGCTATATGCCTAGCACGAATTGTGGATGCAATTATCATAACACCCCTTACTTTGAGGGGTAAATTTATTTTCCCAACAAGTAGTAAATCAACAACCTCCCCTTCTGTCCTTCATTGTTGTTGGCTAATAACCACCTGGGTGGCCAATAATTGCGAGATTGACTGTAGAACCAACTTACTCTATCTTTAAAAATGAAAACTTCGCGTCTTATTACGGAAATTGCGTCGTAACTTGTATCACACGTGTTAGGTGGACCACCTTCCTTGGGTGGGTGCGTTTCAGGATTGTAACGATCTGGATTTTTTCCATTTGGACGTCCGTTTGAATAAACATACGTCGTCGTTTCTGGACGTGGATATTTGTAAGTGTATCTTCGTTCTGGTGTTTGTTCGGGGTATTTTGGTGTTTTATCGGGGTAGTAGGGATTGTATGGGCTTTTGGTATTTTTTCTATCGGGGTGCATGGGTTTTCTCGGATTGTAAGGCTTTTCTGGAGAATTGGGGCTTATTTCTGGATACTTTTTGGGATAATGTGGTGGACGCGTGTTTTGTGGATTTCTCGGATAATCTGGATAACGTGGTCTTTCTGGTGGACGAGTTGGAGGTGGAATTGTAGGTAGTGGTGGTATCTGACGCCTTGGTGGTAATGTTACTGGTGGTTGATATTGTGGTTTTTGACCCCATAATTTTTCTTCATATGTACCTAAAAGATTAATTGAGTAAAATTATTAACGATAGAGTTGCTGGATAGTACCGTATAGTGTTTGGATACCGAGGCGGTCGTCTTCAGGAAGTTCGTAGTCGAAACCGTTTTGCATTCCTTGATACCATGGATACATAAGAGCACCTTCTACCGAAGAGTGAGATAGTCCAAGCGAATGTCCAAACTCGTGGGCGGCAACGTGGAATAAACTTGTTCCTGAAAATAAATATTTTATATTAAACAACGTTACGAGGAACATTTTCCCGCCCGTCAAACTTGTAATTTTGTATTTTTATAATTAAAATTTCATTTGATATCTTAAGAAAGCTAATTTTACGACTTTTCAAAATTTTAAAAAATATATAGGGTGTTCCATTTAAATTACGAAATTTGATCTCATTTCCGGTTAAACCGGAAGTCAAAATATAACGTGTTTAGTGTCGTGTAATAGCTAATTTTACGACCTTTCAAAATATTAAAAAATATACAGGGCGTTCCTAAAAATTTTAATATTTTTGTAACATCCGGTTTAACCGGAAGCGTTTTGTGAACCGAAAATAGTCTCAAATAATAGACTATCATGGGATTGATAAATATATTGATTTTCAAGTTTTAATTTTTAGTACAAACGAAATTAGAGATTTTAGAAGTTTTGACAGTCAATAAATCATAACTCCGAATCCGCTTGAGAGATTTTGATAAAAATTTATATTTCGATAGAGAATTACGTTGTCTGTAACATATCCAAAAAAGAAAAAATATTACAGAGGAAATTTTGAGAAAATCCATTTCAAAATATTGATCTACTTTGGGCCCTTAAAGGTAGTCAATTTTGAAACAATTTTGAAAATCGAATTAATTAAAACGAAAGCCTTATGTTTTGGCTGTAGATTGCATTTTTGAAATTATTATAATAATAAGTACCGGCCAAGTTATAAGGGAAAAACCACAAAATGGGACAATCGTTCTATTGGCCGCCATTTTTAATAAAAAAATTTGAAAATATTTTTTTGAATTGGGGTTCAGATGTACTATCTTATAGCCAAGTAAAAATGAATTTGGTTCAAATTTACAAGTATGCGCCCAAAATTACAACCTTATTTTTGGGCACCCATGTATAGATTTCTTATAAAAGCTAAGTTTCGGTTCAGCTTCAGTAGTTTTCGCTCCAGAAGGGTGAACAAAAGACATTTAGTTGAAAAAATAAAAAAAAATTTTATCGTTGCATTTTTCGAATCAGGGACTCAAAATGTCAAAAATTTTTTGATTTTTCTCGATTATAATAACTTTTATTTTAGAAAAAAAAAATACTAGTTTATTCTTTTAATGTAACTGAAGACCATGAAGCATGTAAATAATTTTTAAATAAGTTTGCGTGCTTTAAATATTTTAAATAAGTAATGGCTCTGTAGGGTAGGCAACACACCATACACTAGTGTATTCAATAGCCTACGTTTTTATTTTCAAAAAGGGTTGTTTTTAACAATGTGGCTAGAATAATTTCATTTTATTGACATATTTTACTATTTACACCCTTTATAGGTGCTTACAATGCATAAAATGTCTATCTGTAGGTCTGTATTAATTTAAATACGTAAGTAGTTAAAAACCTTTTTTGCGCTAAAATTAAATTATCGAATAAAAGCCCATAGAAATGTTTAAATGAAACACTTAGGTTTTAATTTAAAAAAAGAGATGATATAAACGAACGTAATAATAAATTACTTTGAAGAGCCTATCATTTTGGTGTACGTTTTAGTAGCGCGGTTAGCGCTCTTTCCAAATCAAACGTTCAGATTTTTATCGTAACTTTTAGCGTCAAACGAATTTTAATCCAATATATATCGAGTTTTAATGCAAAAAGAGCGAAAAAAATGTTAAACCGATTTAACTTTTTTAATTCTTTGAAATTGGAGCTTTTCGAAAATTTTTTGAAAAAATTTCTTTATTTTATTCTACAAAAGCATTTTGCTTATCGTTTCCGTTTTTGGTTATTTTATTCACATTTTATTGACATAATAAAGTTTTCGAGTCGCAAATAGTTGAGATATTTTGTATTAAACTAAAACAAAGACGTTTGTGTGTATATTTAGGTTTGGTGGTTTGGTTTAACAATATAAATGTCAAAAACAGTTAGCGATGTATTCAATTTGTGATATTTCACCTATATATTCATTGTAATTCAATATAACTAGTTTTGAAACTTCCACTGTTGGCAATCAACGTCTACAAAAGCCTTACAATTAATCAGATTTTGTAAATTGATGTATAAATTTGATACGTATGGGCTATCTCGACGTCAGCTTTATGTACGTACTACACTACTACTACGATGAGGCTACGCTAATTTTCTAATTGCTAGATACGCTAAATTGGTTAACTAATTTACAATTAAAATCTGTTAGTTCAATTAACTTCTAGTTCAATATCACATTTATGAGAAGACAGAACTTGACTGTATGTATAACGTGTTCGTTTGGTGAAGACAGAATTGACTTCTAAATCCTCATCCTATTAGCAACATACTGGGTTTGATTTCTATCTAAATATCTTAATTTGATTTGACAGTATTCATTTTTACCTTCTTCTCGAAGATTTTACTTATTGCTACCCAATCCAGTAGGGTGGTTATTGGTAAAAAATTATTTAAAAGTCGACTTTTTCTTCCCATACCGTATAAACTATACAATAATATGAATGCAAAATGAGGATTTTTTGAAATAAAACGTATATACAGGGTGATTCATTGATATAACCGTCTTCGATAGCTCCCTAAATTTTACCAGGAATCCAAATATGTAAAAATATACAGTGTGTTCCATTAGAAAATAACTAGTTATGGTCAATTAAAAACGAGTAAATTTGGGCCATTTTAGTTAACACCCTGTACAATTTAATCAAACTTTTATAATTTCAACGCATAGATAATAGTCATATCTACCTAGGAAAAAAAATTCGTTAGTATTCCTTGAACGACGGCTTTGGTACGATTTTATAAACCACCGCTAGTTGCGGGCATTTTGTAGAGAAAAAAATTAATAACTTGGCAACACCGCGGAGAAAGTAAACATTTTTATTATCGCCAAGTAGGCAACTTAATTCCAAGTCGAAATATAAAAAAATATACAGGGCGTTCCATTTAAAAAAATTTAAAATATTCTCGCTGAGCAGTAATACAACACCCTGTAGAGATGAAAATAATTTTAGGTTATGCTCCTTAAGGAGTTGATTAACTTTTATATTTAAATGTATGCCTTATTTCAAACAGGTATTAGGGAGCTATCGAACACGGCCGCTTCTATGAATTACTCTGTATTGCATTGCTTTAATAAGGGCCAATTTTACCTCAACAGTGCTTTAAATTAAACTCCGGTTGAACCTGAGTTCAAGGCAGATTCGTATTGTAAAATCAGTCCTAGTTTACTGTAGTAAAACTCAAGTTTTGTTAAACTCTAACGTAAGTTGTGTTTGTAAAATCGGCCCTTAGTGATTGTTAAAGCCTTTAATTTTTTAGAGGATGGAACTAACACAACGACAAATACGATGTTGTAGAAGTAGAATGATATGATCGAATATACAATATCACAATGTTTTGTATTTGCTTTTAGGGACTTTCGCAAAATTTCATTGCCACACTATACAGAGTAGCCCATAATAAAGGGGTTATTTTGAGCGCATTTTAGAAAATTTAGGTTTAAGTTATTTAAGCTTAACTGTAAGATAGTACATCTTGGCCTCAATTAAATGAACATTTTTTTTTCAAATTTTTAAATTCAAAATGGCAGCCAGTATAATCTTTTTTCCATTTCTTGGTTTTTCTCTTATAACTTAGCGGATAATTAATATTATGAAAATCTCCTAACGGCAATGTATAGCTAAATTATAAGGCTTTCGTTCGAACCTAATGAATTTTTAAAATTATTTCAAAATTGCCTACCTTTAAGGGGTCAAAGTTAGTTACAATTTTAAAATGAATTTTCTTAAAATCGGTTCTGCTTGTTTTCTTCATTTTTGGGTATGTTATAGACATTGCAATTCTTTATCGAACTACTTAATTTCATTTATTTCTATGCAACAGGACCGGAGTTACGATTTTTTAAAAGCCAAAATTTCAAAAATTGATCATTTCTTTTGTAAATAATAAAAATAAAAATTGGTAAATGTATCAATCTCATGAGTATCTATTATTTCACACTATTTTCGGTTAAGAAAACACTTTCAGTTAAACCGAAAATTATAACTTTATCAAAAGTTTTTAGGAACACCCTGTATATTTTAATATAATTTAAAATCTCATGATGTTAGCTGTTAGATAATATCAAATACTTCATACTTGAACTTCCGGTTTAACCGGAAATGGAACAACTTTCTTATCTTAAATGGAACACCCTGTATATTTTACAATATTTTAAAAGCTCTTAAAATTAGCTATCTGGCCATGGTCATGGCCATGACCAACACATCAGAGTTTTTCGTAAAATTGCATTATGGTTTATTATTATTGTTACTATTATTACAACAACTGATTACAACAAAGTCCACAATTGTCCTTGTTAAAATAATCCATTGTTTACCATACATTAAAACAAATAAATGTTCTAGTACCAAATACAAACATAATAACAATAATTATTGTTAAGTGCCCATTAGTTTTTTTTTCTTTAAACAATTAATTATAGGGGGAGGGGCTTATTTTGATTAAAGTTACTGAAAATTATTTTCCATTTGTAAATCACGCAACCGGGCTTCGGAGGCCCTGTGTATTCTTTAAACAGAAGTTCTATATCAATTATTTGAAAGTTGGTGTAAAATTGAAACTTTGTTAGGCCTTAAAGACCCGGTATTTGGTTTTTGAATCAAAAGTAAATTATTTTTGCAAGACACCATTTCTTTGATGTAAAAAAAGCGTTTTCACTAAACAAATCCTAAATATAAACGTCTAAAATTAACTGTTGGTAATTTTGACATTAAAGTTGCTTTTTGAGCCGGATGCAATTTGAACATATCAGGAGTAAGAGGAAGACATATGCTACACATCAGTGGCAAGGCTGATAAGTTATCATTAAAAGTATGTTGGTGTGATAGGTTTGTCGTTAAAAATGAGAGTCACGAGAGACTCGAAACTAGACATCAAGGAGCATAGAAGTGTAACGAAGTAGAACTATGAATTTCTTCACAATTTTAAGCACAATAATTTTAAGTATTTAAGTGAAATTGGACATACCGTCTGCTTCCTCATCTTCCCGAGTTAACCAATTTTCGTCCAAATCGAAATGAGCGTCTCCTCCTCGACCGCTCCCGGGAAAAAATGCGTGAGCTAAAATTTGTCCTTGTCCATCGAAAGCGAAATTATCACCGTGTTCACCTCTGAAAATAAGAAAAAAAATTAAATAACAATTGTTAAATAGATAGAGGTAAAATTTCATTAATAAATGGTAAACAAAAAGTTTTTTAACGATAATCTAAAACGTGGATAATTTTCATGTTGATTGTTCTAGTACTAACGAAGTTTGAAACTTAGTTTTTCTAATTAGTAATTTAATTTTTAACATAATTGAAACTTTACAAAAAGTTTTGACAATTTAAAGTTTTAATCAACGATTTTATTTTTTTTAAACTTCCCAGTCTAATTAAAAGTAATACTTTTACGACACGTAAAAAGGATTAAACAAAACATAGGTATGTTAATTTGCTAACTTTTTAAAATCTAAGCTAAACATAAAAAAAATCAGTTCCAAGGAGCATCGGGTGCTAAGAACCTTATTAATAGTTTACCAATTACCATCTGTAACACTAAATTAAAATCGACATTAACTGTTAGAATCGAGTTTTGGGAACATACAGCGTCTCTCCCGGGCCTAACTCCTTAAAGAGTTATCCTACGTTAATTTTACCTCTAATAAAAATTAAAGAGTGAAGAATTAGCTATCAGATGACTTAAAAGTGTTTAAGTTAGCACAAATAATTTTCCAGTTACAGTAACTTAAAGTCGAAGCAACCTCTTAAATAGTAATACTAACATCCTTCAATAGTAATCCTACACGTTAATTTTACCACCAATGAAAATTAAAGAGTGAAAAATTAGCCTTCAGATGCCTTAAAAGTATTTAATTTAGCTCAAATAGTTTTTCAGTTACAGTAACTTAAAGTCGACGCAACATCTTACAATTTAGTTTTCAAAACATGCTGCGTCTCAACCGGGCTTAACTCCTTAAAGAGTAATCCTACGTTAATTTTACCTCTAATAAAAATTAAAGAGTGAAGAATTAGCTCTCAGATGCTTTAAAAGTCTTTAATGTAGCTCAAATAGTTTTCCAGTTACAGTAACTTAAAGTCGACGCAACCTCTTAAATAGTAATCCCAACATCCTTCAATAGTAATCCTACACGTTAATTTTACCACCAATGAAAATTAAAGAGTGAAAAATTAGCTATGAGATGCCTTAAAAGTATTTAATTTAGCTCAAATAGTTTTTCAGTTACAGTAACTTAAAGTCGACGCAACATCTTACAATTTAGTTTTCAAAACATGCTGCGTCTCTACCGGGCCTAACTCCTTAAAGAGTAATCCTACGTTAATTTTACCTCTAATAAAAATTAAAGAGTGAAGAATTAGCTCTCAGATGCTTTAAAAGTCTTTAATGTAGCTCAAATAGTTTTCCAGTTACAGTAACTTAAAGTCGACGCAACCTCTTAAATAGTAATCCCAACATCCTTCAATAGTAATCCTACACGTTAATTTTACCACCAATGAAAATTAAAGAGTGAAAAATTAGCTATGAGATGCCTTAAAAGTATTTAATTTAGCTCAAATAGTTTTTCAGTTACAGTAACTTAAAGTCGACGCAACATCTTACAATTTAGTTTTCAAAACATGCTGCGTCTCTACCGGGCCTAACTCCTTAAAGAGTAATCCTACGTTAATTTTACCTCTAATAAAAATTAAAGAGTGAAGAATTAGCTCTCAGATGCTTTAAAAGTCTTTAATGTAGCTCAAATAGTTTTCCAGTTACAGTAACTTAAAGTCGACGCAACCTCTTAAATAGTAATCCCAACATCCTTCAATAGTAATCCTACACATTAATTTTACCACCAATGAAAATTAAAGAGTGAAAAATTAGCTATGAGATGCCTTAAAAGTATTTAATTTAGCTCAAATGGTTTTTCAGTTACAGTAACTTAAAGTCGACGCAACATCTTACAATTTAGTTTTCAAAACATGCTGCGTCTCTACCGGGCATAACTCCTTAAAGAGCAATCCTACGTTAATTTTACCTCTAATAAAAATTAAAGAGCAAAGAATTAGATATCAGATGCCTTAAAAGTATTTAATTTAGCTTCAATAGTTTTCCAGTTACAGTAACTTAAAGTCGACGCAAAATCTGTTACTATCGAGGTTTGTACCATCGCCCTCGTTGTCTCGTTAAGGGTTAATTGTAATTAAAATTATAAGCTAAAAATTAATAGATTAATTCGGCAATTTAGCGATTTCTATCCTACTATTAAAAAAGTATGCATTGATACCTAATAATTAATAATACGTCGTTTTACTTATTAAACAATATTTTAGTGAGTGACTCGACATTATCCAGGAATTGATTTCGCCCATTAGGGATTATTAAGTACTATTGTAGAACCTACAGGAGGTTGACCCCCCATCGAATCGACCACTGATAAAGTTTAATTAGTAGATAAATGAAAATTTCTTTAAATCGATCAAATCGAAGTGAAACTTTCGTTTCTTTAATTATTATTTCATCGCATTCAACTAATTCTTTGAGTAAACTGAAGTTATTAAAGTTCTTTAACAAATAATCCGTGAAGGTTGTGAGATTGCAAAATTTCTTCTTAAGAGTTAATACGACCGAAGTTACAAAGTAAACACATTTTTAGCAATTTTATTTGTCATTTTATCGATTCATCATTAATACAATGACAGACATTCGACATTTTCGTCATTGTAAAACATAACGACTGTGCTATCAAATTTTGATCGTCCATCAAACTCAGAATATTTAACCCATATCTATTCGATATAGTTATACCAATAAAATTGCTACGTCCGTTTTGTATAATTTAAAATAAATTCCAACAAATTTTATAGAAATAAATAAAAACAATCGATACAATCTATGTTAGTTAATTGAAAATTTTAATACAAAATATGCAGTGGAATTCAAATTACAAATTGTCATAATAAATATTTAACAGCGCAGAGGGGTTGAAGGGTATTTTGGGAATATTTCAATTTGTTATATAATTTTGTTTAAATTTACAAACGCTTATTTATTTATTTTTGAGTTTAAGGCTTTCAATTCCTTTGGTAGGATGGTGCTTATCGACTTGCACCGCGAGTTTTAAATATTTACAAAGCTTTTTAAAAAAGGGCTCCAGTCTACTCGACATTATAATTTTATTTAAAAAAAAATACAAATTCTAGTAGGCCACGTTAGTGGCGCTACAAGCGACGTTTTTGTAAGATGAATGAGGTAAAACATCTTGTACAATCAAGTTTAGAATATATTGAGAATGCTTAGAAATGTTTACATGTTGTTGTAGTAAACAAAACAATAACAACGAGAGTGGCAGGCGCTCACAAAAAAAATTGGACGCCATCTTGATACACGCCATTATTATGATCGCACTGTATAAGTAAACGAAAAGGTTGGCGTTTGGTAAAAAATTTTATTATAAAAATGTCAAATTATTGAAGCAATAAATTTTTTTTTGCAAAAAAGACACTCGTAAATAAAACAAATATGTAGTAAAAGTAATAAGAGTGAAGCACTTATCCTATCAGTTTGTGACTTTATTCTCATCAAATCCCTTGCCAACAAAATTTCAATTTTAAAATCAAGAGTATTCGAAACGAAAAATCATCTTCTTTCTCTTCTCGAGTTTGCACTTATAGGTTTTACAGTGTCAGTTAGATGTTTATAAAAGGTAGGTGTACATGAGGGAAGAAAATAAAGGTAAAAAACAGAAAACAAAGTGACAGGTTTTTAGGGATTTAAAACTATATACTATACCTGTGAAAATAGACGAGAATGTCTGCCCTGTCGCTGTCGATTTCTGTAAATGTGAGTCGGGAATGTTTCGCCCAAACATCTAATGCTTTCGAGAACACATATCGAACATGGTATACATTTAATTCTTTTAAATTTGTACTCCGCAAACTGAAACAAAAAAATATTTTAGTCCAAACAAATTATTTATATCTTGTTAATAAACAAAAATAAAGTTTCAAGACACGTAATCGTAAAAAATTGGTACATTTTAAACCAGCTGCTTTTATACTTTAATAATGTAAAACATGGCGCAGTCGGACGAAAATTAACTAAATTCTGCAAGCCCAAAAATTTAATTTAAAAAAAAAGTATAAAAGGAATTAGATGTGGTAAAGCTTTCACGAGCTTTCAAACAACGTTTTAAATAAAAAAATCACATACAGGGTGTTCAAAATATCAATAGTAACTTTTGAATGTTAAATAGACGCCATATTGGATTTTATTCTGATTTCAACGATGTATACTACCCTATGTTTAAAATTAAAGATGGCGGCATATTTGCTATTATTTTTGTAAAATCAAGTATTAGCCATAAAATATCAATTGATTAAAAACAAAAGGCGACTAGTCACAGTTTAAAAAAATCAAAGTTTTTGAGTGGTTTTTGACAAACTTCCAATTTAAGTACAAAAAAAGGTCTATTTCTCCTACAATAAATAAGTATCGATTACCATAAATTTTTGATTGTAAAAAATCCAATCCCTAAGGCTTAAGGTAGTATAGTAATTACTTTCTACACCCCATTAATGTTGTAATTGATATTGGTGTCGTTATTACAGGTTTTACTTTTATCTATTGCTAGAGGCTAGATTTAGATTACAATTAATGATTAATACAATTAGCACTTTTAAGGGATTAAAATCAATATTTAAAACATTCAAAAAAGGTAATTTTTCATTTAAACATTTTTTTCTATTTTACGAGGGATTTTTGAAAAGTGCGCGCCCTAACAAGTAAAGTATCGAGATTTTAAATTAAACAAGAGTTGTCAATAATTCCTCAAGCTCCAGGTAAATATAACGTACCTTAAGCAGATATTCGACTATCAATATTTTCATAAATATTTTTATAAAAATATGTCAACATGTGGGTATACCATACTGTCATAATGTGCTATCATTATTTCAACAGATTCTAGAATATGTTGCATAATTTGCAAAACCTCCAAGGTCCAAGAAATACACGTAAATACCACACATTTGTCACCAAAAAACAAAGCAAAGAGCACGCTCCCATCAAAAACCAATAGAACTCACCCTTTCATCAACAAAAATAGATCCGTTTGTATTTATGTGACGTCAACCCAAATTATTTACAGTTTTATAGTTTTCAGTTTTATAAAAATATTTGCGAAAATATTGATAGTCGGATACCGGCATTAGAGAGTTTTTTTCATTGAACGGTTTGAGAGTTCAACTTTGAAGATCGATATCTTTTGAAGTACTGACAAAATAATCCTTAAGAAGGGTGTTTTCAGTGAAAATTTAACTTTGAAGATCGATATCTTCTGAAGTACTGACGTGAGAAAAAATTGTTTCACATGAAAATTATAGGAAATTCAGTTATCTATTAGTTTGTTTAAGAAAAATTGTCAACAATTAACGATTTCCCAAGTCTCACGCAAAATAATCCTTAAGAAGGGTGTTTTCAGTGAGAGTTTAACTTTGAAGATCGATATGTTCTGAAGTACTGACGTGAGAAAAAATTGTTTCATACGAAAATTATAGGAAATTCAATTATCTATTAGTTTGTTTAAGAAAAATTTTCATTAGTTAACTATATCTCAAGTACTGCGCAAAATAATCCTTAAGAAGGGTGTTTTCAGCGAAAATTTAACTTTGAAGATTGATATCTTCTGAAGTACTGACGTGAGAAAAAATTGTTGCATATGAAAATTATAGGAAATTCAGTTATCTATTAGTTTGTTTAAGAAAAATTGTCAATAATTAACGATTTCCCAAGTCTCACGCAAAATAATCCTTAAGAATGGTGTTTTCAGTGAGAGTTCAACTTTGAAGATCGATATCTTCTGAAGTACTGACGTGAGAAAAAATTGTTTCATATGAAAATTATAGGAAATTCGACTATCTATTAGTTTGTTTAAGAAAAATTGTCATTAGTTAACTATATCTCAAGTAGCACGCAAAATAATCCTTAAGAAGGGTGTTTTCAGTGAGAGTTCAACTTTGAAGATCGATATCTTCTGAAGTACTGACGTGAGAAAAAATTGTTTCACATGAAAATTATAGGAAATTCAGTTATCTATTAGTTTGTTTAAGAAAAATTGTCAATAATTAACGATTTCCCAAGTCTCACGCAAAATAATCCTTAAGAAGGGTGTTTTCAGTGAGAGTTTAACTTTGAAGATCGATATGTTCTGAAGTACTGACGTGAGAAAAAATTGTTTCATACGAAAATTATAGGAAATTCAATTATCTATTCGTTTGTTTAAGAAAAATTTTCATTAGTTTACTATATCTCAAGTACCGCGCAAAATAATCCTTAAGAAGGGTGTTTTCAGCGAAAATTTAACTTTGAAGATTGATATCTTCTGAAGTACTGACGTGAGAAAAAATTGTTTCATATGAAAATTATAGGAAATTCGACTATCTATTAGTTTGTTTAAGAAAAATTGTCATTAGTTAACTATATCTCAAGTAGCACGCAAAATAATCCTTAAGAAGGGTGTTTTCAGTGAGAGTTCAACTTTGAAGATCGATATCTTCTGAAGTACTGACGTGAGAAAAAATTGTTTCACATGAAAATTATAGGAAATTCAGTTATCTATTAGTTTGTTTAAGAAAAATTGTCAATAATTAACGATTTCCCAAGTCTCACGCAAAATAATCCTTAAGAAGGGTGTTTTCAGTGAGAGTTTAACTTTGAAGATCGATATGTTCTGAAGTACTGACGTGAGAAAAAATTGTTTCATACGAAAATTATAGGAAATTCAATTATCTATTCGTTTGTTTAAGAAAAATTTTCATTAGTTTACTATATCTCAAGTACCGCGCAAAATAATCCTTAAGAAGGGTGTTTTCAGCGAAAATTTAACTTTGAAGATTGATATCTTCTGAAGTACTGACGTGAGAAAAAATTGTTTCATATGAAAATTATAGGAAATTCGACTATCTATTAGTTTGTTTAAGAAAAATTGTCATTAGTTAACTATATCTCAAGTAGCACGCAAAATAATCCTTAAGAAGGGTGTTTTCAGTGAGAGTTCAACTTTGAAGATCGATATCTTCTGAAGTACTGACGTGAGAAAAAATTGTTGCATATGAAAATTATAGGAAATTCGACTATCTATTAGTTTGTTTAAGAAAAATTGTCATTAGTTAACTATATCTCAAGTAGCACGCAAAATAATCCTTAAGAAGGGTGTTTTCAGTGAGAGTTCAACTTTGAAGATCGATATCTTCTGAAGTACTGACGTGAGAAAAAATTGTTTCACATGAAAATTATAGGAAATTCAGTTATCTATTAGTTTGTTTAAGAAAAATTGTCAATAATTAACGATTTCCCAAGTCTCACGCAAAATAATCCTTAAGAAGGGTGTTTTCAGTGAGAGTTTAACTTTGAAGATCGATATGTTCTGAAGTACTGACGTGAGAAAAAATTGTTTCATACGAAAATTATAGGAAATTCAATTATCTATTCGTTTGTTTAAGAAAAATTTTCATTAGTTTACTATATCTCAAGTACCGCGCAAAATAATCCTTAAGAAGGGTGTTTTCAGCGAAAATTTAACTTTGAAGATTGATATCTTCTGAAGTACTGACGTGAGAAAAAATTGTTTCATATGAAAATTATAGGAAATTCGACTATCTATTAGTTTGTTTAAGAAAAATTGTCATTAGTTAACTATATCTCAAGTAGCACGCAAAATAATCCTTAAGAAGGGTGTTTTCAGTGAGAGTTCAACTTTGAAGATCGATATCTTCTGAAGTACTGACGTGAGAAAAAATTGTTGCATATGAAAATTATAGGAAATTCGACTATCTATTAGTTTGTTTAAGAAAAATTGTCATTAGTTAACTATATCTCAAGTAGCACGCAAAATAATCCTTAAGAAGGGTGTTTTCAGTGAGAGTTCAACTTTGAAGATCGATATCTTCTGAAGTACTGACGTGAGAAAAAATTGTTTCACATGAAAATTATAGGAAATTCAGTTATCTATTAGTTTGTTTAAGAAAAATTGTCAATAATTAACGATTTCCCAAGTCTCACGCAAAATAATCCTTAAGAATGGTGTTTTCAGTGAGAGTTCAACTTTGAAGATCGATATCTTCTGAAGTACTGACGTGAGAAAAAATTGTTGCATATGAAAATTATAGGAAATTCGACTATCTATTAGTTTGTTTAAGAAAAATTGTCATTAGTTAACTATATCTCAAGTAGCACGCAAAATAATCCTTAAGAAGGGTGTTTTCAGTGAGAGTTCAACTTTGAAGATCGATATCTTCTGAAGTACTGACGTGAGAAAAAATTGTTTCACATGAAAATTATAGGAAATTCAGTTATCTATTAGTTTGTTTAAGAAAAATTGTCAATAATTAACGATTTCCCAAGTCTCACGCAAAATAATCCTTAAGAAGGGTGTTTTCAGTGAGAGTTTAACTTTGAAGATCGATATGTTCTGAAGTACTGACGTGAGAAAAAATTGTTTCATACGAAAATTATAGGAAATTCAATTATCTATTCGTTTGTTTAAGAAAAATTTTCATTAGTTTACTATATCTCAAGTACCGCGCAAAATAATCCTTAAGAAGGGTGTTTTCAGCGAAAATTTAACTTTGAAGATTGATATCTTCTGAAGTACTGACGTGAGAAAAAATTGTTTCATATGAAAATTATAGGAAATTCGACTATCTATTAGTTTGTTTAAGAAAAATTGTCATTAGTTAACTATATCTCAAGTAGCACGCAAAATAATCCTTAAGAAGGGTGTTTTCAGTGAGAGTTCAACTTTGAAGATCGATATCTTCTGAAGTACTGACGTGAGAAAAAATTGTTGCATATGAAAATTATAGGAAATTCGACTATCTATTAGTTTGTTTAAGAAAAATTGTCATTAGTTAACTATATCTCAAGTAGCACGCAAAATAATCCTTAAGAAGGGTGTTTTCAGTGAGAGTTCAACTTTGAAGATCGATATCTTCTGAAGTACTGACGTGAGAAAAAATTGTTTCACATGAAAATTATAGGAAATTCAGTTATCTATTAGTTTGTTTAAGAAAAATTGTCAATAATTAACGATTTCCCAAGTCTCACGCAAAATAATCCTTAAGAAGGGTGTTTTCAGTGAGAGTTTAACTTTGAAGATCGATATCTTCTGAAGTACTGACGTGAGAAAAAATTGTTGCATATGAAAATTATAGGAAATTCGACTATCTATTAGTTTGTTTAAGAAAAATTGTCATTAGTTAACTATATCTCAAGTAGCACGCAAAATAATCCTTAAGAAGGGTGTTTTCAGTGAGAGTTCAACTTTGAAGATCGATATCTTCTGAAGTACTGACGTGAGAAAAAATTGTTTCACATGAAAATTATAGGAAATTCAGTTATCTATTAGTTTGTTTAAGAAAAATTGTCAATAATTAACGATTTCCCAAGTCTCACGCAAAATAATCCTTAAGAAGGGTGTTTTCAGTGAGAGTTTAACTTTGAAGATCGATATGTTCTGAAGTACTGACGTGAGAAAAAATTGTTTCATACGAAAATTATAGGAAATTCAATTATCTATTCGTTTGTTTAAGAAAAATTTTCATTAGTTTACTATATCTCAAGTACCGCGCAAAATAATCCTTAAGAAGGGTGTTTTCAGCGAAAATTTAACTTTGAAGATTGATATCTTCTGAAGTACTGACGTGAGAAAAAATTGTTTCATATGAAAATTATAGGAAATTCGACTATCTATTAGTTTGTTTAAGAAAAATTGTCATTAGTTAACTATATCTCAAGTAGCACGCAAAATAATCCTTAAGAAGGGTGTTTTCAGTGAGAGTTCAACTTTGAAGATCGATATCTTCTGAAGTACTGACGTGAGAAAAAATTGTTGCATATGAAAATTATAGGAAATTCGACTATCTATTAGTTTGTTTAAGAAAAATTGTCATTAGTTAACTATATCTCAAGTAGCACGCAAAATAATCCTTAAGAAGGGTGTTTTCAGTGAGAGTTCAACTTTGAAGATCGATATCTTCTGAAGTACTGACGTGAGAAAAAATTGTTTCACATGAAAATTATAGGAAATTCAGTTATCTATTAGTTTGTTTAAGAAAAATTGTCAATAATTAACGATTTCCCAAGTCTCACGCAAAATAATCCTTAAGAAGGGTGTTTTCAGTGAGAGTTTAACTTTGAAGATCGATATGTTCTGAAGTACTGACGTGAGAAAAAATTGTTTCATACGAAAATTATAGGAAATTCAATTATCTATTCGTTTGTTTAAGAAAAATTTTCATTAGTTTACTATATCTCAAGTACCGCGCAAAATAATCCTTAAGAAGGGTGTTTTCAGCGAAAATTTAACTTTGAAGATTGATATCTTCTGAAGTACTGACGTGAGAAAAAATTGTTGCATATGAAAATTATAGGAAATTCAGTTATCTATTAGTTTGTTTAAGAAAAATTGTCAATAATTAACGATTTCCCAAATCTCACGCAAAATAATCCTTAAGAAGGGTGTTTTCAGTGAGAGTTCAACTTTGAAGATCGATATCTTCTGAAGTACTGACGTGAGAAAAAATTGTTTCATACGAAAATTATAGGAAATTCAATTATCTATTCGTTTGTTTAAGAAAAATTGTCATTAGTTAACTATATCTCAAGTACCGCGCAAAATAATCCTTAAGAAGGGTGTTTTCAGTGAGAGTTCAACTTTGAAGATCGATATCTTCTGAAGTACTGATGTGAGAAAAAATGGTTCCAAATAAAAATTATAGAGAATTCAATTGTCTATAAGCTTGTGCAATAACAATTGTCATTAATTATTCTCAGACAGTAAATAGAATGTAAATAATGTTATAATATGTACTCGCTTCTTTGAATTGCTCTTAACAGCATCACAGTGCATCCGAGTCTTTAGTTTATTTTTTCTTTTCCCAACCTTTAATTTTTAAAACTTAAAAGTTTTACTTAAGAAACCCGTAAAATGTATCGGTTGACCTCTCGAGTCTATACAAAATATACCAAAACTTTCCATCCGAGGAAGAGATAATTAAAACATTTAACAGAAGTCCCCTTCATTTATCCCATCTGCAAGATGCAACTTAAAAATTAAAATATTATACAAAAGCCAAGTCACAAAACATTTTTATAATCAACCAAAGATGAAACACATGTGCGTCAACTTAAAGTTGACTTCAATAAAAACCTAATAACCACCAATTAAAGAAGCTTTAATTCGAGACGGCGACATTAAATTAAATATTTTTCCAACTTCGCTTTCAATTAAAATTTTTATTTTTCTACCTAAAAAGTAATTTAATTGAGAGAAAATGCTCTTTAAATTTACAAAACTTTTCGAGCATTTCCCAAATTCCCTCAAGGGTTTAAAGGTTAAAAAGGGCATACGGACTGCGGTTGCTCTTTTATTTGTTTACTGTGAAGTTTTATAGATCAATTGAAGTGGTCGTGTAGTGCGTTACACTAACAATGCAGGAGGTTTCATTCGGAAGGCAATGGCGCACCACCGAAAGTAATTTGCTTAAGTTGCCGAAACGGAGGCTTTGTTTAGCACACTTCCTGTGATTCAAGACATAATTTAAACTGTGTTTATTTTACACTCGTTGTTAAACAATTGCACACATAACATAGAGGAGGGGGGGCACAAATAAGAGAAAAAGGCGCCTACATTCGCGAATACGAATGTTACACGTCGAGCTATAAAGTAAGAATCCTCTCCATAATTAGCACCCGAACGTATTGAGCGATTTTCCAAATTTGGCGTTGTAGGGTAATTTGCAGTACCGAACCCACGACCTTTCATTCAAGATTTGCATGACACGCTGACGCTATGACGAAGAGGTCTTGGAGTTGTTGATGGTGTCCACCCGGTCGCTCACTCAAGGAGGTTGTGACGACATTAAAATCACATCACACCCAGGTTGAGTGAGTCACCGGGGTGGACATCTAAATACCCCTTTTTTTAAAACCAACACACATTTACAATCTGTTACACTGTCGAAAAAATTTACATTCCAATTTTTCCGCCATTAATACACATCGATTTTCTTTAATTTATTCAATTTTTTTTGATATTTTTTAGGGTGGATTCAAAAACAAATTGTAAAGCTAAAAGAAAAATCAAATGTAATAAATCATGAATGGCTCCTTAAATACATTCTTATTTAATAACATCTCAAGTTTAAGAGGGGTCAAATTGATTTAGTTTTTAAAAACATTCCAACTGTAAATAAAGTAAATAAAATAATTAAACTATACATTTTTAATTCGACATCTATTTTTGATTTTCTCAACTAAAAGGTAGATAAGTTTTATAAAATACAGGGTGGTTCAATTAACACGTTAAAGTCGAATACACCTTTCTTTATTGTTAACACAAAAAAATACTAACTATAAAATTTTTTGAAGACTAAAAGGCCCACATTTTTAAATTATCCAAAAATATAAAGGGTGATTCAGTAAATTAGGGCGATGTGAAGCACGCTTGTTTAAACGGACTGCCCTGTATATTTTTACACGGTTGTATTCAACACAAAATTTCCTTTACAATTTTTGAATTTTTTAATGCGACGTTGCCAAATTATTTGCAAAAATTTCAATTTTGATTTGTGTAAAAAAATCTAAATTAATTAAAAAATATTAAACAAAAGATAAAAATAGTAAATCTAATAAACTGAAAGTATTTTTCAGAGTATAGAAGACAATCAAATTATTTTTCTGACACGAAACTAACTTGGGGTTTTCTATTATTTTCTTTGGAGAAAATCCGCTTGTCTTTTTAAATTACATTTATCATCAATGTGATGCTACAATTGCACTTTAACTTCTTTTGGAGTGATTTAGTTAACTATTAAAGTGCGCGACCGCTACAATTTTATTTAAAGAGAGAAAATTCCAATACAAAAATTGATGCTCGCCATCGCCATTTTGTATTCGATACAAAATGTCTTGTTGTCTTGACGAGTTGTGTATAAAAATTTGGTAACAAGCTTTTAAATCTTTTAATTTATTTTCTTTAGAAGACTTGCCGTATACAGGGTGTTTCTCCATAATAATTTGTAATCTCATATGGCCGCCATTTTAAATTTTTACACTTGAATTGAGACACTATAGCAAAGTTTCATCTACAACCTAAGTGTTTTATATAAAATATATACACGGTGGCCCAAAATAAAAGAGTTATTTTGGACACATTTTTGCAAATTTATGCCTAAATTGTTTAAACTTGGCTTTAAGATAGTACACTTTATCTCCAATTGAAAGAATATTTTTCCGAATCGTTAAATTCAAAATGGCGGCCAATATAGCGATTATCGCGGTTTTTCACTTATAACTTAGTCGGTAATTAATAATTATTAGTATGAAAATCAAAAAACGGCATTGTATAGCCAAAAGAAAAGGCTTGTCGTATACAGGGTGTTTTTTCAGATTTTCCATTTTTAATCTCATGGCCGCCATTTTGAAATTTTTACAATTTTGAACTAATTTTGATAAAATTTAGTTTGAGACACTTAAGCAAAGTTTTCTCTAGGAACTAAGCGTTTTAACTAAAATATATACGGGGTGGCCCAGAATAAAAGGTTTTTTTTGGGCGCATTTTTGCAAATTAAGCCCTAAATTCGAGGAGTTTAGCTCCAATTAAAAGAATATTTTTACGAATTTTTAAATTCAAAATGGCGGTCAATTTAGCGATTGTTAATAATGGAATAACTTAGTCGATAATTATTATTATAAATATGCAAAAACAGCATTGTATAGCTAAAATATAAGGCTTCAGATCTAATGAAATAAATTTTTGAAATTGTTTAAAAATTAGCTACCTTCAAAGGGCAAAAAGGTTAAAATTTTGAAATTGGATTTTCTCAAAATCGGCTCGGGTGTTTTTTTCCTTTTTGGATATATTATAGACACCTTAGTTTTCTATGGAACACCGCAATTTTATTTACTTCTATGGTGCAGGACCGGAATTATGATTTTTTAAAAGTAACAATTAAAAATCGTAAATTTAATTTGTAATTAAAATTAATACTTGGAAGATAGCAAATATGATTTACTATTATTTCTTATTATTTTGACTTAACCAAACGCTTCCGGTTAAACCGGAAATTAGAGAAATATCAAAAAGTTTATCATCACCACTCTAAAGTTTTACATTTTTGAAAGCAGGGAATGATTGTAATATTGTAAACACAATTTTGTTTTCCAGTAATTTCAGGTTGAAGCGATTCAAACACCTTGTATATTTTAGAATATTATAAAAATTAGTAAAATTAACTTTTTATGGGGCCATCAGAAGTTTATAATACCTAAGCAATTTTTAATAATTTCAAAAACGTGCTAAGTACCCAAACAATTGTATAAATAAATTTGTTTGGGTTAAAAATGAGGTTATGTACCTTTTGTTAATGAAAATGGCTGCTATATAATCACACATTATAAAAATCAACAATTGAATAAATGATTATAGTTCATGGTATTCTTGATTTGTATAAAAGATTTAAAATTACGATAATTTCAAAAAATCCAGGTCCGTAGTTAAATTTTTTTTTATTATCGACTCTATTTAACTATTTCTTGTGAAATTCAATTTTGTTCCACCTTACACATTCACCCCTAATTTCATTTTTTCTCAGTAGTTCAAGTTGGTTACTAAATTAAATGATATTTCTATTAAGTATGCATAATAATTATTGTTAGGTAATAGCCATTACATGTAAATGGTAAATTATGTAAAGTAAAGGAGCGTTTCTCATATGTAGATGTACATATTGTACATTAGAATATAGTTTGTTATTGTGCATAATGCGGGTAAAGCTAAGTTAGTTCGGTCAATTGCTAATCATTGAGGTTACTCGATAATGAGAACCTATTGTCATCAGTTTATTTAATACTATAGTTAAACTTCTATACTTGTTTGTCAAATTAGGTTAACAATCCTTAATAAACTACTTTAAAACTCTCGTCATAAATATAATTTTCTTCTTCGAGTAATGCACGCAACAAATTTATAAATTTCAAATTATTCCAAGGGGTGGGTTGATGTTTTAATTAAACTTTTGTTAGTGAGATACTATTTTTAGACTTTGCCGACCTTTACAGGGGCTACTATATTTGTTGTTAATTTTAATATAGTTGGCCTTGTATACCATTAACCTTATACTATACATAACAAAGCCTCCTCGTATATTTATTATTTATGTAGTACGTTATTTGAAAATATGTATTTTAGGAAATTTTTTTTAGTCCATAATGAACACTGTGGCAACTGTGTATTTAACAGGGTGTTCCGATATAATTGTTTAAATGTAAAAATATATAGAGTGTTTCATTTGAAAATAACGAGTTATAATCATTTGAAAATGAGTAACTTTGGGTCGCTTTAATGAACACCCTGTATCATTTAATCGAACTTTTTTAATTTCAACGAATAGAAGATAGCCGTTACTGCCTAGGAAAAAAATTTCGGTATTATTCCTTGAAAAACGGCTTTAGTACGATTTTATAAAGCACCGCGTGTTGCGGGCATTTTTTAGAGAAAAAAATTAATAACCTGGCAACACCGCAAAAAAATTAAAAATATTTAATATGGACGTGTAGGTGACTTAATTCCAAGTCGAAATCTAGCCAAATATACAGAGTGTTACATTTAAAAAATCTAAATATTCTCGCCGAGCTGTAATGCAACACCCTGTAGAGATAAAAATAATTTTACGATATGGTCCTTAAAGAGTTTAACAACTTTTGTATGTAAATGTATGCCTTATTTCAAATGGCTAGGAAGCTATCGAAGGCGGTCATATCAATGAATCACCCTGTATATGGATATAGACTCGAGGATGGAAAGGTGATAGGTATAGAGCTAAGGTCTACGATTTGAACCTCTACCCATGGTGGTAGAAACTCTAGAAAGTTTCGAGGTTCTGTCCACATTATGCTTCGGAGAGCACCTTAACCTGTCAGTCCATGTATCTAGAACGGACTATACACTATACAGAGTGAGGTCTTTTAACTCAACACACTGGAACATAAGACGAACATTTTAAGGCTATTTAAGAAAAAAAAATTTTAAGTAAAGGTTGTTTAATCTGGAGGGGTGCGTAAAATAGCAGTTTTAATTTTTTCATTAGCGTACGATTGGGGGGTCATTGGGGGCCAACTTGCTTGTTTAATGGAAAACTATGTTTATTCGTATGAATTATTATTCTACATAAACAAATTAACAATTTTCGTAGGAAAAGTTTTTATTTCAGTCATTAAATTTTTTATGCCATTCAACTAAGTGACTCGAGATTAAAAAAAATTATTTTTAAATTTTAAGAATTTTTCTCTTATAAACTATGAGTTTTAGAGTAAAATTAAAAGATAAAAAAAATTATTTTAATGCGTAAAACCTTAATAAAAAATTTTCAGAATTTTTGTCATGAAAAATTTAGAAAATTAGTACTAGGACTAGGTAAGTAAAAATATTCTGAAAAATTCAAAAATTGTTTTTTAGATTTTCTGCATTAAAATAAGCTTTTTTTGTGTTTTGCAATTTTTCTCTAAAACTCATATTTTACGAGAGAAAAATAGCTAAAATTGCAAAAATCACTAGTTAATTTATTGTATGACATAAAAAATTAATGTCTGGGAAAAAAACTTTTCCTACAAAAGTTGTTCATTTTTTTATGTAGAATAATAATTCGTACGAAAAAATACAAATTTCAGTTAAAAAAAGAAAGTTGACCCCGAAACGACCCCTCAAAAGTCCACCAAGAAAAAAATTTTAAATTCTATTTTGTGCCCCCTTCCATTATAAGCAACTTTTACTTAAAGCTTTTCTTTCTAAAATGCCCTATTTTCGAAATATTAGCGCGTCTAAAGTTTAAAAACTCACCCTGTATACAAATCTCCAGTACCATTCATTCCTAACACACTACTCACTACGTACTACATCCACAGTTGTGGCGCTACTGAAAAAATATTTTTTAGGAATTAATTATGTCTCACGAGTTTACCATTGCCTTGTGAGAGCACTAGTCGTAAAACTCACGAACAAGAATTGAATATTGATTTTTCGTCTTAAGGATAACTCTATATTAATCTGTCAAATTCCAGTCTCAAAATTACGATGTGTTGCCCAAGACACTTGAAAGCAAACACACACCGAATTTATTTAACTCAAATAGGAAAGAAAAACTGGAAAGATTTGAAAATTATTATCTAAATATATCCCTCTCAATCAATATAAACTAATAGAAAAGTTGAAAAGCTTTAAAGTTTATAAAATTTGACAGATCCATTAAAAGCTTCAACTTGGGAAAATTTTAAGTTTCGACTTCAATTATAAATTTTCTTCACTAATAGTTAATTTTTTTAAAAATAAAAACCATCAGGTATTTAAGAAAAAGGAAATAGGCGAGACGTTTAAAATTTAATTTAAGTATAGTCTGAGTCAAGTTAGTGACAAACGAACCCTAAACAGGAGGAATTTCAAATATGTAATTTTCTTGCAATTTCCTATTTCAAGGTGGTAAATATATCAGAAAACGTACTAAAGCTCCCATCTTATTTGTGTTTAATTTCCACTTTACGATGTTTAAATGTATAAGTTTAAAAATATTTTAAAGTGCCACGCTTATAACTACTAATACGAATCTATTTATAACATAAATATACAGCGTGTCCTTATTTGTAGAGAATTTTTTTTTAATATGGTCAGTTTCGTCCCTTAAAATCCCATCCCATTCCATATGTCTATAACTTTTGAAAACCAATGTTTAAAAGCTCGACTTTCAAAGCTTTTTAAAAGCAATTGAGAAAATTTTTTGACGCAATTGACAGAATTCAGTATAACAACAATAACAAATAAAGTATTATACATAACATGCAAGGTAACGTGTTTTACAAGCCCGAAGAAGTGATAAGCTCGGCTGCGGCTCGCCAATCATAATCCTCTTTACGCCATTAAAAACAGTTTTACCTTGCTTGTAATGTTAAATACTATATTTATTAAAATTTTCAAAAATACAGAGGGTTAATAAAACATTAGAACAAACTTCAGGGGTATGTTCTTTACTTAAAATTAGACTACCCTTTTTTTTTTCTTTTTCTTAACATCGACTTTTAAGGGGCGTGGGAGCCCCTAAAAAGGGATCCCAAAACACAATTTTGTAAATATTCAAATTCCTTAATTGATTTTCATCGCATTGGGCATGCGACCTAATCATGTGCATTAACGTAAGTACCAAATCCTAATTTTTAAAGTCGCTAGAGGGCGCTACTTCCGGGTCGTTCTGTCCCTTTTATTTGTCAGTTACTAAAAATAAACTACGACAGTTATCGGGATGCGACTTGGGCAAACTATTGTAAATAGATCATTATGAGATGTGATAAAAGCACTTCCCGGTAGTTTAATCCGAGTTTAAAATATTAGCAAAACACTGTGTATATTATACAGGATGATTCATTAATATGACCGTCTTCGATAGCTCCATAGCCGTTTGAAACAAGGCATACATTTAAATACAAAAGTTATTCAACTCCTTAAAGAGCATAACCTAAAATTATTTTCATTTCTACAGGGTGTTGTATTACCGCTCAGCGAAAATATTTTTAATTTTTTTAAATGAAACGTTGTGTAAATTTTTCTATAGAGGGTGTCTGTAAAATCAACTTACAACGCTTTAGGGTGAACTTATAGGATAATATTAGACCGATATAACCCAATTTACCTATATGCAAAAGTGCACTATTACCAAGTTACGGCTCTTCAAAGTTGGCGTTTTAAAAACGTATTTTTTTTATTGCGGAAGAACTGTTTTGTATAGGAGTTCAAATTATGAACTATGTTTTTCACTTATAGAAAGCTATAATTCTACAAAGTTTAATGGAAAAAGACACACCGGAAATAGACCAATCACTAAATCGTTAACACTAACAGTTGAATATCTTTTGAATCTGCCAATGAATTGTTAAATGGACTGCACGAGATGCAACGAAATTTAAAAATTAGTAACTTTTGCCTCTTGAGATTTTATCGTAAGGCTTTTGGTTTTCTAGATAATAGGAAAAATGTTTCTAATAAAAGCTATTAATTGCAATAAAAATCAACAAATTATCTAGTCGCCATAAAATAAAAGCAAATTAGAAAATGTGTTGAATTTTATTGCATTCAATAGCTTTTATTAGAAACATTTTTCCTATTATCTAGAAAACCAAAAGCCTTACGATAAAATCTCAAGAGGCAAAAATTACTAATTTTTAAATTTCGTTTCATCTTGTGTAGTCAATTTTACAATTCATTAACAAATTAAAAAGATATTTAACTGTTAGTATTAACGATTCAGTGATTGGTCTATTTCCCGTGTATCTTTTTCCTCTAAACTTTGTAGAATTATAGCTTCCTATAAGTGAAAAACGTTGTCCATAATTTGAACTTTTATCCGAAACGGTTCTTCCGATATAAAGAAAATACGTTTTTAAAACGCCAACTTTGAAGAGCCGTAACTTGGTAATGGTGCCCTTTTGCATATAGGTAAATCGGGTTATATCGGTCTAATATTATCCTATAAGTTCACCCTAAAGCGTTGTAAGGTGTTTTTACAGACACCCTGTATATTGACTTGGCATTAAGTCACCCACATGTCCATATTAAAAATTTTGAATTTCTCCGCGGTGTTGCCGGGTTATTAATTTTTTTCTCTAAAAATTGCCCGCATCACGCGTTGCTCTATAAAATCGTACTAAAGCCGTTGTTTAAGTAATAATAACGAATTTTTTTTCCTAGGTAGTCAGGACTATCCTCTATAGGTTGAGATTAAAAAAGTTCAATTACATTGTACAGGGTGTTTATTAAAGCGACCCAAAGTTACTCATTTTTAAATGAACATATTCAAATGGAATACCCTATATATTTTTACATATTTGGGTTCCTTGTAAAATTTAGATACCTACTAAGCTTGAAAAAATATACAGGGTGTTTTGATATAGTTGTTTATGATTTTTAAAATGGTATAGTAAAACGGGTTTACGAATCGGTTTACTACGATTGTTACCACACGTTTTTCTTTTCTTTTAAAATAAACAAATTTAAGGAAAAAATGTGTAATTTTTTTATTGAAAGGCAAGAAGGCAACTTTTATTACTTCAAGTTGCCGTTGTTTAGACATTACCTCTCAAAATACAAAATAATGAATTTTCTTGGAGTACTTTAGAAAATAAATAAACAGGTCCTCTATCTAGCTAATTCATTGCACATTAAAAAGGTCCTGAAAAATATATACTGATCCTTTTGTGTGAAGTCGAACCCTCATCAAAGTAGATAAATTGCTCCAATCTTAAGTTTATTTTAATTATAAAACGTAGCTACCTACCTATATCTAAAAACAAAATCAAATTATTTAAGACTTGGAAAGAAAAAACAAGTGCCTCACATTTAATAATAATACTTAAGGGCGAAGTTAAACTTTCCCGCTTTTACTACAAGTAATTGACTAGAGATGGCGCTTTTTCAAAATTTTTAGTTTTACGTTTGAAGAAAAAATAAAATGTTTTATACCGAGTGAAGGTAATTTTGGGTGACTCGTCTGTATTGAGGACTCGCTCGCTACGCTCGCTCATGCGCCAATCACAGTCCCGTCACACAAAACAATACTTTCTCTCCTAATAAAACAATGTACTATTTCTTTTTGTTTACTCCACAGACGACATCGTTTTGAAATTTTGTTTTAAAAAAGTATGTTTTTCGCCATTTTTCCAAATCTTAATTTTTCATAGCAAGGAAAATCATTTTTAAACTTTAAAAATTTTCTGCTTGTCTGTCCGTTTGTAAGTAACATAAAATGCGAACGAATGCACGTATCGATTTCAAAATAGGTATAAATAATAAATATTCAATATCTTAAGACAAAGGTCTCGATTGTACTTGAACAAATCCCCCTGCTACAAGGGGATGACAATGAGGGATAATATCATCTTGTATATGTAAAAATATATTTATGGGGTGCATTGACTAATTTTCCACAAATTCATAGTCTAAAAGTATAATCTTGTGCCCAATAATTATTGGGACACCCTGTATTTTAGTCGGGGAAGCATCTTTTAGAGCTCTATTTAAACAAAAAAAATTCTAACAATTTTCTTTTATTTTAACTTGATAAGTCAATAGATTTTATAAAATGGAAATGTGTAAAAGTAAAATTTAATTATTCAGCTTAACGAGAAATGAAGGCGTTAATGAAATTATCGTAAAATTTGCAATTAAAAAAAATGTCAAAAGACTTTTAAAACACTTGAGGTTTTCTAATTTAATTTATCATTAAGTGACAATCAAAAGATGGAAATTTAAATAAAAATAAAAGTCCTTTTGATACCATTTAATTGTTAAATGAATATTAAAACAAGTGTGGGTTTTATATATTTTTTTCATTTTCAAGTTGGCAACAAAAATTAGGTTTACACTGTTAAGCGAGTTGACGCTCACGCTTACTCGACGGAAAATAATGAAAAACTAAAAAGGAAATAGATTTGTTCTGAAATAGAATTGAAAACATGCAAAAAATTCTGATGTGGCCATAACGGGACTTTTTCGTGTTATTAAAGCTAATTTTACGAAGTTTAAAAATATACAGGGTGTTCCTAAAAATAGTTAAATAGTTAATACTTTTTTAATTTCCGGTTTAACCGGAAGCATTTGATGAACAAAAATAGTATCAAATAAATCTTTTTTTCAACTTTTATTTTTTTCTCCATCTGTAGGTGCTATACAGATCACCCTGTATACAAAAAATTAAATGTACTTATAGTTACTTATGAATAAGCCACTCCCTAAAATAATTACAGGAAGATTATTTTACAATGTAATTCCGAAACTGTAATTTTATACTAAAGAAGCCTTTCTAAAGTTACACAGACACGTAATACACAAACAAACGTAAAGTTTGCATTTAAAATGTTACCGAAACAATTCATTTTAGCATCCTTAATAAAAAAAAAGTGCAACATTGTAAAATTTTAGCTCAATTTGTTTAAAAATTTGAGTTTTCAGAAGGGGGATACCTACAAATTAACACCTCTCAACACAACACATTTTAACATAAAAAAATGATTGTTTCAAGAAACACAAAATAAATAGGAAAACTGAAAAGTCTTTTTCGCCTTCCAAAAACCTGTTTAAGGGTAAAACTAGTAATAATAATAATAATACCAACAGGTATTACATAAGTGTAATTCCATTGTAACTTTAACAATATAATTGTAGTTAGTTGAATCTATTATTTGAGTTGGCATAAATTGTATTAAATATTTAGATATCGAGATAAGTTTCACATTCAAATCTGATTATTAACAAACGTTCCGTCGTTCCGTGTTTATCTAAATATTAGGATGGTCAATGATACAAATGCAATATCATTAATCAATAACACTATTCCAAGGTTTATTTTCTCAAATATTTATTTGTAAAAACTTATTAAAATCTTTACAATTACACGTAGTTTCGAATTTACAATAATTTCTTAACAGTATACAGAGTGTTCCTTTTAAAAAGAAAGTTAATCTCATTTTGCGTTAAACCGGAAGTCACTAAAAAAATTGTTTGGTATCATCTAACAGCTAATTTAAATTTATTTTAATTACCAAACAATTAACCGATTTGCAAAATTTCACTTTTGAAAAATCGTAACTCCGGTTCTGCACCATAGAAGTAAATAAAATTTAGGCATTCGATACCGAACTACGATGTCTATGACATATCCAAAATTAAAGAATACCACCAAAGCCGATTTTGAGAAAATCCATCTTAAAAATTTAGTCAACATGGGCCCCTCAAAGTTAGGCAATTTTAAAACAATTTTAGAAACTGTATAAGTCAGGTGAAAAGTCTTATACTATTGCTATAAAATGCCGTTTTGAGATTGTAAAAATAATAATTACCGATTAAGTTATAAGGAAGAAACCACGAAATGGGACAAACGTCATATTGGCCGCCATTTTTAATTTAAAGTATTTTAAATAAACAAAAATGAAAACAATTGAGCGATTAACGAAATTTTCTTTGATAATTTAATTTTTTTTGTAATTTAAAGGAAACTTTAATCGTAATTAGTCATTAAAAAAGGGGAGTCATAACATAGTTACATATTATTAAAATATTTATGTTTTAAATAACAAAGTGAAACTGTTATAAGCGATTAAAGCCATGTACGTAGTATGTACATGTCGAATGTACATTAGGTATCATTTTTTTTAGTTCAATGACAGTTATACAAGCTATAAAAAGCATATAATTATGATTAATATTTAACACGTATCGAGGTTATTTCGAGAAAAAATAATTTTCATCACAAATTCAATTGTTTTAGTCCAAGAATTAAAAATTATTAATCGGCAGTGAAAATTCAAATATGCGATTTTCAACTGTTTATAATAAGTGAAAAACAATTAATATAATTACAGTCGGCCGCGAAACTAAAAAATTAAAAACAAACTAAACAAACGAAAATGAAAATTAACAGTCGGCCGTGAAAACTCAAAAATGAAAAACTAATTAATATTTGAGTTATTGAAAATTCACAAACTAAATGAAAAACAATAATTAATATAGTGGGCCGCAAAAACTAAAAAATAAAAAACAAACTAAACAAACGAAAATGAAAATTAACAGTCGGCCGTGAAAACTCAAAAATGAAAAACTAATTAATATTTGAATAATTTAAAATTAACAAAAAATGAAAAACAATTAATAGTCAGCCGCGAAAATTCAAAAATGAAAATTAAAAATGCACAAACTAAATGAAAAACAATTAATAGTCGGCCGCGGAAATTAAAAACTATGAAAAAGAAACAAAACAAAAGAAACTTGAAAATTAATAGTTGACCGTGATTTTTTAAATCGAAAACAAATGAATGTTTAAAAAATTAAAAACGCCAACTTTAATTGTTTCTAATTTGGAAATTAGGAGCGCGAATTAAATTTCGAAAAAGCGCACACACAAAATACCAATTTTTTGAAATTTTTACATACCATGATGAGTTACCGCACAACAACAAACGTTAATAGATTCGTAAATTTCACGTTAAAGCGCGTATTTTCAAAATTTTTCTTTTACCATCAACTCAACATCTTTACTATTGGAAAATCGGCACTATTTTAAACCTTCGTACGAAACGCGGTTATATAAGTAGTCGAAAATTTATTTGCGCGCGCAAGACATACACCCAACTACAGACTTGTCAAACTATAGATCACTGAAGCGTAAAACGACAGGAAGTACTCTACAAAATATAGTGTAGAATTCGGTTTGTGTAAATGTTTGGATCATAATATGATGTAGGAATTTTATCGGTTATGTTTGCGTGCTACATTAAATTAAAGGGGGTAACATTAGAGTACCAACTTATATCGGGATTAACGAACTCTTACGTAATTTTTACCAAAGACAAATAATAACATATAATCAACCCTTATTATATTTTTTACTCTTCAATCATCCCATTTAGAGAAAAATTGCAAGAGTAAAAAAAACTTAACTCAGTGTAGGAAATGCCATAAAAAATTAATCAGAAATTTTCTGAAATTTTTTTAGAATTTTCCGGAAAAATTTTAAGAATTTTCCGACAAATTTTTGTAATTTAATTTTGTTAATTGAAATAAAAGTTTTATGTCTCTTGCAATTTTTCTCTAAAACTGATAGTTTATGAGAAAATAATTCTTAAAATTTAAAAAATCTGAAGTTCTTTTACTGAATAAAAAAAAAATTTTTTCTTACAAAAGTTGTTTACTTTGTAATGTAGAATAGTAATCTGTAAGAAAAAATGTAAGTTTCCATTAAAAAAATGAAGTTGACCCAAAATGGCACCTAAAATGTCCACTAATGAAAAAATAAAGAAGGTTGTTTTGTACCTCCTTCAGGGTAAACAAGTTTTACTTGAATTATTTTTTTCTACAATGCATTTTTTTCGAGATATTAACGTATGTGGAGTTCAAAAACTCCCACTGTATACTGGGTGGCCATGCATTTTGCTTCTAATTTTTTTTTATTCTTCAATCATCTCATTTAGAGAAAAATTGCAAGAGTGAAAAAAGCTTAACTCACTGTAGGAAATGCAATAAATAATTATACAAAATTTTCGGAAATTTTTATAGAATTTTCCGGAAAATTTTTAAGAATTTTCCGACAAATTTTTGTAATTAAAATTTCTACATTAAAAAAAAAGTTTTATGTCTCTTGCAATTTTTCTCTAAAATTGATGGTTTTTAAGAAAATAATTCTTAAAATTTAAAAAATCTCCCGTGTTCCTTTATTGAATGACATAAAAAATTGATGTTTGAGAAAAAAAACTTTTTCTACAAAAGTTGTTTACTTTATAATGTGGAATAATAATCCGTAAGAAAAAATAGGTTTCCATTAAAAAAAATGAAGTTGACCCAAAATGACCCCCCAAATGTCAACCAATGAAAAAATAAATAAGGCTGTTTTGTACCCCCCTTCAGGTTAAACAAGTTTTACTTGAAATATTTTTTTCTAAAATGCATTTTTTCTTAGATATTAGCGTATGTCGAGTTCAAAAACTCACACTGTATACTGGGTGGCCACGCATTTTACTTCAAAAAATTTTTTTTACTCTTTAATCATCTCATTTAGAGAAAAATTGCGAATTTACAAAAAAGCTTAACTCAATGTAGAAAATGTAATAAAAAATAATTCAGAAATTTCCATAAAATTTTTAGAATTTTCCGGAAAATTTTTAATAATAATTCTTTGAAAAAATTTCAAAAATAAAAAAAATGTTTGTCTGTCTGTAATGTAAGAAATGGAAATTACTAGCTCCTGAAGCGATTTTAATTAAATTTTGTTAAGCACTTTAGCAATTTGGATTTTTTTAAACCACCCCTTATATTATCACGCAATAAAGGCCTTTTTCAAACGTTAAAAAATTAATGAAAATTTGAATAAGTTTTTTTAATACTTTTATTTACTTTTCCTTCTTGTATAGTACAAATTTCTTTATGTAAAAGATAAATCTTTATTTTTTTTCTCTTTTTTCCATGCATTTTATATAAACACAAGTTTGCCTTACTATACTTGTATTGATTTATACGTATTGTATGTACTTATGTAAAGATACATTACATTTCAAATCGTTTTTGTCTTCAACACGAAATAATATTAAATTATCCTTTAATTATAAATACATAAATAACTTTATTTTCTTCCTTAAAATTTATGAAATTCAAGAAAAATTCCCGATTATTTATTTTTTTGTTTGAAAATGCATTTTTTATGAGGTAAGAGGTTATTATCAGTACACTAATAAATTATTGAGCAGTTTTCCAAAGTTGAAGGGTGTCATTCTTGGATATAGGCTCTTATTTACTCGACGATAGGTTGTTATTTTTCGTATTTGAGTTTATACAAAAGCATACAGGGTGTTTCACGAAATCGTCCTAGCATTGGTATATCAAAAACTAACATCATGGTTAACGCTTTCTATATTTGAAATTAGAAAAATTAGCCTACTTGATAATTAACGGTTTTTCAAGTTATTTTGAACATCGCTTGAAATTTTAGAACACTCCAAATCCAAGGAATATGAATGAATGAATAATTTTATTTAATTTTATTTATTTTTCGAAATTTGTCCTATACAATATGGGACACACTGTAATTTTTTTTCGATGTTAATTTGACTTGTTTGACTAAAAATTATTCTCTATTAAAATTCGTATCAGTCTTTAAAGTAATTCTCCAAGGAATAAGGCGTATTTACATAATGTTCTGAGTTCAGATTCAATTTCTTCCTCTCTTTTAGATAAAAATTATAATTAATACTTTAATTGAGGGGGCGGTTATTATATTATTTTTCATTTTAGTTATACTTATCATATTACATTATTTGTACTAAATATTTAATTAATAATTATAATGATGGAATAATTTTAATTCAACAGTGGAATTTATCGTAGATTTCAAAATGTTTAAAAACTCAAAAGGGCATAAGACACCTTTAATAAAATTTAAACACAATTTAATAAGAAAAACAGAATTTCAAAATTCAATATGGTTGACGAGATAACGCAGAAAAACTGAAAATTTGTAATTTTGTTTTTCGACGGTAGTTTCAAAATGGCTTACTTTAGAAAAACAATTCTCGTTAAAAATTTTCAGGAGGTCAAAAAAGCTATCAAACGATACCAAACTCGATTTCTTATCATATCGACGCTAGGCGTCGCGACGCTCAACTTTTCAATTTCTTAAGGGGGACTTATCATTTGTTTTGCAAAAATTATTTAGTAGGCTTGTCTAAATTGGGATCCCAAGAAAGAACTTTCTATCTTGTACTTTTCCTGATTTACACAATTTTCAGGTTACGTAACATAAGAAAATGAAAAATTGAACGTCGCGACGTCTAGCGTCAATGTGATAAAAAGTCGAGTTTGGTATCGTTTGATAGCTTTTTTGTTCTCCTGAAAAATTTTCCCATGATTTTTGTTTCTAAAGAAAGCCATTTTGAAACTACAGTCAAAATTGCAAATTTTCAATTTTTCTGCGTTATCTCGGAAACCATTTTGAATTTTGAAATTTTCTAAACTGTTTCTTAAAGGTCATCAAAATGTTCAACTTTTTGCTAATTCAACCAATCTCGCAACTCTTACGGTTTCCGAGATCCCGATTAAAAAACTCACCCTGTTTGTGAATAAATCCACCAATCCACCCCAATTCAAATTGTCAATAGCAATAGCATGACGTCATAAGGCTTTTCTTACTACTAATAACTCATTTGTCAATTGCAATCATCAAATAAGAATTATGATAATATTTCTGACAGTTCACGTACGTCTTGGCTCTCAGGAGTGTACCTACCCAAATATAATTTTTGTAACGAAATTAGTCTAGTTTTTTTTTTAAATAAACTCACATTGTATAGTGATTTTTTTTTTTAGAAAAGTAGAAGGTACTATAGAAATCATCTAGAAGCCCTTATAAATGAACTCAAGAAAAAAACTCTTAAAAAATATGACAAAGGATTTTGTTAGGGTTGAACGAACAAATTACCACCAAACAAGAACGATCATCATCTGCATATATGCTATGAAACAAAACCCCATCAAGTTAACCCTATAATTCCATATACATGGAGTTGACAAGAGGCTAAAATTGGTCAGGGCTGCACTCGTGTCGTGTTGAAGGATAGAAGGGTCCTTTAAAACTCGTGACGTCAGTCACAGAATCGCCGGAAGTGTGGTGGCGCTTAAATAAACCTCGACATTTTGTAAAGTACACTTTAATATTAACCACCTTATTATTATAAAAGATCGACGAAAACATAAAAGATTTAATTAATTTTCACAAAAGCTTTCAATAACAATTTTACAAAAATAGTAAGCTACGGTGAGCGATGCGTGCATTTTCATATACCAAATGATTCGTTATAATCGTTATTGTATTAAAAAGAAATAAGGGTTGTATAATAATCATTATTTTCCACAATTGCACGTGTTTTTTTCATTTATTAGATGTTTTTTTATCGGATTAAAATAATCACGTTTTATTAGTCAATAACACGTTTATAGTAATGTTAATGCCATTGCCATATTTTTTCAAAAAAAAAGAAATTTGAAATTATTTAAGGGGGATCAGGCATGCCAACGGGGAGAGGTGAGGGGCGAGGGGCGTTCCTATGCTTTTATATGGGATGACGTCACATACAAAAACTTAAAATAATAAAATTATGGAATTTTTAAAAGCTATTTGTGCTATGTTAAGTGTTAACTGATTATAAAAATACTCTTTCTAAGAATATATTTTTAGTCATAATCATATTTTAATTAATACTTTTTTTATATTTTTGAAAAACGTCAGGCTATAACATGGGATGAAACTTCGCAACAGGGCTAACATTACAGTAGGTTGGTACCATTGCTCTTAAATTCATGTTTGTCAAAGTCAATTTTTATAGGTTAATAATATTTATAAGTTTTGTTGGTCAAATATGGTTAAATAGATTAAAAGACTTACGTATTTCATTTGTTAAATAATATAAATTATATTTGCTGTTTTAAAATATCATTTAATTAACACAATAACTAGCTTCCAACTATCTAAAGGTTTATATGAAGTTTACAATTTAAATTGACATTTCGCGGTAATATCACGTTTAAAACGGCGTTGCCATGATTTACTCACATCGTCTTTTATTTACGAAAAATACTGAAATTTTATTCCTTAAATAATGAATAGAGTTCTTATATTCCTGGTAAGGTACCTTTATTTTGGTCTCATCGTTTTCCTCCGTTATTAAACTATAAATTGAAATGTTTTTTTTACATTTCTGACATTTTGAAAACTGATTTTTTGAAGATCGAAGAGTAAAAAATGTATAAACTGCTATGCTCCTATGTTAAAAGTTCAATTTTTGGAGCTTAATTTCTCCGCCAAACTCCTGGAAACCTATGTTGAAATTTTAACAGTAGACGTCTAACACATTCAAAAACACCATATTAAAATTTGAAAAGATTCTGACATTTTTTAAATCATGCCTGAACCTCCTTAAGTTATTAATATCTAAAAGCACCACAATCAACCAAACAATTAACTTTAATTTAAATAATTTCGTTTGTGATTGTTTGTAGTTGTCAATAACATACGACTAATTAATATTGAGGGCGATCGGAATAATAATTGTTTATGTAATTTTTCAATTTTGTATTAAATCAATTAATAAAATTTATAAGTAAAGTTTTAAAATTTAAAAGTAAAATTACTGAAAAGTGCTTTTACTGCAAAAAGAAGACATAAAAGGGTTAAATTCTGAAGGTTTCACATTTATTTAGAACTAACTGGCTAAAATATCAACGAATTTTATCAAAATTGCATCAGTAATTTTTGCTGGACGAGCAATTTATGCCCTATTCCTATTAGTGACCAACTGAACATGGAAATTAAGTAAAATTTGGCAAACAAGAAGTTTAAAGATGTACTAAAGCCCTCCTAAATTTTAATTAACTAGATCCTACAGTTACACCCAGGGGTAGGTTTCAAAAAGACCTAAAATAAAAAAAAACTCTAAAAAATGTTTTTAATTTATGCCCAATTAGTGACCAACTGAACAGTGAACTGAACTAGTGACCAACTGGAAATTAAATAAAACTAGGCAAACAAGAAGTTGAAAGATGTACTAAAGCCCTCCTAAATTTTAATTAACTAGATCCTACAGTTACACCCAGGGGTAGGTTTCAAAAAGACCTAAAATAAAAAAAAACTCTAAAAAATGTTTTTAATTTATGCCCAATTAGTGACTAACTGAACAGTGAACTGAACTAGTGACCAACTGGAAATTAAATAAAACTAGGCAAACAAGAAGTTGAAAGATGTACTAAAGCCCTCCTAAATTTTAATTAACTAGATCCTACAGTTACACCCAGGGGTAGGTTTCAAAAAGACCTAAAATAAAAAAAAACTCTAAAATAAGACCTAACATAAAAGAAGTTTAAAGATGTACTAAAGCCCTCCTAAACTTTAATTAAGTAGATCCTACAGTTACACTCAGGGGTAGGTTTCAAAAAAGACCTAAAATAAAAAAAAAACACTAAAAAGTGTTTTTAATTTATGCTCAATTAGTGACCAACTGAACATGGAAATTAAGTAAAACTTGGCAAACAAGAAGTTTAAAGATTGACTAAAGCCCTCCTAAACTTTAATTAAGTAGATCCTACAGTTACACTCAGGGGTAGGTTTCAAAAAAGATCAAAAATAAAAAAAAAACTCTAAAAAGTGTTTTTAATTTATGCCCAATTAGTGACCAACTGAACATGGTAATTAAGTAGAATTTGGCAAACAAGAAGTTTAAAGATGTACTAAAGCCCTCCTAAACTTTAATTAAGTAGATCCTACAGTTACACTCAGGGGTAGGTTTCAAAAAAGATCTGAAATAAAAAAAAACTCTAAAAAGTGTTTTTAATTTATGCTCAATTAGTGACCAACTGAACATGGAAATTAAGTAAAATTTGGTAAACATGAAGTTTAAAGATTGACTAAAGCCCTCCTAAACTTTAATTAAGTAGATCCCACAGTTATACCCAGGGGTAGGTTTCAAAAAAGACCTAAAATTGAAATAAATCTATAAAAAGTGTGTTACTTTTTTACCCAATTAGTGACCAATCGATCATGGAAAATAATTAAAATTAGGCAAACAAGAAGTTCAAAGATGTACTAAGGCCCTCTAAAAATTTAATTCGCTAGATCCTACACTCATACCCAGGGGTTGGTTTCCAAAAAGACCTAAAATTGAAATAAATCTATAAAAAGTGTGTTACTTTTTTACCCAATTAGTGACCAATCGATCATGGAAAATAATTAAAATTAGGCAAACAAGAAGTTCAAAGATGTACTAAGGCCCTCTAAAAATTTAATTCACTAGATCCTACACTCATACCCAGGGGTTGGTTTCCAAAAAGACCTAAAATTGAAATAAATCTATAAAAAGTGTGTTACTTTTTTACCCAATTAGTGACCAATCGATCATGGAAAATAATTAAAATTAGGCATACAAGAAATTCAAAGATGTACTAAGGCCCTCTAAAAATTTAATTCACTAGATCCTACACTCATACCCAGGGGTTGGTTTCCAAAAAGACCTAAAATTGAAATAAATCTATAAAAAGTGTGTTACTTTTTTACCCAATTAGTGACCAATCGATCATGGAAAATAATTAAAATTAGGCAAACAAGAAGTTCAAAGATGTACTAAGGCCCTCTAAAAATTTAATTCACTAGATCCTACACTCATACCCAGGGGTTGGTTTCCAAAAAGACCTAAAATTGAAATAAATCTATAAAAAGTGTGTTACTTTTTTACCCAATTAGTGACCAATCGATCATGGAAAATAATTAAAATTAGGCAAACAAGAAGTTCAAAGATGTACTAAGGCCCTCTAAAAATTTAATTCACTAGATCCTACACTCATACCCAGGGGTTGGTTTCCAAAAAGACCTAAAATTGAAATAAATCTATAAAAAGTGTGTTACTTTTTTACCCAATTAGTGACCAATCGATCATGGAAAATAATTAAAATTAGGCAAACAAGAAGTTCAAAGATGTACTAAGGCCCTCTAAAAACTTAATTCGCTAGATCCTACACTCATACCCAGGGGTTGGTTTCCAAAAAGACCTAAAATTGAAATAAATCTATAAAAAGTGTGTTACTTTTTTACCCAATTAGTGACCAATCGATCATGGAAAATAATTAAAATTAGGCAAACAAGAAGTTCAAAGATGTACTAAGGCCCTCTAAAAACTTAATTCACTAGATCCTACACTCATACCCAGGGGTTGGTTTCCAAAAAGACCTAAAATTGAAATAAATCTATAAAAAGTGTGTTACTTTTTTACCCAATTAGTGACCAATTGGACATCGAAATTAATTAAAAATGAGCAAAAAAGAAGTTCAAAGATTTTCTAAGGGCCTCTAAAAATTACGCAGAGGTGGGTTTAAAAAAAGTTTAATTTAAATAAAAATCCCTAAAAAGCGTGTTAATGTTTTGCCCAATTAGTGACCAATTGAACATGGAAAATAATTAAAATTAGGCAAACAAGAAGTTTAAAGATGTACTAAGGTTCTCCTAAAATTTAAACAACTAGATCCTACAGACATACCCAGGGGTGGGTTTAAAATAAACCAAAAGTTGATGGAAAGAGATGATAAATAATTAATAATTAATAAGAGAATAATTAGTTTCCTTTTTTGTGTATAAAGACGAGATAATTTTGAAATTGCTTGCAAAGTGAGATAAAATAGAAAATAAGATTGAGAAGCATTTTAAATCTCAAATAAATTGATCCTATTTCGCACTCGACTTAATTTAAATTTTACCACGCATCTGCGAATTCATTGTCAGGCGAAAAACTTTGTTTCTGTAAATACATTCGTAGACGGATTAAAAAATTTTCTGAAAAGAAGAAAATCCAAATAAGCGAATAAGTACGATTTTTGGGGGGTTAAGCAAAGATAAGTGGTTTTGAATATAAGTATCCTCGTGCTTACGCTGATATATGCTAATAAAAATAGGGCGTGTCAGTCAAAATAAGTACAAAAAAAAGTGAAGTGATGGAGTTGTTTGGTAGGGTTAACAAGTCTCTCTCAAGTTCTGTAAAGTCGTCAAGAAGAGTTTTATGCTAACAACGTTAGAGCGAATGCTAACAAATTGTCAAAAGCAATAAAATAAAAAAATCTTCTTTATTATAAGAAAATTCAATTTTTATGAAAAAGAACGCTTTTTACAAGTAAACAAATTCGAAAACAATCACGAAACGTAAACAAAATTTTCTTTCATTTTCTCAAGAGACATTGTTGTCCTTTAAAATTAGGGGTTGATATTTCCAAAATGTCAATTATACCTACTAGCTACTACCTACTTTTAGCTATTAGGTCAATACGTCGAAAAATCAATTTTTAAAACAAATTCCCAGCACCGAAATTTTTTAAAAAGGATGTGGCCATACGAGGAACTGTTTCACGCCCGTCAAATCTTGTAATTTTGTATCTTTATTAATTAAATTTTAATTTCATATCTTCAGAAAGCTAATTTTACGAGCTTTCAAAGTATTTAAAAATATACTGGGTGTTCTATTTAAATTAAGAAATTCGAGATTTTTGAAATTATGATATTTAAAAAATCATAACTTCGAATCCGCTGGAACGATTTTGATAAAACCTTATATTTCGATAGAGAATTACGTTGCCTGTAACATATCCAAAAAAGAAAAAATATGGAAAAGAAAATTTTGAGCAAATCCATTTCAAAATTTTAACCTACTTTGGCCCCTTAAATGTAGGCAATTCTAAAACAATTTTTAAAATTGACTTGGTTATAACGAAAGCCCTATAGTTTGGCTGTACAATGTTGTTTTTAAATTTTTATAATAACTATAACCGGCAAAGTTATAAGGGAAAAACTACAAAATGGGACAATCGTTCTATTGGTCGCCATTTTAAATTAAAAAATTTGAAATTCTTTTTTTCAATTGGGGCTCAGATGTACTATCTTATAGCCAAATAAAAATGAGTTTGGCCCAAATTTGCAAATATGCGCCCAAAATAACCACCTTATTTTTGGACACCCTGTACAGATTACTTATAAAAGCTTATTACGTCGATGAAATAATTTTAAAGTGGTTAAAATCAAATTTCATCAAAATCGGTTCACTAGTTTTTGCCTCACAGACATAATAATTTATACATTCATCCGGACATTTTGGTTCAAAAAATTGAAATTTTTTTTGCATAAGTTAAAAAATTAAATTTGTTGGAAAAGCGAAAGGAAATTATAAACAAGGTGTAAATGATGCGAAGAGGGTAATCGAACAGACGTAATGAGATCTTGAAACTAATCATATAGTCTGGTTCCTCCATTATACGAAGCGGTAATTAATTTTAAGTGAGCACCTATTTGTTTATGATTATAATGCATTAAAATTTAATCATCAATTTCTTTAAATTAAAAATAAAATTTCAAATATAATTTGATTACAGTTGACTGCATCGAATTTAAAAGCACTTAGTATTAATTAAGCGTATTAAAGATGAATTAATTAGCTCCGAATTAGCTTTAAGAAAAATTTACGCTGGGTTATTATTTATTAAATTAATGATTTATTATTATATTAATACGAAAAATTAAATTAAAGAAAAAAAAAAGATCGCCCGAGCAGGGACTTGAACCCTGGACCCTTGGATTAAAAGTCCAATGCTCTACCGACTGAGCTACCCGGGCTCGATACATCACAAGCTATATTTCTGGAATTTAACAATTGTATACGAGTTACAAATTTTAATTATAAACTTTTAAGATATTTTTAATTTATTACACTAAAATATTTTAAATTACAACAGTGCAGCTTTAACTCAATCTACTTAATTATCGCGAAGCGATCGTAATATAAATTTAATAATTCAATTAAAGACGAAGCTCTAATAGCTTATTAATGTTAAAATCATAAAATATGAGATGGTGATGATGCGAATGATATGAAAACCCGTGAAAATGATTACTCACAGGTCACAGGTATTTCTTTTTTAATTCATATGAGCAATAAGACAAAAGCATTTTGTTCATGTAATTTGGGTTGCCTATAGCTTAGGCGTATTTATAAAATTCAAAAAATCTTACTAGCGCATAAAACCGCTATTTAATGCAGCAATCAAGTTTAATTTATATATATTAATTATCCTTTTGCAAATAAGACTATCGACATGAACATTTATATCTTCATAATTGGCAGTTTGATACCAAATAACGGTGCAAGCCAAAGAGGTGTAAAGTAAGCTATTTGATAGAATCAAAGTGGTCTGTGGTCTCTTCTAAGTGCAAGGATAATTGAATCGCACTTGGGTAAGTACTACTATTACGAATTTAATTATCAATAAAGTCGACAAGACTAAAGCAATTATCTTTAACCATATTTCTCTTTAGATAATAAAAGTTTTTCACCTTTAATAAATTGAATTTTTTAAATTATTTGGAATTTACTGAAGTTGGCAGTAATGCCCTCTATAAATTTTATTTATTACTGAACTGAATTTAGTTTAAAAATTAAATTGAAAAAGAAATTCAAATTACGACTATAGAGAAAAGTAGTTTGACTACTCGTCAATAGATGGCGCCACTCACACAAAAAATTTAATTTATTATAACAAATAGTAATTTAAAACTACTGCATTATTTAAAAAAAAGTAATAATTTATGTGCGCACATAACTTACCTCCACGTTAAATTAGTGTATCCCCATTTTTGTCCATGTAACATAAATCTTTTTCGCCTTAAACGATGTGGTTCGATATCTTTTACACCGCATCTCGGTGTTTTTAAGAGCTTTTTAGTTCTATCATCAATTTTACCCGTTACCGGCAGTCCACTAAATTCTTGTAATTCTCTTATAGCTTGTCTTATCGATTCTTCAGTTCTTAAAGCACCAGCACTATATGGCGATGAACTTAAATATCCAAAATTCATTAAATAATTTTGCTGAAACAAAAAGAAAAATACAGTTAGTATTTATAAAAATCGGAAACATGCGGAAATATACAAGGTGTTATACAGAAGTTTCAACATAATGCATATCTAAAGTCGATGACAATATCTCACGAACGGTTTGACTAAGACCTCTAAACCCTTCAAGCAATTTCATCTACTTTTATTAGAGAATTCAAAAATCTAAAAATATACAGGTTGTTATATTTAAAATTACTGAGAAACCCCACGTCTTGTGCATGCTAGCGAACTTGATCAAATTCAATTCTAAATTGTAGTGACAATATCTCCCGAACGGTTTGACTAAGACCTATGAAACCTGAAAGCAATTTCATCTACTTTTAATAAAGAATTCAAAAATGTAAAAATATACTAGGTGTTGAATTTAAAATAACTGAGAAAACCCACGTTTTGTGCATACTGGCGAACTCGATCAAATTCAATTCTAGATTCTAGGGAATAGGGACAATATCTCCCGAACGGTTTGACTAAGACCTATGAAACCTGAAAGCAATTTCATCTACTTTTAATAAAGAATTCAAAAATGTAAAAATATACTGGGTGTTAAATTTAAAATAACTGAGAAAACCCACGTTTTGTGCATACTGGCGAATTCGATGAAATTCAATTCTAGATTCTAGGGAATAGGGACAATATCTCCCGAACGGTTCGACTAAGACCTATGAAACCTGAAAGCAATTTCATCTACTTTTAATAAAGAATTCAAAAATGTAAAAATATACTGGGTGTTAAATTTAAAATAACTGAGAAAACCCACGTTTTGTGCATACTGGCGAACTCGATCAAATTCAATTCTAGATTCTAGGGAATAGGGACAATATCTCCCGAACGGTTCGACTAAGACCTATGAAACCTTAAAGCAATTTCATCTACTTTTAATAAAGAATACAAAATGTAAAAATATACTGGGTGTTAAATTTAAAATAACTGAGAAAACCCACGTTTTGTGCATACTGGCGAACTCGATCAAATTCAATTCTAGATTCTAGGGAATAGGGACAATATCTCCCGAACGGTTCGACTAAGACCTATAAAACCTTAAAGCCAATTTCATCTACTTTTAATAAAGAATTCAAAAATGTCGAAATATACAGGGTGTTATATTTAAAATAACTGAGAAAAACCATGTTTCGTCCAGTGACGAACTCAATCAAATTCTGTCTGTTGCTCTTTGTTCTAGTTTCTGATGATGAAGACAAATGTAATTTGTTTTCCTCATGTTTACTTGAAGATTTTTATTAGAATAAACAGCATAAATTTAACAATTAATGCGAAGGTTAGTATCACTTTGTTTTTTTTGTAAATATCGTTATTAACCATTTAAATTTTACAATGTGTAAAATCATTGATATAATTGATACTAATATAATGTATGTATACTTTTTTCTTCAAAATTAATTTATGCTAAATATTTAGAGCTTGTAAAAGCAATCGATCTATTTAAAAGGTAGCTCGACCACTTCTCAATTACAAATTATTAATTTATTTAAATATTCTCATTATACGCTAAATTGAACAGCAATTTTTTATAACGATAAATAAGACGCCAATTATGAGATTACGAATATTTGTATTATTTTTGGATTATGATTTACCATAATAAACGTGATTAAAGTGAATAATTGAGCTTCAACATTGATAATTTGACGTTAAAAATGTGTTGAAGTTATGAACTGTATTATGGCTCTTGTTTATAACAATTACGTTAATTTAGGGTGCTTGAATAAGCAACAGTAAAAATACAACTCGAGAATACAATAACCAAGAAGAAAGCCAATACCATTGTCATGGTAGCAACGTGTGCTTATTTTTCATCACTTCCTATCGAAAAAGTAGATTTCTTTTCTAATAAATGCCAGTCTTAGGAGTCTATATAAAGACGCAAAAAAGTTTACCACAACTCATCAACCCTCATAGCCCCCTGGGCAAGGCAAAATTGCAAAATCGTCATCCCTCCGACATCAAAATCATTCTATAAGTGGTTGAATCTTCAATCATTTGCATTTGTATAATAGTTTTAGAATTTATTGTTGTCGCCCAGTCATAACAATAAATTCTCGTCTGATGCATATAAAATTGAAACATTAAAGCTAATTATGCACTTACTAAGTTACAAAAATTACATTCAATTGGATAATAAAATAAATAAGTTTGAGATTGCTGTAGTGGAGCCGTTGAGCGGCAGTAAAAAAAGAGTTTAAAAAAATAATTAATAGGTGGTTGTGGGTGAATCACTATATTTAAAACAATTACAATCAAAAAGTAAATTACGTTATAATAATTTAATAGCGTCTGAGCCGTAATTTTTGGTTACTACTTCTTTGAAAGTTTAAAAAGTGTGTCGTGGTGAGATGATGATGATGGTAGTTGAACTTGTTACAAATTAATTTGACAAATTTGTTTACTCTTTAATGATACTTCTTTTGTTTATCAATTATTTTGTACTGTTTTTGGTATTTTTGTTTATAAAAATACTAAAAATAGTATCAAATAAGAAAGTTGTTCCCATTTCCGGTTAAACCGGAAGTTAAGTTTGAAGTGTTAAGTATCATCTAACAGCTAATTTTAAGTGTTTTAAAAACATTTCAAAATATACAGGGTGTTTTAACAAATGTTTGCGTTTTTTGTAATCTCCAGTTTAACCGGAAGCGTTTTGTTAACCAAAAATAGTGTCAAATAATAGATATTTATGGATTACCATACATACCAACTTTTAAATTATTATTTTACTTACTAAAGAAAGAACCAATTTTTAAAATTTTTACTTTAAAAAAATCATAACTCCGGTCCTGTATTATAGAAATAAATTAAATTAATGTGTTCGATAGAGAAGAACGATGTCTATATCATAGTCAAAAATAAATACAACGGTTGTAGCCGTTTTAGAGATAATTAATTTCAAAATTTTAACAAATTTTTGATATCTTAAAAGTAGGCAATTTTAAAACAATTTTTAAAATTAATTAGGTTAGGGCGAAAGCCTTATATTTTGGCCATCGAAAGCCGTTTTAAGATTTTCCAAATAATAATTATCGCCTAAGTTATATGGGAAAAGCCACAAAATGAGACAATCGTTATTACTGGCGGCCATTTTGAAAATGAAAATTTGAAAAATATTTATTCGATTTAAGCTAAGGTGTCTTATCTTATACCTAAATTTAAATAATAAAATAAAGGTGATGAAATTAACGAGAAATTAAAATAATTACAAAGCACGTATGTTAATTGTAATTATAATTGATTAGGTATTGTATTAGTTTAATAAGCAATTATGCAAATTAATTTTTGTTATCAAACCCTGGCTTTTTAATTTCCGAACACGATTTTGTAACCTTCAATATGATTCGATGGTCGTTTTAATACCTTTTACTAATTACTTATCATTAATAAATTAAGTCGACATTTTTGTTTCTAACCTACGTCACTTTTTGACATGATATTCTTTTGTTTTCGGTTGTAACTATGGCAGCGTAATTAACGAATACGTCAATTTTTAAAACGTCAATGTATAATTTTAATTGAGCAGATTTGCAGCTATTCAACAGAGTATAGTTTTTAATTTGTATGTTTGTACAATGTGTTCATTAATGTTTGGCCCCGGCAAGTTTACTTGCATACCCGCAAGGACCTTTTAGGTTATACATAGTGCTTTGAGAAACGGCGTACGTTCGGGTGCATAAGAACCAATTTTAAAATTGTCATTTTTATTACAAGAAAATTAATCGATTTTTGACATATAAAAAGTCATAACTCTAGTCCTGAAAATTTCTAATTAATGAAACGCGTGGCGTTTGATAGAGAACTGTTATGTTTATAACATACCCAAAAATGAAAAACACAACCGGAACAGATTTTGAGAAAATCCATTTCAAAATTTTGATCAACTTTGGCCCTTTAAAAGTAGGTCTTTTGAAACAATTTCTAAAATTTATAAAGTTAGGCCTAAAGCCTTATAGTTTAGTTCTACAATGCCGTTTTCTGATTTGTAAAATCATTATTATCGGCTAAGTTATAAGGAAAAAAACACGAAACGAAATAATCGTTATTTTGCCCGCCATTTTGAATTTAAAAATTTGAAAAAATATACATTCAATCGAGGCTAAAATGTACAAACTTATGCTCAAGTTTAAATAATTTAGTCCTAAAATTTAAAAAACACGCCCAAGATAACCTCTTTTCTTGGTCTACCCTGTATACATTTCATAACGTTCCTACTTCTGATGGGGGGCCTCAAAACGTCTCGAAACATAATAAATAAAATTAAATTTGATTACTTTCCCCTAATTATAATTTCCAACCCCCACCCTTGATTTTCTACCTCTTCCCATCCTGCCCTATCTGAAATATTAAAATAAAAATTGAATTCGTTTTACACTCACCCTCATGCTACTTTTAAAAAAGAAATTAGATTTACTTTTTCAATCTTTATGCACGATCGTAAAAACGAAAGAAGAGCTAAAACGACAATTAATTGAGGCTAAAAGTTCGTAAAAATCTAAAGCCTTTATATGAAAAATATCAAACTTCTGCTAAACGCTGATAACATTATTTTTATAGATACATTAATTTAAAAGAAAATGTTTTATGGAACAAAACACAAAATTAAAAGGAGATTAAAAAAGCTTTTCTCTTGTTCGTATAACACAAAAGAGGATATTTTTTGCCCTTCTCAAATGATGAGATTTTTCAACATTTTTTGTGCTTGAACAAACCTTCAAATAATTAAAATTACAAAAATATATTTTAAAATAAATTCTTACTCTCGGTTGCATAAAAGCGAATTATATTATAATCCGAGAATTAGATTAAGAATCCTTTGATAGAGCAACATTACACACTCTAATGTCAAAGTTTGACGTTCGTAAATTAAAATTAAAATTTGAGGTTAAGTTATTTTTGTGTTGAATTGTGAGTACAGATTGCCAAACTATGATATTTATTAATTTATTGTGTAATGTTGCCATATCTAAGGATTATAAATCTAATTTTCGGATTAAAATATAATTCGTCTTTATGTTAGTGGTTTATTTATTAATTAAATGCCATTCTTTTAAAAGTATTCAAAATAGTTATTTGCGTACCGAGTGCGGGAAGACAATTTTCTCGCTTGAGCGCGGTTTTAGAGCACGAGCGACGGAGGAGCGTGTATCTTTATTATTGCGTGAACGCGGAAACATTGTTCACGCGTGAGGATTGTACAATATCTTTTGTACTCACTGCTTCGAAAAAAACGACCTCTGTGGTCGACCGGGAAACACTGCTTCCAGGGAAGCAAACTGTCAAAATTACACAGTTTGCTTCCCGGTGTAGTAGACCGGGAAGCAGTATTTCCCGGTCGACCACTAAGTGCATCAATCGTTACTTTAGAAGCAGTTAGTACAAAAATAAATTTTCAAGATGGCGCCTATTTTTGAATTTGAATATTTGAAAGGAAGAAGGCACCCGTTAACAATTCCTTCGTTAAATTTTAACGATTTAAAACAATTTAAAACATTTTTGGGAAAATTTTGAATGGGACCTGTATAATAACAAAACAATTATTCCCAAAGCCTTCTTTTAACAATTTGATTTTAATTATTTCAGTTTCAAAGTTTACTTCGGGCACGTTTTATCAAAATTGCTTTTAAAATCAAGGACAATTTTTTGTTAAGGATTAAATTAATTAAAATGTTATTGTAACAATTCTTTTAATAATTTTAAATATTAATAAATTAGTGTCTTTAATTTTGAAGATTAATTACACGTTGTGTATTTTTATAATTACTAATTTTTTCCCATTTTCCTGATGAGTTTTTTCAAAACCCTCGATAAGACACCTTTTATTTTGTTATTACGTAGATAAATAACCAACCAATAGAAGTAGGAATAGAATGAGATTAATTTTAATTATGTAATTAATTTTATTATTAGGTATTGGTTTGATCGAAAATTATAAAACCTGCCCAGTCTTTCTAGATTTGTGAAGGTTTTAAATTACAACAACAAAGAACTATCAAAGGTGCAGAATTACCTACAATAGTGGATATCAAATTACAGAAAAAGAAATACAATTTACGATTGGAATACGACACAAAATAAAAATGTTATAGCTGTAATAAGAGATTTTATAAAAGAAGGCTACCCCGGCTACCCATACCCAAAATTGCAGTATATTAAGATAAGTGTTGCCTATCTATTAGGCGTAGCATACGGTTAGGCAGAAAAGTTGATAGTGTTTACTGAAACACACTGTAGAATTTTAGAATTTATTTTATAGAAACAAAAAGAAACTCATTATTTAGTGTTGCAACATTAGTGTTGCCTATCTGTTAGGCGTAGCATACTGCTAGGCAGAATAGGTGAACCTCTTTACTGAAACACACTGTAGAATTTTTAAATTTATTTTATGGCAACAAAAATAAACTCATTTGATCATTACCAATAAAATAAATTCTAAATTTAAATTTTAAAAGACTTCATTAATGCAATTCTATTTTCTATTCTTACTGTGTGTTCTCTTTATTGATGACAGATAATTTCAAGAGCTTTTTAATTTTACATCACTCTGTTTACATTTAATAAAAGGTTATTGCTCTTAATTTTTCATCATTATCTTATTAAAATTACCTATAAAAATTGTAACAAATAATAATTTCATTAGAGCTTCTTTATGTCTTTTTATAAACGATAAAAAAATTGATTATAAAACGTTTAAGAATAACAATTTATAAGTGTATTAAAATCCGAGTATTGTAAACACTTAAATGTTGATTTCAAATTTAAATGACTTATTGTAAAGTTTACGATGAATATAAAATTGCAAAATTACATTATAATTTATATAAAGGCGCACCTTTAAAAAAATAAGGGTGGTACGATCATGTAATTTGTACGTATTGCATGAGTAGTACTAGTTTAAATTTCATTTATTTACAAATAATTCGTAATTATTATAGGTTATTTAATATTAAACGAAAAATAAAAGTATAATACTATAGGGTGTTATATTTAAATAACTTAAGAGAACCGACGTTTTGTGTATACTGGCGAACTCGATCAAATTCAATTCCAAATTCTAATGACAATATCTCACGAACGGTTTGACTAAGACATATGAAACCTTAAAGCAACTTTATCTACATTTTTTGAAGAATTCAAAAATGTAAAAATATGCAGAGTGTTGTATACAAAATAACTGAGAAAATCCACGTTTTGTTTGGCGATCACTGGCGAACTCGATCAAATTCAATTTCAAATTCTAGTGACGATATCTCACGAACGGTTTGACTAAGACATATGAAACCTTAAAGCAACTTTATCTACATTTTTTGAAGAATTCAAAAATGTAAAAATATACAGGGTGTTGTATACAAAATAACTGAGAAAATCCACGTTTTGTGTGGCGATCACTGGCGAACTCGATCAAATTCAATTTCAAATTCTAGTGACGATATCTCACGAACGGTTTGACTAAGACATATGAAACCTTAAAGCAACTTTATCTACATTTTTTGAAGAATTCAAAAATGTAAAAATATGCAGGGTGTTGTATACAAAATAACTGAGAAAATCCACGTTTTGTGTGACGATCACTGGCGAACTCGATCAAATTCAATTCCAAATTCTAGTGACCATATCTCACGAACGGTTTGACTAAGACATATGAAACCTTAAAGCAACTTTATCTACATTTTTTGAAGAATACAAAAATGTAATAATATGCAGGGTGTTGTATACAAAATAACTGAGAAAATCCACGTTTTGTGTGACGATCACTGGCGAACTCGATCAAATTCAATTCCAAATTCTAGTGACCATATCTCACGAACGGTTTGACTAAGACATATGAAACCTTAAAGCAACTTTATCTACATTTTTTGAAGAATTCAAAAATGTAATAATATGCAGGGTGTTGTATACAAAATAACTGAGAAAATCCACGTTTTGTGTGACGATCACTGGCGAACTCGATCAAATTCAATTCCAATTTCTAGTGACCATATCTCACGAACGGTTTGACTAAGACATATGAAACCTTAAAGCAACTTTATCTACATTTTTTGAAGAATTCAAAAATTTAAAAATATGCAGGGTGTTGTATACAAAATAACTGAGAAAATCCACGTTTTGTGTGACGATCACTGGCGAACTCGATCAAATTCAATTCCAAATTCTAGTGACCATATCTCACGAACGGTTTGACTAAGACATATGAAACCTTAAAGCAACTTTATCTACATTTTTTGAAGAATTCAAAAATGTAATAATATGCAGGGTGTTGTATACAAAATAACTGAAAAAATCCACGTTTTGTTTGGCGATCACTGGCGAACTCGATCAAATTCAATTTCAAATTCTAGTGACGATATCTCACGAACGGTTTGACTAAGACATATGAAACCTTAAAACAACTTTATCTACATTTTTTGAAGAATTCAAAAATGTAAAAATATGCAGGGTGTTGTATACAAAATAACTGAGAAAATCGACGTTTTGTTTGGCGATCACTGGCGAACTCGATCAAATTCAATTTCAAATTCTAGTGACGATATCTCACGAACGGTTTGACTAAGACATATGAAACCTTAAAGCAACTTTATCTACATTTTTTGAAGAATTCAAAAATGTAAAAATATACAGGGTGTTGTATACAAAATAACTGAGAAAATCCACGTTTTGTGTGGCGATCACTGGCGAACTCGATCAAATTCAATTTCAAATTCTAGTGACGATATCTCACGAACGGTTTGACTAAGACATATGAAACCTTAAAGCAACTTTATCTACATTTTTTGAAGAATTCAAAAATGTAAAAATATACAGGGTGTTGTATACAAAATAACTGAGAAAATCCACGTTTTGTGTGGCGATCACTGGCGAACTCGATCAAATTCAATTCCAAATTCTAGTGACCATATCTCACGAACGGTTTGACTAAGACATATGAAACCTTAAAGCAACTTTATCTACATTTTTTGAAGAATTCAAAAATGTAAAAATATGCAGGGTGTTGTATACAAAATAACTGAGAAAATCCACGTTTTGTGTGACGATCACTGGCGAACTCGATCAAATTCAATTCCAAATTCTAGTGACCATATCTCACGAACGGTTTGACTAAGACATATGAAACCTTAAAGCAACTTTATCTACATTTTTTGAAGAATACAAAAATGTAATAATATGCAGGGTGTTGTATACAAAATAACTGAGAAAATCCACGTTTTGTGTGACGATCACTGGCGAACTCGATCAAATTCAATTCCAAATTCTAGTGACCATATCTCACGAACGGTTTGACTAAGACATATGAAACCTTAAAGCAACTTTATCTACATTTTTTGAAGAATTCAAAAATGTAATAATATGCAGGGTGTTGTATACAAAATAACTGAGAAAATCCACGTTTTGTGTGACGATCACTGGCGAACTCGATCAAATTCAATTCCAATTTCTAGTGACCATATCTCACGAACGGTTTGACTAAGACATATGAAACCTTAAAGCAACTTTATCTACATTTTTTGAAGAATTCAAAAATTTAAAAATATGCAGGGTGTTGTATACAAAATAACTGAGAAAATCCACGTTTTGTGTGACGATCACTGGCGAACTCGATCAAATTCAATTCCAAATTCTAGTGACCATATCTCACGAACGGTTTGACTAAGACATATGAAACCTTAAAGCAACTTTATCTACATTTTTTGAAGAATTCAAAAATGTAATAATATGCAGGGTGTTGTATACAAAATAACTGAAAAAATCCACGTTTTGTTTGGCGATCACTGGCGAACTCGATCAAATTCAATTTCAAATTCTAGTGACGATATCTCACGAACGGTTTGACTAAGACATATGAAACCTTAAAACAACTTTATCTACATTTTTTGAAGAATTCAAAAATGTAAAAATATGCAGGGTGTTGTATACAAAATAACTGAGAAAATCGACGTTTTGTTTGGCGATCACTGGCGAACTCGATCAAATTCAATTTCAAATTCTAGTGACAATATCTCACGAACGGTTTGACTAAGACTTATGAAACCTTAAAGCAACTTTATCTACATTTTTTGAAGAATTCAAAAATGTAAAAATATACAGGGTGTTGTATACAAAATAACTGAGAAAATCCACGTTTTGTGTGGCGATCACTGGCGAACTCGATCAAATTCAATTCCAAATTATAGTGACAATATTTCACGAACGGTTTGACTAAGACATATGAAACCTTAAAGCAACTTTATCTACATTTTTTAAAGAATTCAAAAATGTAAAAATATGCAGGGTTTTTTATACAAAATAACTGAGAAACGCCACGTTTTACACATACTGGCGAACTCGATCAAAGTCTATTGTACATTCTAGTGACAATATCTCACGAACGGTTTGCCAAAAACCTATAAAACCTTACACCAATTTTAATCTACTCATTTATTAAATATGGAAGCTATAAAAGTGTATCCACCTGCTGATCTGCTATGTCTAATCTTAGAATTTAATGTTGATGGCGTCAGCACGACAGGTCCTATGAATAAAGAACAATCGAAATCGAAAAAAAACCTATTTTGGGAATAATTATTATTGTGATTATTAGGTGCAGTTATGCATATTAAGCGTTTCTAATAGGTCTACTTAGATCAATGCTTTGTCATGGACTCGAAACACACAAAAGTACTGTGAATGACAACGAATGCATGGAAAGAATCTAAAAATACGACAATTTATAATTATGCAAATCCAAGTTGATCTTGTCACAATGACAAAGTATTCTCGATACCAATCTAACCAGATGTTACCATACCAACTTCTTTTTATAATAGAAGAAATGGGTTAGACAAACGATTTAACAGATTAGTAGTTGGTCTCTAAATAACAAATTTGTACATACAAATCTTAAAATCAATTTTCGGTCAATAGGAGAAAAACCATTGTGTGCTCGTAACGTAACAAAAGCCGTGTTTTGTTGGAAATAAATATAGGAACCAAGGAACGAATATAAAAGTGGCGCTCAGACTGCACGGTATTTCCGGTGACTGACCCAAAAGTATTTTCTCACAAGACTTTGGCAAGAAGTTACGTCGTCTTTACTACTATTAGCATTGCAAAATTATTAATATGACTCGTGCTGCACACGAGTTTTGAATATTTAAACACTATTTCGAAAGAATAGTCTATAAATAAATATACAGAGTGGTTTAAACAAAAGTTACAACCCTTAACAATTTTTCTCCGTTGTCAAGAGGTAATCATTTGTGAAAAATGCTATCCTTAAAAGGAAAAAAGGGTGTGGGGTTGCTTTCAAAAGCAACCCTTATCGCAAAGAAATAGCTTAGGGTAAATTCCGAGTCACTAGGATGCTTATTTGCAAAATGGTAGAATCTCAAACGTTTTGGCAATTCTTTGAATTTTCTCAAATGTGAAACACCCTGTATATTTTCATATTTTTGAAAAGCCCTTAAAATAAGTTTTTATTTGATACCACACTTCAAACCCTTAAGACAAATAGTTTGTCAAATATTCAAGTGTAACCATTAACACAAAACCTTCTTGATCCCTCTGTATATTACAGTGTTTACTTTATTATTTGCTAACGTTAAGTAGAATTAAAAAAGATAATTAATAAATTAAATGATTAGGAAGTCCCTCGAGTTCACTAGACAGACGTTACACTAATTATGTGGCTTCTGTTAAGATGACAAATATACAAAAAAATAACAAGCAATCAAACTTAACTGACACATTTTCGTCACCTACTTGACTTTTGTGATTTTGCAAAAATTAGCTTGAGCACTTTTTTAAAATAAAATTTGGCGTTAAATTTGAGCGAAATTTATACCAAAGTCTGTTTGAGGTACTTTAGTTTTGATCGTTGTTTAAAATAAAATAATCGAGTGAATCACATTTTGACATTTTGTTCAATTCGATGACATCTTTTTTTCAATACCCACTCATAGAATTTGCATAAAAAACAACGGATGTGGCCATACGAGGACCTTTTTCCCGTCCGCCAAATCTTGTAATTATATTAATTAAAATTACGGGATTAATTAAATTTTGTTCTCATTTCCGGAAATTTGATTCCATTTTCGGTTAAACCGGATGTCAAAATATAAAGTGTTTTAAAATTGATATTTTGATAGAGAATTACGTTTTCTGTAACATATCCAAAAAAGAAAAAATATGGCATAGTAAATTTTGAGAAAATCCATTTCAAAATTTTGACCTATTTTGGCCCCTTAAAAGGTAGGTAATTTTGAAACAATTTAAAAAATCGGCTTGGTTAGGACGAAAGCCCTGTATTTTGGCTGTATAATGCCTTTTTGAAATTTTTATAATAATAATTACCGGTCAAGTTAAAGGGAAAAACCACAAAATTGGACAATCGTTCTATTGGCCGCCATTTTGAATACAATTTTTCTTATTTTTTTTATAAAAAATATGTCATTGCCTTCTTTGAACCTTACCTTTTCCGGAATTATGACTATTTGCGATATCAACCGGATGTTAAAGTCGCTAACGGTTACGAGCCGAATGTCTAAATATCAACTTTCTCGCTCATTCGTTAGTAACCGCCCTCTTAAACAACCCAGTTAACCATGGCCTTAACCAATCGCCTTCTTGTAACCATACGTTTATCAAATTCACCTAACGGATGCTTAACCGAAACTCAAAGTACAGACCCTAAAAGCATAAATTTTGACTATTTCCTAACCTCAAATGAATTAATTTATGCAAATAGTCAAAATGAAACGAATTAAAAATTTTCAAGCCATGGGGACGTTATGTTTGATCGCTTTTTAATATAAAAAGTTGCATATGAATCACTTTTTGACTTTTATGTGCACACATTTGCCAAAATTGATGACATCTTCTTTGAAATAACACTCGAAGAATTCGCAATTGGTCCTTTGTGTATAAAGAAAGAAACTCAGAACTCGTACAGTGTTAAATAGCCTTTAAGTCAAATGACTTGGGAACAAAAATGAATGGAATGAAATTTAAATGTTTTTATCCATAAAAGTAAGTAAGCGTTGTTACATAAACGGCAAGTCAAGTTTTCAATTGTTTTTACGTTTTGTCCTTTCGTAACCTCTTCTGGTGGGTCCAGAGCTCTCGAGTTCGTGAAAAAAAATTTTCACTAAAAATGTTCACTTACTAGGAACTAACGGATATTTTAACAATAAACAGGTCGGTGTCCTATCTGTTGAATTTCGCTCTCCTAGTGCTATTTATTTATAGGTGACCCACCTACTTTTAGTTGTACAAGTATACAAAAAGCGCGTTCTGCACACGATTTTCATGGATGTTTTGTTTTAAGTGGCGATGGCTGTTTTACTGGTTTGTAGGTAGTACAACTTGAATGGCTGATTCACTTTTAATACTTCTTTTTCAGTTTTGAAATAAATTTATAAGTAGGCGTCGATTTCTTTGCATATTTTGTTAAAAATAAACAAACGCATTCGTCGCTTGTCAAAATGGACCGGCGCTAATTTATACATCCTCGAGACATGATTAGCTTAGATGGGCGCCATGTTGTTAACGGGGTAGTTTAGTTTAAATTGGGGTGCTCTCAAACCCTTAAATTTACTACACTGGTAGATAACATGTAAAAATTATGAACTTGAAACACAAAAATTTAATTTTTGTACTCACTGCTTCGAAAGTGACGTTTGACGCACTCTGTGGCCGACCGGGATCATTGCATCCCACAGTCTACTACACCGGGAAGCAAACTCATGCGTGAACAATTTTCCCGCGTTCACGCAATAATTAAGGCACTCGCTTCGACGTCGCTCATGCTTCAAAACTGCATTCACGCGGAAAAACTGTCTTCCCGCACTCGGTTCGTAAATAACTATTTAGAACAGTTTATCCCTATTTGTCTTACATAGCGTTTTTCGAGAAAAGTATTGTCACTACAAAATTTTTTATAGATTTATAAATTGTTCAGAATTCCATGCTCTATTAAATGGCCTAAGCAGAATTTGGAAATTCCTATTTCTTTGCGAGCTAATATTCTTTTAATGTTGAGGGCACATTTATTTCATGTTGCACACTGCACACCCCTGAGACTTGCAAGCTTGTTTGGGTCTTTATGTAGACTCTTAAGGATAGGTAATTCCAAATTAACAGCCAAATATTTTTTTATCATTTCTAAAGGCAAAATAAATAGAACTTATTTTACAGGGTGATTAAAAAATGAGAGATTTGCTCTTAATCGACAGCATCTATTTTTGTAAAAAAATTTATAAGAAAAGGCATCGTCTTATAAATAGTAAAACATTTATAAATTGTGATTCATTCAACTTTTGACTCTTACATAATTCCACTTCTTCGAACTTTGAAGCTTCCTCTTTGCAGACATTTTAATTACGTCACTATATGTTGTGGTTAATTAATTCGTCTGTCTTATATTAATGCCAAAATCGTAAGACAGATGTTAACGTTAATTGAGATAAGTGCAAGTATTTAAAAACCGGTAATAAACCATAATTTAGAACAATTAAACAACTCTTCTATAATACCACATTTATTATGTTTGATACGTCGAGTGGCCGCGGTCCTTCGAGCCGGATTTATTTTATAACTTTAAGTGGTTGTTTATTACAGTTTCGAACCCCTTTTCCACTATTTAAATTGTAAACACAAAAATAATAGATTGACTGCCCTTAAGTGATTTTTTACAATTGATTATTAATAGGCCGCCCTGTATAGTATTATATTTAATAAAAAGGACATCAATTTCAAAACAACTCCACGTATCCTGTTTTAAAACTTACAATAATTTTTTATTATTAAACAGGAAGCAATGTTTATTTTATAATAAATTGAACGTTTTACTTCCAGCGAGTATAACAGAAGCCCAAATACGGCACTTCTCTATCATTAACGATGGAACTAATAGGCAGCTTCAATCACCTTTTAATTTTTTTAAAGATTTTCGACATTACAAAAGAGAATGTAGTGCTCTTTAATTTGAATTGTGTGCAAAAATTTCGTATTTGCATTAGTTCATGAGATATTGACGCCCAAAGTAACCATAGTGTAAACATATAAAATGACCGATTTGAAAAGCTTGAATCTAAAGACTCATTGATTTTTTTGGATATTTTTTGAAACAACCTAGAAGAGAATTTAGTGCTCTTTAAGTTCGATTGGGTGCAAAAATTTCGTATCTGTATTAGTTCATGAGATATTGACGCCCAAAGTAGCCATAGTGTAAACACAGAACGACTTGATTTGAAAAACTTGAAACTAAAGCCCTATTACATATATTGGATATTTCTTAAAAAAATTTAGAAGTTAAAATTTAAAAACTTAGAAGAGAATTTAGTGCTCTTAAAGTTTGATTCTGTGCAAAAATATTATATCTGTATTAATTCATGAGATATTGACGCCCAAAGTAACCATATTGCAAACACCGAAAATGACCAGATTTGAAAAACTTAAAACTAAAGCCCTATTACATATTTTGGATATTTTTTAGAACATTTTGGAAGATAATTTAGTGCTCTTTTAGTTCGATTTTGTGCAAAAATATCATATCTGTATTAGATCATGAGATATTGACGCCCAAAGTACCCATAGTGTAAACACAAAATGGACTTGATTTGAAAGGCTTGAATCTAAAGCCCTATTACATATTTTGGATATTTTTTAGAACATTTTGGAAGATAATTTAGTGCTCTTTTAGTTCGATTTTGTGCAAAAATATCATATCTGTATTAGATCATGAGATATTGACGCCCAAAGTACCCATAGTGTAAAAACAAAATGGACTTGATTTAAAAGGCTTGAATCTAAAGCCCTATTACATTTTTTTAAATATTTTTTAGAACAATCTGGAAGAAAATTTAGGGCTCTTTAAGTTCAATTCTTTGCAAAAATATCATATCTATATTAGTTCATGAGATATTGACGCTCAAAGTAACCATATTGTAAACACCAAAAATGACTTGATTTGAAAGGCTTGAATCTAAAGCTCTATTACATTTTTTTAAATATTTTTTAGAACAATTTGGAAGAAAATTTAGGGCTCTTTAAGTTCAATTCTTTGCAAAAATATCATATCTATATTAGTTCATTAGCTATTGACGCCCAAAGTAACCATATTGCAAACACCAAAAATGACTTGATTTTAAAAACTTAAAACTATATTTTGGATATTTTTTAGAACATTTTGGAAGAGAATTTAGTGCTCTTTTAGTTCGATTTTGTGCAAAAATATCATATCTGTATTAGATCATGAGATATTGACGCCCAAAGTACCCATAGTGTAAACACAGAAAATGACTCGAATGAAAACCTGTTAGCTCTTTTGGATATTCTACATATTTCACATTTAGCAGCGCCATCTATCGACCATTAAAAATATTAATTGCGCTATAAATCACAAATTAATTGGTATTAAAAAATTTGTAACAATCAAGGACTCGATTAACATAGTTAAAAACATTTTTAATTAAGTAAATATATGATTTTATCAATTTCTTTATTAATATTAATTGATGTTATAAGATTTACTAATGTATTAAAGTAGTTTTTTACTATTTGTGATTTACTAAATAGGAATTTTTGAAGTAATTTACAGTCAATAAGGAAGCAAATTAGGTTTTTTAGAGGCTTTTTTTGATAGAATAAACTCATATTAAACTTAATTTTGGTACCATTGTTATAGTTGAACAAGTAGCAAAAAGTTTCCACCCTTTAAAGATGTGTGTCGTCCGCCATTTTAAAAATATGGCCGTGCTTTTTCTAAAAAAAACTTGTTCAAAAAGTTTAAAAAATATTAGAATATGTCTATCTACACCCAGATATCAAAAACTATTGAACCAAACGAACGAAAGTCCTTTTATGGCCACATTAGAGTTTTTTTTAACTTAGGGCCGTTTTACACGAACTAAATGTCGTACTAACTTGCTAGTACTGTATCAACTCATGAAGCAAAAGCACGAGAATCTAAGCTTTAAAGTCGTGCACGGTCGTGCCTCTGCTCCTTGAGTCGATTCAGTACTAAAAAGTTAGTTCGACATTTAGTTCACGTAAAACGGACCTTAAATATATTGCCAGCCACCGTATCTTCATCCCAACGCTGAAAGCTAAACGATTGATGCCACAAAGGGTACTATTACGCTATGTAAAAATAAATAATTGAGAACAGACTTGGTCGTGACGTCATTAACCCCAAAATGCTACAATGCGTGAAGATCAAGGTCAAATTTGGCCATTCGCGTAGAATTTTTGGTGCAACATAATTAGTGCTTTTGTTACACCTATTTAAAGCTCTAGGTGAGGTCATTGGAAAAATGACCCCGAACAGGAAGTACGGAATTCCATGATTTATGTAGAAGTGAGTCAGAAAGTGTATTTGACACCAGGTCTAATTTGCATTTGGCAACGCTCGTATTTAGTACGTATTAATAAACGTTATTTCTTCGCGAATGTGTAGGTATCAAAGCAGGTAGTATAAAGCAATAAACCGTTAAAAACGAATAGATTTAATAAATACAATAATTTAATAACTATTATATCAACTAATCTTCATAATTTCACTTTTTAATAGTTTAGGTACAAATTTAGCCAAACAGGAAACTTTAATTGTCGTGCTTTTGTTATAAATGTACATTTGTGCAGTATCATCCCAAATGATCTATCTGCATGAAAATGAATGGAACTTTATAATTTATTATTACACTAATGATTCTAAATAATTTTTTATCTTCGAAAGCATCCATTATAGTTTATAATGGATTAATAAATATCTATTCTAACGCTATCAATAGATTCGAGAAGACTAGACTTTTTTTTATTTAATAGCACGCTTCAATTATAATTAAAGGCGATCAAAATTACAATGTTATTGAAATATTTTAAGAATGTCTCTGTATAATTCCCCACACATGCTTCTACCACCTACATAATAAAGTTAAAAAAAAAGGACCCAAAATGTTGCCTTGAGGCACCCCATTTAGTCCTTTGCGTCTCTAACTAATTTACAAAATACAATATGTATAGGTATACAGAGTCGTTTGATTTTTATTGTCCAGAAATAGAAAAATATCAAAAATTGTTGGGACACCCTGTATATTTTTAAAAACGTCTTAAAATTAGCTTAGATACGTACGAACTATTCGAACACATCAGAGGTTTTTAATATAATATATTAAATCAACATTTGTGGCGTCACAGGACATTTTTCTTAAATGAAACAAAAATAAAGCAACGTGATGTATTTATCTCCACCCTTAAAATACATACAATATTTTAAGTCCAACATGAAAAGTTGTCTTAAAAGTAAATGATTAGACACACACTCGAGTGAGAAATTGGATGGGCTTTTATAAATAAAAATGTATAGACAGAAATAGGGTGAAATTTTTGTATCGTATAAGAGGGTGTAAATGTATCTCAAACACGAGCTACTACTTAAAAGCTACAAGGCGTGTTAAAATTTAGGGCGCGAATGGTGTATTTCGGCACTGTTTATAAGTTTGTTTAATTTTTTGTCACAATTTGTCTCTACTTGTCGTTCGTCGTGATTTAAATATAAACTTTTAAATTTTATTAGCTGGGAATGCTAATTTTAGAAGTTTTTCCAAATCTATACCAATATATAGATAGGGTCTACGTTTAAGTCAAAATTTTGAGAAAACCATGCATAAGATTAGAAATTATTATTAATAAAAGTTATAGATGTTGTAATAATAAACAAATTATATTAATAACATTTTGTCATATCATCAACCCTAAGGCAGTTATAAAATTATTCTTCACCCTCGTTGAGATACTTAAAAAAGCGCTACGTTCTACGTTTAAGTCAAAATATTGGAGAAATCATGCATAATATTAGAAATTATTATTAATAAAAGTTATAGATGTTGTAGTAATAAACAAATTATATTAATAACATTTTGTCATATCATCAACCCTAAGGCAGTTATAAAATTATTCTTCACCCTCGTTGAGATACTTAAAAAAGCGCTACGTTCTACGTTTAAGTCAAAATATTGGAGAAATCATGCATAAGATTAGAAATTATTATTAATAAAAGTTATAGATGTTGTAGTAATAAACAAATTATATTAATAACATTTTATCATATCATCAACCCTAAGACACTTATAAAATTATTCTTCACCCTCATTGAGATAAAAAAGCGCTACCCTCTACGTTTAAGTCAAAATTTTGGAGAAATCATACATAAGATTAGAAATTATTATTAATAAAAGTCATAGATGTTGTAATAATAAACAAATTATATTAATAACATTTTGTCATATCATCAACCCTAAGGCAGTTATAAAATTATTCTTCACCCTCGTTGAGATGCTTAAAAAAGCGCTACGTTCTACGTTTAAGTCAAAATATTGGAGAAATCATGCATAAGATTAGAAATTATTATTAATAAAAGTTATAGATGTTGTAGTAATAAACAAATTATATTAATAACATTTTCTCATATCATCAACCCTAAGGCAGTTATATAATTATTCTGCACCCTCGTTGGAAACCAAATTGATGTATTATGTGTTGCCTATTGTTTATCACATACATGACACTCATTATTTATAATTATTATCTAATTTATTTATAATCATATTATAAACAAATTGTGTCTTGCAACTTATTGTAAATCTTGTAATTTCAAAGCCGCCTTGGGTTACCTTTATTTACATCTCACAAGCTAAACATTAATTATCTTTTTTTATCTACTTTTGTAAACGATAGCTTAAGGTACGCAATCCTTAATAATAATAATAATAATAATTTACCTGAGGCTATTATCTAATTCGATACGAGTTTGTTAAATGAAGCATTTAACTACCAAGGTTGCCTTCTTAATCGCTTAATATCAAAAATTATGAAAAAACCGTAAAAAAGTAAATAAGTTTGCCGAATTCATTGATAGTTGTTACGTCAGTGTAAAACTTCCTTAATTTTTGTGGTATTGTGGTCGTAAATCCTGCGATAAAGTTGCTATAAATTTTACTACGCCTTTTGTATATTAATTTGTGTTAAATACCACATCTTTAGACTAAACAAAAGCTAAAAGTTGAAATTTGATAAATACAGGGTGTTTCGCGTTCAACTGTGCCTTTAATGGCATACTTTTAATTTAACCAATCCCAAGTACTCGAGACAACTCTCAAAGAGCACGAAAATAGCAACTTGGAGTAATTATTCGTGGATAAATAATTTTTTAGGTGTTAAAAATGAGGTTACGTATTTGCCTTTTGTAAATCAAGGTGGCCGTTCAACAAATTAAGGAATGTTTTACATTTAATATACAGGACGTTTCATTAAAATCTATTAACTTCCTATCACTAGAGGTTAAGCAGAAATAATCAAAAAAATGTGTATCTAGAAGGCGTATGCATAGCACACGACTGTAAACAATGTCAAATTTTAAACTTTTCTAAGCCTTCTCGATACATGTTTCTTATTATTATGTCAATGGGAAAGTTATGTCATAGAAAGTAGTTAGTAGGTACCTTTTACATAATTAAAAACCCTCATTAAAATTATGACATTTGTACAAATTTTTATGTTAATATCAAAAATAATAAAATTAAAATTTTTATTTTATTTCAAAGGTTACATTATTCGCAACTTGCGCCAAAATGGTATATTGGTCATTGCTGCAACAACTTTTATTGTTTAAAAAGTCAAGTTAAATGAATAAATTGTTCGTTTTGCTCATCCTTCACACCGGATAAGTATGTAGGTACGGTACAAATATAGTAAATAGATACATGTGTATAGTACACAATGCGAGCACTTGTTTAATTTACTACTCTAGTTACAAATTATCAAGGCCTTTTTCATTCTAAAGCAATTGCTTTGAGAAAAACTAAAAGCTTCGAAATGATGTAACGTGTTAAAGCTATTGAAACGTATCGAGGAGGCTTAGAGAAGTTTCACTTTTGTTATTTTAACCTAGATCATATTTCTAAGCCATCTAGATGCACTACTATTTTGATTGCTCTCTATTATAATTTGAGGTTAGGTTACAGAGCCTTTTTCATTTTAAAACGACTGTGTAAAGAAATGATGCAATGTTATACAGAGCTACTAAAACAAATACGTGTAAAAAGGCTTACTTACAAAAGAAATAATCGATTTTTGAAATTTTTACTTTCAAAAAATGATAACTCCGCCCCTGCTCTATAGACGTAAATAAAATTAATAACGTCGATAGAGAACTACGATTTTTATAACATATCCAAAAATTAAATAAAGAGCTCGAGCCGATTTTAAGAAATTCCATTTTAAATTTTTAACAAGTTTTGGCCTCTTAAAAGAAAGAAATTTTGAAACAATTTTAAAAATTGGTTAGGTTAAGACGAAAATCTTATATTTTGTCTATTTATTGCCGTTTTGTGATTTTCATAATAATAATTACTGGCTAAGTTATAAGGGAGAAATCACGAAATGGGACAATCGTTAATTGGCCGTCATCTTGAATTTAAAAATTTGAAAAAATATGCATTTAATTGGCGCTCAAGTCTACTATGGTATAGCCAAGTTTATACAGTTTCGGCCTAAATATACAGAAATGAGCCTGAATAACCCTATGATTTTGTGCCATCCTGTACCTATAAATTTCATTTAAAAACTTATTTTATTGATGAAATATGGTTCAAGTTGTTAAATTTTTCTAAACCTTCTAGATATACTATTTTAAAACTTTAACGGTTTTTATATTTTTTGAGGTTAGATTACAAAACCTTTTTCATTCTAAAACGACTGCTTAAAAAAATGTATGCAATGTTATACGGAGCTATCAAAACGAATAAGTAGAAAATTATTAAGTATTAAGTAAAGCTAAAAGCTAAGAAAAAGCTTAATTAAAAAGAAATAATCGATTTTTGAAATTTTGATTTTCAAAAAATCATAACTCCTCTCCTGCCCTATAGAAGTAAATAAAATTAAGTCCTTCAATAGAGAACTTCGATTTTTATAACATATCCAAAAATTAAATAAACAGCTAGAGCCGATTTTAAGTAATTCCATTTCAAAATTTTGACCTACTTTGACCTCTTAAAGGAGAGCAATTTTAAAACATTTTTAAAAATTGGTTAGGTTAGAACGAAAACTTTATATTTTGGCTACCCATTGCCATTTTGAGATTTTCATAATAATAATTACCGGCTAAGTTATAAGGGAGAAATCACGAAATAGGAGAATCGTTATATCGGCCGCCATTTTAAATTTAAAAATTTGAAAAAATATTCATGCAATTGGCGCTCACGTCTACTATGGTAGAGAAAAGTTTAAACAATTTCGGCTTAAATTTACAAAAACGAACCCGAATAACCCTATTATTTTGTGCCACCCTGTACATATAGATTTCAATTAAAAACTTATTATTTCATGAAATTTTGTTCTAAACTTTCTAAATCCAATACTATTTTATAAATTTAATGTTTTTTATATTATTTTGAGGTTATGTTGCCATTTTAATTTTGACACCTGTCAAATTGAACATTTTGAAAGAATTTATCAAGTTACCTAATTAATCTAACATAAAGAAGCGATTGTTTCAAAAGAATTGTTATGTAATAATAAGTTTTTATATCAATTTGACATAACCTCATTTAAAATAGATTATTATAATCTTTTGTTATTAAATTACAATAATCCGTAAATAACTCCTACAATTATTCATAAATTAATACTTTAATTCTTTTGACATGTACAATAACCAAAAGTATTGATTTCGAGTTTTTAGGTATTTTATCCATCCCATATAGCATCGCATATACCTCTCTGCTACTAGAACAATGTGTCTGGATTATGTCTATTTTAAAAGTTAGTTGACCTGATCGACTAAACAGTTAAACACTATATTAATTATATCCTTTTATTCTCTTTTTTAACGATGCCTCCATAAATCGATTGTGTAAGTTTTTAAGAATTACTTATAATTAAGCAATAAGTAGATAATTTAACACTTTGAAATAGTTACGTCAGAGATAAAAGTTGATTTAAGTAATTTATTATTAAACAAAGACAATAAATTCATAATAATTTAATAAAATTATAACGACATCTTCCATTGTGACAAAGACCTTAAGTAAGCAATTAATACAGCGAAAAAAATATCCACCTCGAAGGACCAACTAGTTGTGCTCGCCACACACCTTTGTTCATGGCAAGATAGTACTTTGTACTATCTAAAAGACTTAAAAGGTACCAACACAAATAAATCGGAACAAGACAAAATTTGGTCCTTCGCACCGGATGCACATACTTGAAAATAAACAGTAGACGTAAATTTTAATATTATAGCGAGTTGGTAGACATTAAACAATAAAAGCCAGTTGAGAAAAATTAAACTTCTGTAGTGAATAATGCTGGCAAATATCCAAAACCGATTTTAGTTAAGTTTAATTTAGTGTTACATCGATAGTCAATGTGAAAGATTAATTTAAAAAAAATCTTTTTTTTTCATTCAGACGATTGGAATTTTAACAAGTCTTAAAATATTTTCTCTATTAACCACTTGGAAGAATTATAGGTTTATGAAACATAGTGAAACAGAGATGGCTGCTGTTTGGATTCTGCCAAGAAAGCGATTAACGAACTTAAAAAAGAGACCAACATTGTGCATCGCTTGTTTGAATAGCTCACTCGGAAGATTGATGTACATTGATGCATAATAATTATCTGAAGAGTGAATGAAAAAAAAAGGTACGATAATAAGGTGGTCTGCTGTTAAATTTCAACGCCTGCTGCGTTCTTTATTTAAATTTTGAAATTATTATGTCATAAATTTTGCAAACAAAATTGACCTTGTTTTAAGTCTTGTTTATGTCTGCTTTTATTAAGTCAACTAATCAATCATCGATTAGATCTAAAAAATCTACCTGTAGAATATAGAATATGTATACTGGGTGAGGGTCATTCGAGGATCTTATTTAGAACGTTAGTTACTTAAAGGGGAATATTAAAACAAATGTTAGTCGCTTCCGGATTGTTTGGAAGACAATTTAGTGCTCTTTAATTTTGACTCTGTGCATCGTATCTGTATTACTTCATAAGATATTGACGATTAAATTTAGACTATAGTAGACGCTGAAAATTATTTGATTTCAAAAACTTGTAACTGAAGACCTATTAACTTTTTTGAATATTTTTTTGAACAATTCGGAAGACAATTTAGTGCTCTTTAATTTTGACTGGGTGCAAAAATTTCATATCTGTATTAGTTCATAAGATATTGACGATTAAATATAGACTATGGTAGACGCCGAAACTGACTTGATTTCAAAGACTTGAAACTAAAGATCCATTGACGTTTTTGGATATTTTTTTGAACAATTCGGAACACAATTTAGTGCTCTTTAATTTTAACTGGGTGCAAAAATTTCGAATCTGTATTAGTTCATAAGATATTGACGATTAAATATAGATTATTGTAGACGCTTCAGGTGACTTGATTTCAGAGGCTTGAAACTGAAGACCCAGTGACTTTTTTGGAAAGTTTTTTTGAACAATTCGATAGAAAACTTAGTGCCCTTTAATTTTATTTATGTGCAAAAATTTTGAATTCGTATTAGTTCATGAGATATTGACGATTAAATGTAGACTCTAAGCAGATATTTTAAGGCCTGTCTAAGCTTTTGCAGGGACATGTGGATAAAAAGAAGATATCCAGAGAGAAAGATAATTAAAGTTTCAACTTTTATAAGTAAGGACCACCCTAAAACACTCTATATATTTGAAAAATTTAACACACATCACGAGAAATACTTATCACGACAGAAAGGTGAGTGGTTTTATACCTTCGTCAATAATTTATAGCTTCTTGACACAAAAGGTCGAAATTAATAAATAACTTTCTCATATATTTTCAATTACCATGGTGCACGAGATTAACATAATAAAGCTTCGACTTTATCAGATTAAAAGTCAAAAAGTGTTCTGCAACTAGTAGCTATTAGGAATTTCATCGCATGTAAAAGAGAAACACAAGTAACATTCTTTATAAGAAAAGCAAACAACAAAGGGTATTTTAATTTATTAATTGGCACGTTTATCTTTGTGGAAAATTGCACATAAAAATACATTTCTTTTACTGAAAATTCTTCCAGAGGTCAAACTCTTTTAAAATATACTTTTTTTTGTATTTAAAAGCTAATTATTTTTATTAATTGAATAATTATTACAGTCTTACATTCTCCTAGAAGGACCAACATCCGGTCCGAAGGACCAACATCCGGCCCGAAGGACCCCAAATTCGACTCGAAAGACCACAAACTATAGATCTTTAATAAGAGATTAAATTAAATAAATGGAGAATATTTAAAAGAGTTATAAAAATTCCAAGAGAGTAAAAATTTGAATTTCATATGAAGCAAGACCTACCACACTATAACATTTGTAAAGGCAGCCACTTTTAAAAGACAAAAAAAAGGAAATGAAAAAGTAGCAAAGAAAAAAAATTTGATTACAATAGTCGCACGCGCACACAACTTCCTTTTCTTAACAATTATTTTAATATTATTAAACATTATATGGCGCCACAGAAGACGCACGTTGAAATATGAAAAATAATAATAATTGTATAGAAGTCGACGAATTATTCTAATAAATTGCATTAATCACGTTTAAAAGAAAAACCGTAGTTTTAATACGCCATGTGAAATGAATACGTGTCATAAAGGAATTAAATAATTAATTAATCAAACATTTATGGAATAAAAAATAAACAATAAGTTATTAACACTTTTTAGACCCCTTGATTCAAAAAAATTAACTAATTTTCAATTAATTTAGTTTCAATGAATTATAATAAGTTATTCTTTTAAAAGGAACACCCTGTATTTTAAAAATTGTTTAGTTCTTTCACCAACGCATTTTTATTTTTTTAACACCCTGTATATAATTGAGTTTCAGATTATGCCAACTAATCAAAAAATAGTTCTCAGTTTACGCATTATATACAGGGTGATTTATTGATATGGCCGTCTTCGATAGCTCCCTAGCCGTTTGGAATAAGGCATACATTTAAATACAAAAGTTATTCAACTCCTTAAGGGTGTAATTTAGTAGATATATGCTATCGCAGTCGCACTCATTGCTTAGATGGACCACATTTGCTAATTTTGCGTTGTCAATTTCTCAAAAACCAGAAGTTAAAATGAAATGCTGAAAATTTTATCAAATAGTAGCCGTTAAAGTCTCGGAAATGAGTTAATTTCAGCCTCAAATGTGAAGTATTTATATAAAAATAAATAACTGTAAAATGCAGTACAAAAATGAAAAATTATTCTTATTAATTGCCACCTTATTTCTCTACAAAAATCATTCAAAAATTGCTCATCTCCGAGACTTTAAAGGCAACTATTTGATAAATAAATCAAAATTTCATTTTAACTTTTGGTTTTTGAGAAATTGACAACGCAAAATTAGCAAATGTTGCCCATGTCAGCAATAAGTGCAACTGCGATAGCTATACCTACTAAATCGCATCCTTAAGGAGCATCACCTAAAATTATTTTTAATTTTTTTTCGCCTACATGTCCATATTAAAAAACTTTTTTTTCTCCGCGTTGTTGCCAGGTTATTTATTTTTTTCTCCAAAAAAATGCCCGCAACACTTGTTTTAAAATCGTACTAAAGCCGTTTTTCAAGGAATAATAACGTAATTTTTTTCCTAAGTAGTTATGATAATCCTCTATCCGTTGAAATTAAAAAAGTTTGAAGAAATTGTACAAGGTGTTCATTAAAGCGGCCCAAAGTTAGGTACTCAATTTCAAATGACCATAACTCGTTATTTTCAAACCAAACACCCTGTAGATTTCTACATTTTTGGATTCTTGGTAAAATTTAGTTACTAAATTTGCAAAAATATACAGGGTGTTTCCCTGTATAACTGCGTCATTTGGGGGCCAAATTTGTTGCTAAATGGAAATTTTAGAAAAAACTGAAAGCGAGACAAAAAGCTTTATTTTATGCAAAGAAAAATCGAATAAAATATTTTCAAATTTTTTTAGAAAAGTTTTTTAATTTCATTTAATTTTTAATTTTTCCAAATTTTTTCGGAAGCAAATTTTGGTTATTTTTTGCAATTAAATAAGCTTTTTTATCTTGCAACTTCTCTCTAAAACTGACAATTTACGAGAATAAAATTCTGAAAATTACAAAAATCTCGAATTAATTCACCCAAAAGTCCTGTATTTAACAATAGGAAATACAGTGTGTAGGAGTCGATTTTGTAAATGGGTGAGATTAAATTTTATCAACGTACATTGTCAAGAACGGTTATTTAAAATTAAATTTTGATAAGCAACAAATTATTTAAATTTTATACCATCGTCAAAATTATTATTAAAAAATTAATTTGTGACCAAAAATAAATGATGTCAACGAGATACTCTCATTAATTTTTAAATCGCGTAATTAAAATGAGTAAAATGTCTAGGAATAACCAAATTTAAAAATAGAAATTGTTTGGTCACTAACATTTTGCTTGCACATTTGGTTATTATTTCTAAGTAAATACTACACAGAGCGTCCAAATGCGATGGATTCTTAACATTGCACCAAGAGAACACACATATTTAAAAAAGGCGCGCTTACAATAATTTGACTAAAATAAATGAAATCTAGACAGTGTGGCCCAAAATAACAAGAGTTAAAATTATTTTAACTTGGTTATTAGTTTGTACATCTTGGCTCTAACTGAATGCATCTTTTTACAAATTTTTAGATTCAAAATGGTGGTCAATAAACACCAAACACTTTTACCACCTAAACATTTTTTAGGAGCACCCTGTATATTTTTTAATATTTTAAAAAGCTTGTATAATTAGCTGTTACACGATACCAAACACTTTACAATTTGACTCCCGTTATTTTAACCGGAAATGGAAACAATTTTCTTAATTTAATTGGAACACCCGGTATATTTTGTAATATTTTGTAAGCTCGTAAAATTAGCTAGCCGATGATATCAAACACTTTACATAGTGACTTGGCAAATTGGACAAACTTTCTTATTTTTAATGTTAAATAGCTTTAATACGTATGAAAAAGTCATGTTATGGCCACATGAGAGCCTTTTAGTATGTATATTTAAACATCCAAAGAGTTGACTTTTCCCTTTTATTTGAAAACGAAGAGAATTTAATTATTTTAATTTATTTATACGCTTCATTTGAGTCCGATGTATGGCAATTTGTTTTACTGTATACACAGACGAAAGGTTAGTGACCATATGACATGTTCATTCATTTTTTATACAAAATATAAATAATTTTAATTGTTTCGATAATTGTGAAATAGTATATTGAAATTCAAGTGCAGAAAAGGGTAGATTGCAAAACAAAATATAAAAGTTGGAGCACGAGCGAAAGCGAGTGCTCTAATTATATGAGTTTTGCAATAGCCTTTTCTGCAAGTGTGTTTCATACTTTTTTTTCTACGAAAGTGAATATTCTACATCAATGAAGATTTTTGTTAACTGTCAAAATGACAAATTAATTTAAATTGTGAAAATAATAATCATAGTGGTATTTTTTTTATGTTTTGGGTGCGGCAAGAATTTTCCGCACTAGTGTTTCAAAAGTCTACTTTCAATATTCATTTAGTTGTCAGAAAAACTGTCATTCAGCACGTTCGTAGAAAAAATTAATGAGAGTGCTAGTTGAATTAACGTACAATGGTCAAAATTTTAAATTTTTATAAATAACGACTAGCATCAAGCACTGGAATTAAGAAAAGAGTTTGATGTTGCAATGGAGACTTCTTTGTATGTACAGTCAGCGTCACAATTATTGGCCACCCTAGCATTTTGCAATTATTGGCAAATTAAACGTACCTTTCAATTTAAGTAGGGGGTGATAATGATTGCATCCCCAATTCGTGCTAGGCTTATAGCCTGGGTGGCCATTAATTGTGAAGCTGACTGTACTATAATAATTGTAATTGCACGAGGTTTTAAAATATCAAAAAATATACAGGATGGTGTTTTTAAGATTTTTATAATAGTAATTGCCGGCAAAGTTATAATAGAAGAAACTATGAAATAAGACGGTCTTAACATTGACCGCCATTTTTAATTTTAATATTTTCAACACCCCACATTTATTGTAAAATGTAAAACTAGAGATATCTATACATTATGCGTTTATTGACTCTAAAGACAGAGGAAGATCTAGAAATTTTTCGAAAGAGGCGAATTTGAAAAAAATTTTTTGTACCAGTGGCGTAGGTAGAAATTTTTAATATGGCATTCTGAAGGACATTGAAACCGAACAATTTATTATTGTAAATCAAGTAAGTCTTTTTTAAATTTTTATAATAGTAATTGCCGGCAAAGTTATAACAGAAGAACTAAGAAACAAGACACAAGACAGTGTTTACATTGATCGCCATTTTGAATTTTAAAATTTTCAACACCCCACATTTATTGTAAAATGAAAAACTAGAGATATCCAGACATTATGCGATTATTGACTCTAAAGACAGAGGAAGATCTAGAAATTTTTCGAAAGAGGCGAATTTGAAAAAAAGTTTTACCAGTGGCGTAGGTAGAAATTTTTAATATGGCATACTGAAGGACATTGATATCCAACAATTTATTATTGTAAATCAAGTAAGTCTTTTTTAAATTTTTATAATAGTAATTGCCGGTAAAGTTATAACAGAAGAACTAAGAAACAAGACACAAGACAGTGTTTACATTGACCGCCATTTTGAATTTTAAAATTTTCAACACCCCACATTTATTATAAAATGAAAAACTAGAGATATCCAGACATTATGCGATTATTGACTCTAAAGACAGAGGAAGATCTAGAAATTTTTCGAAAGAGGCGAATTTGAAAAAAATTTTTACCAGTGGCGTAGGTAGAAATTTTTAATATGGCATTCTGAAGGACATTGATATCGAACAATTTATTATTGTAAATCAAGTAAGTCTTTTTTAAATTTTTATAATAGTAATTGCCGGCAAAGTTATAACAGAAGAACTAAGAAACAAGACACAAGACAGTGTTTACATTGACCGCCATTTTGAATTTTAAAATTTTCAACACCCCACATTTATTGTAAAATGTAAAACTAGAGATATCTATACATTATGCGATTATTGACTCTAAAGACAGAGGAAGATCTAGAAATTTTTCGAAAGAGGCGAATTTGAAAAAAAATTTTTGTACCAGTGGCGTAGGTAGAAATTTTTAATATGGCATTCTGAAGGACATCGATACCGAACAATTTATTATTGTAAATCAAGTAAGTCTTTTTAAAATTTTTATAATAGTAATTGCCGGCAAAGTTATAACAGAAGAACTAAGAAACAAGACACAAGACAGTGTTTACATTGACCGCCATTTTGAATTTTAAAATTTTCAACACCCCACATTTATTGTAAAATGAAAAACTAGAGATATCCAGACATTATGCGATTATTGACTCTAAAGATAGAGGAAGATCTAGAAATTTTTCGAAAGAGGCGAATTTGAAAAAAATTTTTACCAGTGGCGTAGGTAGAAATTTTTAATATGGCATTCTGAAGGACATTGATATCGAACAATTTATTATTGTAAATCAAGTAAGTCTTTTTTAAATTTTTATAATAGTAATTGCCGGCAAAGTTATAACAGAAGAACTAAGAAACAAGACACAAGACAGTGTTTACATTGACCGCCATTTTGAATTTTAAAATTTTCAACACCCCACATTTATTGTAAAATGAAAAACTAGAGATATCCAGACATTATGCGATTATTGACTCTAAAGATAGAGGAAGATCTAGAAATTTTTCGAAAGAGGCGAATTTGAAAAAAATTTTTACCAGTGGCGTAGGTAGAAATTTTTAATATGGCATTCTGAAGGACATTGATATCGAACAATTTATTATTGTAAATCAAGTAAGTCTTTTTTAAATTTTTATAATAGTAATTGCCGGCAAAGTTATAACAGAAGAACTAAGAAACAAGACACAAGACAGTGTTTACATTGACCGCCATTTTGAATTTTAAAATTTTCAACACCCCATATTTATTGTAAAATGAAAAACTAGAGATATCCAGACATTATGCGATTATTGACTCTAAAGACAGAGGAAGATCTAGAAATTTTTCGAAAGAGGCGAATTTGAAAAAAAGTTTTACCAGTGGCGTAGGTAGAAATTTTTAATATGGCATTCTGAAGGACATTGATATCGAACAATTTATTATTGTAAATCAAGTAAGTCTTTTTTAAATTTTTATAATAGTAATTGCCGGCAAAGTTATAACAGAAGAACTAAGAAACAAGACAGTGTTTACATTGACAGCCATTTTGAATTTTAAAATTTTTAACGCCCAACATTTTTTGTAAAATGCAAAACTAGAAATATCCATACATTATGCGATTATTGACTCTAAAAACAGAGGCAGATCTAGAAATTTTTCTAGAATTTGAAAGCGAATTTGAAAATAATTTTTTGTACCAGTGGCGTAGGTAAAAAATTTTAAGAGTCATTCTGCAGAGGGGCATTGATACCGAACAGTTTATTATTGTAAATCAAGTAACAAAAACAATATTTTTATGACCATCTTTACATTTACTTCAAGTCTCACTATTTGTTTACTTATAAAGCAAGCGTGGTTGTGGCAAATTATAATTACTTACTACATCTCTATTAATGTTTTTAAGTACGTGGTAGTAAAAACAAAAATAGAAAGTCGGTTTTTTTGAATAAAAGCATGAGAGCTCGAGTTCGTCATCCCCAATTTCTTGATTAAAATTTTTGATAGTGTCTCTGGGTGAGTAGTAATTTATTTCAATTAAGGTATAATTAGAATCATACGCTGCGGTTTTTCTATAAAATTGTTGTTAAACTAATAAAACCGCATTTCCCTAACCTCTTTCTAGCGAGCAATAATGTAATAATGTACTTCCCAAATTTCCACTTCAAATTAATGAGTCGGAAGCGGAATTGAAAGTATTCACGAATATTCTAAGAAATTTCAAAGGCTTGGTGCATCCTAAGCTGAGGTCGAAAGAAATCAAGTTGCTTTGGGAAGCCGCGCGATGAGATTCGAACCCGGCACCCTCTAAATAACAATTATGCTTTTGATAATTGATTTGTTAATAAAATTAATGCGAAGGTCGTTAACTTGAATATTTCTAATTATTCGCAACGATAAATAAATAAATTAATAAATAAATAAATATTAATGTTGGTATTTGTAATCGAATCATGTTTTAGTGTAGTGTGTTTTCACATTTAATAGACTTTGCAGACTGTTAGAGACATCAAACAATAAGACAGTTCAAGGACGTATTCTTTTTTGGTCATAGACACTTCCTTCCTCTCATAAAGCGTTTTTTTCACAATGGAACAGACACCACGATAAATAGAGATATTTAGTCTCATGTTACTTTTATGGTGTGCCGTCAAAAGCTCGAATAGAAAAAATTTAAAAATCACGATTTGTTTGTCCCGTCAATTTTTTGCCTGTTTTTCCGCGATTTCGGGATTTTCTAGGAGTTTCATATCGACACCATAACCTCTATACTACAGGGTGATTCCAAATATGTGTTAAATAATTTGATGGGTGATTCTTTGGCTACTTCAGGTAAGGAAGTTATGGAAAACCGACGCATAAATGACTCACCCTGTATACACAGTGTTTCACAAATAATAAGACGCTAATTGATCCAAGTAGCCACGATAACGTGGAAAATGATCCTGAGATCAATTTTTTTGGTAAACGAATAGGTAGTAAATAGATTTAAAGTTCCCCACAATTATATTTCCGTTAACGAGCCAAAATATTGCATATGAGTTTATAGTATTTCCTGTATCATGATTAATTTCCTACATCGATGGTTAAGGTTACCAACAAATAACTGTTTTTCTCCGAATAATTTTGACGTTTTAATATTCCATTCACGTTCCAAGATACGGCTTACTTTGGCTCGTGTGGATCTGTGGATTGTGGCAAAGAAAATCCACTTTAAAGTGGTCGTGTCACTTCCTACACAATAAAAATTTAAAACCTTACACATCAGATAAAAATGTAAACTTTTTTAATTTAACCTCTATTTAAACGTTTTTATGACTATTAGTTAATAAAATATTACCTAATTAATGAAAGTCCTCAAAAGACATAATTGTGGAGCTGCGGCCACATCTTGAAAGATTTTTCCAGGACTTTCAGTATGTTAAACTATAAAACTATACATTTATTACCAAATCTGTTGTTTGTAAGAATTTAGTTTCGCTAATTGCAAAACGTTAAACTAACTTATAAAACGAGCAAATATATTATTTTCTAAAGGAAATGCCATTGAACGTAAAAAGTTTTCATTTCTCTTTGTTTATTTTCTTTTCGCTATTTCTTCCAGACGTCAAGTTAAGAATTTACTAGTCGCGACTAGACGCTATATTACAAGACTCTACGTGTGGGGCCTATTTAATTAATTAATATGCACAAAAGGGCTCATTCTCGATTTATACGAAAGTGCAATTAACTTTCAGACTAATTTATGAACTAATGCACTATGTGCGCTTTTAAAGTTGGTACGATGGTATTTAAAAAAATCAAGTGGATGAATGTTAAGTTAGTGGTTACAATGTAGAGTTTGTTTTATCTATGATAAAGTCCAGTTCAATTGAAAAAAATAAAATAAGTGACTATTAAACACAGTTTAAATGTAAAAAGTTACTTATTACATTTATTTAACGCTACTCAAGACACATCCCTTAAAAATACTTATACTTGTTTCATAGGTGCTTGAGATACATCCCTTAAAAATAATCATACTTGTTTTATAGGTGCTTGAGACACATCCCTAAAAATAATTATGTATAGCACTTGTTTTGTAGGTTCTCGAGACACATCCGTCAAAAATAATTAATTATACTTGTATTGCAGGTGCTCGAGACACATCCCTTAAAAATACTTATACTTGTTTTGTAGGTGGTCGAGACACATCTCTTAAAAATAACTATACTTGTTTTATAGTTGCTCGAGACACAGCCCTTAAAAATAATTATGTACTTGTATCCACAGGTGCTTGAGACACATCCCTATAAGAAAACAATCAAGACGATTGTTGTTATATCGAACAATAAGAACCAATAGGTGCAGTTTAAAAAGTTATATAAAATAAACTGTACATCCGTGAATCACGTCCTGTATTACATAAAATTAATTTTATTTCAATTACAGATGCAATCTATTTAAATTTAAATTTCAAAGTACCCACACTAGATTGCATTTTAAATAACGATTTAAATTAAGCAGTTTAACACCTAAGGCAGTGGCGGATACAGGAGGCGGTCAACTATACAGCTAGAAGATCTTCTCTCATAATTAGATTCGTTTAAATCTGCTAAGCTCTATCTAGGCTATGAAGAAAAAACTCTGATGCTAATATGGCCATTTTAAGCATTCAAAATTATTCCAATTACGGTTTAACCGAAAGTTCCTACATAAAGTGTCTAATGTCAACAAATAGATAATTTCACGAGCTTCCAAAATATTGAAAAATATACAGGGCGTTCCATTGAAAATAAGAAATTTAGCCTCATTTCCGGTTAAACCGGAAGTTAAAGTATGAAGTTTTTGGTATTACCAAACAGATAATATTACTAAATTTCGAATCATTTAAAAATATGCCGAGTGTTCTTGTATCTTTTAAAATTTCGGTAATTTCCGGTTTAACCGGAAGCATTTTCTAAAACGACAATAGTGACAAATACTAGATATTGATAGGGTTAATACATTTGTCAACTTTCAAATTTTTATTTTGCTTACAAAAAAAATAACCGATTTTTTAAATTTCGACTTTCAAAAAAGTATAACTCCGGTCCTGCTCAACAGAAATTAATATAATATGCGGCGTTTTGTAGAAAACTATAGTGTCTATAACATACTTAAAAATGAAAGAAATTTCTCCAGCTGATTTTGAGATATCCATTTTAAAATTTTGACCACCTTAGGTCCCTTAGAGGTAGGCAGTTTTAAATAAATTTTAAAAATCGATTAGATTAAGACTAAAGCCTTATATTTTGGCTAAGAAATTATATTGTTAAATTTTCATAATAATCATTACCGACTAAGTTATAAGGAAAAAACCACGAAATCGAACAATTATTTTATTGGCAGCCATTTTGAATTTATTCATTCTCTTGTGGCTTCTTATATGCACTATTTTATAGCCACATTTTAATAACTTAAGTCTTATTTTAGACTACCTTGCTTCGAGTTAATTTAAAACCTTATATTGCCAATGAAATTTTGCCCACAAGTTATTTTAAGTGCAATAGACAGAAAAAGAAACATAATTGAGCATAATTTCCTCAAATTACTCCTACAGATAGTACAAAAAGTTGTAAAATTATCACTTCTTGAAACTTTTCCTGTGTTAAAAAATTATTGCATGAAGTATTTTGATTATATGCAATTAGAAATGCACTGACCTCTAAAATAAACGATTGTGTTTATATTTATACTTGTGGTGTTTTAAACGGAATTGCTGTGAAAATAGTTATAACACAACTAACGTCTCAGCAGCTGTACGTTCAGTAAAGTGCATTTATTACATTTTCTAAATAAATTCATTCCATTACTACAAGTTGTTTTGAATTTATTATTATTTATAGGTAGGTAGTGGAACTTGGAAGTGGCTGTGGTGAGCTTTACGCAACGGTAATTGAAGAGGTACTCTTTACACCAATTTGAGTTACAATGTTTCTATTAGGGTAGAGATGTGTGAGAAAACGGGGGTACTATATTGCGAACTTTAAGATTGGCTGTGGCAAACGTTACGTTTCGGTAATTTAAGATAAACTCATTATTACGAGTGGCTAAATTAAAACTATTGTATTTTATACACTTTCGTTAGTGTAGTGCAATTAGTATGATAAAATTATACGGACCTTAAAGTGGCTGTGGTGAACCTCACACAACGGTAATTTAAGATACTTTGTCATTTGACTTTTTAGAATGAAATTTGGAGGTATAATAGATGTAATGTAATGTAAATTGGATTTTTTTTATATTTTCCGTCGCAGCTTTGTCGTAAATTCAACTCAAAAACAAGAAGATTATAATAAATACGTTTGACTTTGATGTATGTAAATCCACTTTAAGCCGAATATACGCCGGCTTAATGATAAAAAATCTTGGATGTAGTAATAAAGAAAAATACCTAAGTAAATTCAAGAAACTGTAAATAACTACATCAACTTGCACTTGAATAAGTGGAAAAAGTGTAAGTTGAACTTGCATAATGTAAAAACCTTGAAACTCATTAATGTATTCCACAATTCCAGTTCAGTAACATTTAAACCAAAACATTTAATAAAAGTTCAACTATACATTTTAATGTGACTATAATGTACATTTGAATACATAAATGACCAAGAAATAAGAAATGGAGTTGAAAGTTAAAAAAAGGCCCAAGAAATTGTGTAAATTAAACGTGACACTAAAATACCAAGGTGTGGGTTGTTTTGAGAGCTCTTTTTTTGTAAAAACGAATACCAAACAAGTTCATTTGTTGCAATAAGTTTAAAAAAAAGTTAAATCGACGTAACACAAGTTCTTTCGCGAAAGACAAAAATATGTTCACAAAGGACACAAATATCAGATTTAGCGCCACTCTGTCAGCAGTCGACTTGTTTGGCTGTTGGGCCATCTGCCAATTTTTGTCTTGGTCTATTTACCCATGTAACTGCCTACTTACAAGAAGTATGTTGACACGTCTGTCTGTCTGTTTTAATTTTGTCTTAATAATCAATTTGATAATCTGCACGCTATATCTAGTTGTTCTTTTTGTCGCTCCGACTCTGATTTCAAAGGTTTGGTAGTAAAGACTTATTCACTTTTTTGGATATTTTTGGACACAATTTGGAAGAGAATTTAGTGCTCTTTAAATTTGATAATAAGAAAAAATTTCGTATCTGTATTAGTTCATTGACGATTAAATGTATACTTTGATGAACGGCAAAAATTAATTGATTTCAAAGCTTTGGAACTAAGGGCTTAGTAACTTTTTTGGATATATTTGGAAAGTATTTGGAAGAGAATTTAACACTCTTTAAATTTGATTATAGGTAAAAATTTCGTATCTGTATTATCTAATGAGATATTGACAATTAAATGTACACCACGCCATCGCTTGTCTACTAAGTTTTGATCACTTATTATTACTCAGTTTATTACACTCTTTCGCAAGCTGCTTTTATATAAAAATTTACAGAAAATGGGAAAGCTCGTCAAATGCCGTCCCTTCACTTACATTGAAAATTCTCACACATATCTCGACATCATCTATCGATTTTATTGAATGTCCAAATCAATTTATACACACTTAAATCAAGTATTTCACAAGTTTCAAAGTAATATAGTAGTCGATTCTATTTTATTGTCTTGTATCGATTGCTTTTACATTATAGAAGTCAATTGAATACATAAGCATGTAAAATGTAAAATAATAAGCTTGCATTTTATACTCGTCAATTATCTTGACACAAGTCAAACTCTATTTGAACTCTCTCTATTTCTAAATTAAAGTCCTTTTAATCAATCTATACTAATTAACTTATCATCTAATAAAAGCTCGTTAATCAATTTCAATGCTAATAAGTAAATAAATAAATTATTATGTTAATGAATAAATAAATAAAACAATAGAAGTTTCATTCGGTTAAATTGTGAGCTGAAAAAGTTGAAAATAAGAGGAGGATGGTTCAATTCTGTTCTTTTTTTGTTTACGTCTATGTCTCTCCCTTAAATGTCAAGTTAATAATTCAAATAAACATTATTTATAAATTCTTGAACTTGACAAGAATATTTTTCCACTACATAAGTCATCTTAACAAAATTAAAAAACTTTTTCCCTGTACATAAAATAAATAGGTAGGTAAGTATTTTTGTCACGCAATCATTTTTCATTCAATTTTCTTTTATTCTATTAAAAATGTGACCGAAGGGTATTTTCCAATTTTATCAATTTATTATTATACCTGACTCAAATCAATTTCTTCCTCTTTTTATAAAAGAACTATTTTTCAAGAGGGCACGAAATGCATTTTTTATTAATAGAAGAGATTTAAAAATAAAAAAGAGAGCATCGAAATAGATGCGCGACGCATTCTTTAATTTAATTTATTAAAAAGGTTGGAAAGGATTAGTTTTTCAAATTATAAAAAAATGAGTTAATGGAAATTGTAATCGCCTGCTTGATACTCTATCGTTGATAATAAAAGAAGAAGGATGAAGGGGAAAAAATTTCGTCTATTCAACAGGGTCGTCTAGGAGTGACTTTGCTGGCTACGTTTTGGTAAAATCGTTAAATCCTAAATTTTAATTAATTATTCCCTGAATTGGCTTCGTACGCGAACGGAACAAAAACACGTCACGTCAGAATCAAAAATTGACAACGGCTGATGCTCTGAAGCCTTTCGCAGTAGAGACTCGCCCAAAAACAATAAACATAATGAGGTGTGTTCTATTTAAAATAAGAAAATTAGTCGCATTTCCGGTTAAACTGGAAGTCACCATAGAAGGTGTTTGGTATCGTCAGATAGCTAATTTTACGAGCGTTCCAAATATTGAAAAAAATACAGGGCGTGCCATTTAAAATAAGAAAGTTGATCTAATTTCCGGTTAAACCGGAAGTCAAAGTATAAAGTTTTTGGTATTATCAGAGAGCTAATTTTACAAGCTTTCAAATTGTGTAAAGATAAACAGGACGTTGCTAACAAATTTAGATATTTCAAATTTACGGTTTAACCGGAAGAGTTTTGGTATTTAAAAATGATGCCAAATAAGAGATATTTGTAAGATTACTATATGTGCCAACTTTCATTTCTTCATTTTAATTACAAAAGAAATGATGAGTTTTTGAAATTTTGATTTTCAAAAAATCATAACTCCGGTCCCGTTTCATAAAAGTAAATAAAATTAAACCGTTCGATAGAAAATTACGATATCTATAACATATACAAAAATAAAAATAGCAGCCGGAGCCGGTTTTAAGATATCCCATTTCAAAATTTTAACCGACTTTGGCCACTAAAATATAGGCAATTTTAAAAAAATTTAAAAAATTGATAGGTTAAGACGAAAGCCTTATATTTTGGCTATACAATACTGTTTTGAGGTTTTCATAATTATAATAACCGGCTAAGTTATAAAGAAAAACTCGCAAAATAGGACAATTGTTATATCGGCCGCCATTTTGAATTTAAAAATTGGGCAAAATTTCCACTTAGTTGGGGGAATTTGGGCCTCAATTTGTTAAAACCATTTCTCAATCATGGAATTTTATTTGAAGAAATATTGTCATCCCTTAGTGCAAAATTGAATATGAGAGATGTTCTTTAAGAAATAGCTCTCTACGATCTCTATCGGTATATTACGGTAAATGTTGTGAATTTAGCGACTAACGTTATTTGCCGGGAAATGTTGATAATTTTTGGTTTTTTATTGATTTATTGTCTATTTGGAGAAGGTGCAAGCCTCAAAAAATATTTGTATGTATTCTTTATTGCACTATTTAAATTATTTTTTGATAAATGGCTATAACTTGGCAAATTTATATTTTTTAATGAACTTTTTAAGGCTTTTTTAAAACTATAAAATCACAATTGGTTTTTAGACTTGCCCCAAACAAACACAAAAACAAAAATCCAAAAACCGAAATTTAAAACTCCAACTAGTTATTACCTAAAGCAATAAGCAATTATCAACATTTCCCGGTAAATAACGTTAGTCGGCAAATTCTCAACATTTACCGTAACAGGTACATTCATAAAGCCCATAATGATAGTTTAAAGGCCATTAGGGCCAACATGGTAGTGGTCATGGTAGCAACATGTGCTTATTTTTCATCAATTTCTATCGAAAAAGTTAATTTCTCTTCTAATAAATGCCAGTCTAAGGCAAAAGATGTAATAATTTGCCATGAGTCGCGTTGGAGAGACGCCCATTTACCTAGTTATGGAAATCAGGATACGATTTAAAATATTTTTAAACTCTCACAGAGCAGGAAACAGTTCAAGAACAGTTCAATTTTATCGATAAAATTTTTTTATTACAAATTATGGATTTTAATAACTTAAAAAGTAAATAACTTATTCAAGGTTTTAAACAATGTAAGATGACTCAAAAAAGTAAGTGAGACAAAAGCTATTGTGGCAGTGAACTATAAGAAATAAACATTTTTATAATAATCCAAGAGCTACTTGATAAGAAAAAATTTTCTTATGTTCAGTTACAGTTAATTGCACAAGTCAATTTGGATTAATTGTCTTAATGCACAATAAATTGCTGACCTCGCTTTATCTTCTTTCATAAAAAAATTATTTTGTTGTAAAAATATAACGTTATTTGGTTTGAGACTTATCTATTTTTATTTTAAGGTTAGAGGGGGACGTTGACATAACTCTTTATTTTTAATAATTTTTTTTACTTGTGTAATCGCTCTAATAATTTGTAAGTCAAGTGTAATTAAGATGACCTTTGTAAAAAAATAATCAAGAGGGGTGGTTTAAGTTTTGAAGGGGTGTTTTTTTTAATAATTGATTCAAAATTGAATTTGTATGCAAATATAAATTTTTGGTCCCCTCCCATCGGGGTGTTTTCATTTATGAGTGTGCAAATATTAATTTCTCCTTGATTTGCAACCTTGCCAAGTGCTTTGTTTAGAACAAATACAGTAAAAATATACATATTTGTTAAAATTTTATAAAAATAAAAACAAATAGTAAATTACTACTACCAGAGAACATTGTTCAATGACCTTAAAATGAATTTTTGCAACGTTTTAGTCTCGACAAAATTTTATTTATTTCACTTTTCCCAACTCAAATTTTCGCCCATGACATAAAAGTGGAAATAATTCATACAAACAAACCGAAAGTGTCATTTGAAATATTTAAAATTAATTTCCTTGCATTTGACATGCGAAATGGTCATTTTCGAATTTCCTATGAGCAATCTACCGCTTTTAGGGGGGCTTTAAATTATTAAATAGATAAAAATTATTTTTTAAAGGGGATAAATTCTTTTTGGCATCAAGCTGTGAATTTTAATGTACTAAACCACACCTTTTATTTGTTACAAAGTTGTAATTTTTTATTTTTAATCAAGTAAATTAATTATGTTTAAATGGGGTGAGTCCCAATATGGAGGTCCTATTAGCTCTAAATAGATATTTAATATTTTTCTAGCATTCCGAATGATTCCAAAACAAACGCTATTAATAATAATAAATAGTGTGTTTAGAAGATTTTAAAAATTAAAAGATGTTCAGGGTGTTCCAATTAAAAACGTTAGTGTCATTTCAAGATAAACCGGAAGTCAAAATATCAAATGTTTGATGTCATTTGACAGTTAATTTTACCACCTTTCAAAATATTAAAAAATATACAAGGCGCTAAAAAATTTTTTTGAATGTTTCTACTTTCTGTTTTAACCGGCAGCCCTTTTTATCCTAAAATGGTGTGAAATAATAGATATTCTTGAGATTAATCTATTTGCCAAGTTTCAAATTTTCATTTTAATTTCATAAGAAATTATAGATTTTTAAAGTTTTAATTTAAAAAAAATCATAACTCCGGTCCTGGATAAATTTAATGAATAAAACATGCGCCATTCTATTAAGAACTATGATGTCTAAAATATATCCAAATTTAAAAAAACTGGGCTATCGATTTTAAGATATACCAGTTTAACCAATCTTGGAATCTTAACAGGTAGGCAATTTTAAAACAGTTTAAAACCGATTAGATTGGTACTTTCATACTTTGTCTAAACATAGAGGTAATGCTATTTTTGAATTCTAATAATAATAATTACCAATAAAGTTATAATAGAGAAACCAAGAAGGAGAACAATCGCCATATTGGACGCCATTTTGAATTTAAAAAAATATTCATTTAATTTGAACTCAAGTAGTCCAAACGTCGAGAAATTCAATTTAAAAAAAATTTTTTCAATCATGAGATACCGAGTGAGATACTAAAAAGTTAGGTTATGTACCTGTTAAATAAAACACCCTGTATACTGCAAAATATTTTTTACGTTATAAACAGTCTGTGTAGTTTGTTAGTACCTAAGAATTTAATAAGAATTTTCATCTAAACAATTTTCTTTAATTTATTGTTAAAAAGACTTCAAATCAGCGCCTTTCGTTCGAGAGTCATCCTGTATTATACAGGATGTCGTAAAAAATCGCTTAGTGTAAGATTTAACACTTGAGTTGCTTTATAGGGTGGGTGTACTATCAATTTATGCTTCAATGATTACCTAATCGATTACATCAATTATTTTTACATATGATGTTTTCCAAGTTTATTTCCTGATATAAAACTAGGGGTTAACTCGAGGGTTAACTTCACACAACAAAAATTTAAAAAATTCAACATCTGTTTTAATTTTAATTAATTTAATACCATGCTCGTAAATTATGTAAAAAAAAAGAAAATTTATGTACTAAAAATATTACCAACGTCAAGTTATTAAATTTCTTAAATACCTCCCTTATTTATATAACGTACTCTATATTTTCTAAGCTGACCGACCTTACGGTAGTTACTTTAGTTTAGGGGTTGAGGGTTGTGAGATCGATGCAGTTTGTTCTTACGTACACGTTACACACATAGAGCGAGTGGGATTTTCTAGTCTGGCGCCACATGAAACAAGAAACCCCTGAAGATTATGGTTAGTCCATCAGTAACAACACATGGGGTTAAATGGAATTTTTAAAAGCTAAATCAAATACTCTAATAATCATTAATGTACATGGCGAGACGTAAAATATTTGGCAAAAAAAATTTCAATTTGGCAACATTGCAATTATCTACAATTGTGGCGCCATTTAAATTTTTTTAATTAAATTTTCGCAACGATTTACTTGTGTGTATGATGAAGAATTTATATAATAAAGAGAGAACACCACAATAATGACTAACAAAAACTTTCTTAATTTAAATGGATATTACGTTTTAGGGGTAACTTTTCTCGTATCTACCTAATTTAAATCTGAAAGAGAATCTCGTACGTATACCGCAAACATTCAAACTTTTAGTTTCTGTTTGTATTTGGACGAAATAAATGAATTTATTCGCTTGTTTGTTAGAGACTCCTGTAAAATTATATACAGGGTGATTCACTTTGATACCATAGTAACTTAAAAAAATCAAAAATATAAATATACTGGTCGATTACAGCTTTTTTGATCAATATCGTAATGTTTTTTAAATTTGTATTTCAACGTTTCGTCTTTGGGCCACCATCATCATTATATTTATTTTAAATACGGACGTTCTCTTTAAATGGCACTCTTCGGCATAGCCCGGTATCTTCAATACAAAAGTGTTTCATTTATAAATTTTTTTCGAACGTTTCGGAATCAAAAATGGCATCTTCATGAAAGAATTTTTTTAAATACGGCCCTGACCTTTTTTAAAAAGATTATTTTCTTCCAAATCATAAATTTTAGACTAATACAACCTTATATTAAAGTAATGAGCATTTCGAAAGGAATATTTTAGGACATTCACAAATATACAGGGTGGTCTATTGAAAAAAATTATTAATTTGAGTTGTAATACTTTTGTGCACACCCTGTACAATGCGAAATATTTCTAAAATGTGCGTTTAGGGCCAATTATAATTGCAATGCGTATCGAAACGGTTGAATTAGTTTTAAAGTACAGACGAATAGTTTCCACCCCCGCGCTGTCGACGAACCCTCTGTTGTACAAAGTAACTGTCGGACCTCCCTTGTTTAAAAATTTTTGTTAACCACTTGTGTTTATTTTGATTGTGATGATTGATATTTTGTTTAAATGCGTCACGGGGAATTTTAATTATTTTCTTTTAATTTTGGATAAGGTAAAAATTGGGAAATAACGTTAATAATTTGGTTCTCGTAATGATTAGATCAAATGACATTTGCTTATCAAATACTTCAAGGGGTCATCCCCAAATAAACCAAATAATGTGACGTCACATCCCCGGAGGAGTGGTTTTTAAATTCAATTTTCCTGTTTGGCAATTTCCAACCCCTAAATGTTGAAAAAAGTTTAAAACAATTATTCTGTGTCACCCTGTATATTTAATACAAATTGTAATTTAATAATAATTTTTAACTTTAAATTTTTTTAAATTGGAAATTAAGTAAGCGTGAAACCATAGAACTCAATTTGTGCTCGCTAATGTTAAAAACGAAATTTTTAATTTTTAAAACCCGTATCATAAAGCATAAGATGAAAATTCATAATGAATGAAGTAAATTTAACTAATTTGTACAAAATTAACGTTTTATTTATTTTTAATAACAGTCGGTAACTTTATGAATGGATTTATCTAACAGGAAACATTAAGCGATGTTGCCACTTTTAACTATTTTTGTCTATTAATGTTGTTTGATAAAAAATTTAAGAAAATATGAAGCAACTTGGCAACGTTGCAAATTAAAAAAAATATGACGGTTTGGGTAACCCTGAGTCCAAATATTAAAAAAAAACATGTAACACAAGTACAGCATAAACCCAAAAACTACTAAATTAAAATGTCATTGTATTGCTACTTTTAAGGAGTAAAAGTTGATCAAATGGTTGAAATGGTTTACCTCAAAATCGGCTTAGGCTGCTTCTTTCATTTTTGGGTATGTTATAGACATCATAGTTATCTATTGAACACATTAATTTCGTTTACTTCTATGAAGCCGGGCCAAAGTTACGACTTTTTAAAAGTCAAAATTTCAAAAATCGGTCATTTCTTTGGTAATGAAAATTCTCAGATATGTATGTTAATCTCAATAATATCTATTATTTGACACTATTTTGTTTAACAAAACGCTTCCCATTAAAGTTTTTAGAAACGCCCAGTATATTTTTAGATAATTTTAAAGAACGTGAAATTAGCTGTTTATACATTGTTTATTGTTTCTGTCACCCAAATAATACAACATTATTGTAGGAGTGGTAATAATATTGCGACTACTAGCATAAAGGTAGAATACAAAGGCAGTCGTATACAACTGTATAACTCGACAGATTCACAGACGGACAGACAAATTTGCAAACCGACATACAATACACTGATAAACATACAGATATTTTTCATTATTTAAATGTTTAACGCAAACTTGTAGAACCGGGGATGCTTTCTGAAATGAACCGCTGTATAACGATAAAAACTACAGCTCCACCAACCAATTTTGCGTTACGAAAAATATTTAAACTAAAATAATTTTATTTAAAATATTTTTTGCCGGAAAAGATTCGTCCAATCATAATCAAGAATTCAGGTTAGGTACAGGCATAGTTAAAAGTCGCGTGTATCTACAACTATTTTAGGTTATGCTAAAAACTTTCAAAATGACAGTAAGTTGTATTTTTCAAATTCGCTGGCTATATATTAACCTATATTCAATTTTACTGACAGTTACTTGTCAAATTGACAGTGCTGGCCACGCCTCCTCAGCTCGCTAATAAAGTTGGTGGGACTGTATCACCTGTATACAGACAGTTGATATGTACGGACCATACGACGGATAGGTGAGCAATTGAAATCGTGCAATCGATTTTTTGAGATAAAAAATTAAATTTTTCAATAGACCCAATTTAGATTCAAGTCAAAACTTTGTATAAAAAAATTGAGTTATGTAATCAAGGTTCAATCCAACGTTAATTTATTTAATGAAAAATATGTCAAATTGTAAAGAACCAATCAATCCAATAGAAATCAAAAAATATTCTAATTTAAAAAAAATTGTAAATAAATATGATCAATAATAACTCATAGATTATTTATATATTCGTGATTAGAGTCGAAAAAAAGTTTAATGAAGGATAATTGTACATATCACAACTATAAAATAATAAAATTACAGTGTGTTCAGCGAGGAATGGGTCAGTGTCAGATCTCAGCAACGGATGAAGATTTTAAATCTATCAATGTTTTCAAAATAAATATCACTTAAAGGACGATATTTTGAAAAAAAAAAAAAATAAAGTTACGTTAATCACAGCTAGATGGCGCTACGTGACTTAAGCTTTTTAAAAAGGCCACCCTTAATATTTTTGCATATTTGGATTCTATTTTGTATAACGATTTAAACGATATATAAGTTAATAGGTCTGCGATGGGTTCAGACCACGATATTGCCCATTTTGAGCCAAAAATGAGCCAACTTTGTTAGCTGATTGTGACGTAACGAAAAGACATTTTTGAATTGACAATTAAAAAAATTTGGTACTCACAACATCATCTTCGATGAACTCTCTTTTCAGTCGCAATGGAAATCCTTGTTGTATAATACATAATATAATTAACAATACACTAATTAAATTAAAAAATAGTTTATGAAAATTAACACACAGCACACTAGAACTTTTTAAACAATTGTTGTCGCACATTTTTTCTTCAAAAATTTACTTCTTCGAAGGGTAAAATTTTTTTTAAATAATATTTTTGAAAATTCAAGTGACATCAATACAACCGTAGTTAACTGATCAGACTAAAAACAAGAAATCACCTCAACAACATTTTGAATTAATTTCTTTTTCAAAATCACCTTTTTGACTAATCACAAAAGCGCACCTTTTTTTAAAAAAAATTTTTATGCAAACAAGTCCTCATTTTTTGAGCAAGATCGGCAGTGAATAATTTAAAAAAAAATAAAAACTTTTTGAAAACGTAAAAATTTCGTAAATTAAAAAACAAAAACAAACTCGTTTCAAGCGCTTCCTCAGCCTTCTGGGGCTTGCGCGTAACTAAAAACTAACTCAACTAGCCTGGCACTGGCAACCGGCATCGGCTACTTTCTGTTTATTCACTCATTCCCTTCTGCTACCCAAACAAGACACCGAAACAGTTGTTTTATATCGATAGTGTGCATGTGTAGAAAATTTCTAATAGATCATGCATGCTAAGGGCTTCTTATCGAACGCGTACAAGACGAACTTGTTGCAATCAATTTGTGCATTAATTTAATTTACATTTGAATTTGGAGCTATTTCCTGGGTGGTCTAAATATTAAAAAAAAATATTTAAGATAAATACTACTCAAATTTTTTAACTTACCAAGAGATAAAATTAATCTAATAATCACATTTATTTATAACCTAAATGTTAACCAAGATAAAATTATTTTTACTAAAATGAAATCAAAAATGCGCTACTGCTCTGTTTCTTACAATATGAATGAAATTGCCACTACAAAAAAATATCTGTTGTGTCAACACAAGACTTTCCGATTGAGTTGATTATTTTAAGAACAACATAGTTAGAAAACAAAAGAACACTATACATTTTTATAATAACTAAATAAAAAAAAATAAACGTGATTTATGTTTTGTTATACCGGCTTTTGTTTTAATTCTAGAGCAGCTTAATCCTCAATTTTTATTAACAAATTAGCTTATTTGAGTACAAAATTTAAAAATAAATATTCAAGTGATATACATTTTTGAAATCAGCCAAAACGGTTCTATGAGATGGTGCTAAAACAAAAGATTGCGCCTATTTAAAAAACTAAAGTTGATGATGGTTCCAGAAAACCGAAACGATTTACATCAAATGTGTTTTCGGAATCGGGTATGGAGAATACAAAATGGCCGTAGAGAAGTTCGGTTAGATTTTCAAAATTTTTGATAATAAGGAAAATAAAGTCAAAAAACGAAAAGTTAATTTTTTGGTTTTTTGTCAATAGTTCAAAAACAAAAGCAGCTGGGGTACTTTTCTTTTTAGATTATTAGTCGGCATAAAATTCCGCAACTTTTCCCCAATTTAACTGTTTCTCTATCTCTTCAAATAAGCGAGATCCCCATGCTGCCGGTCGAATTTGAATAACCCTGTATCTTATTATCGATTAATCGATATATCAAAATATCAAATTAAAGTCTGATATTTTTGTTTCTTTTATTATCAAAATATTGATATATCGCAATATCGATATTTTGATATATCGACTAGTCGATATTATTTAATAAAAACATCGTTATATCGAAATATCGTTATATCGAAATATCGTTATATCGAAATATCGTTATATCGAAATATCGTGATATCGAAATATCGTTATATCGAAATATCGTTATATCGAAATATCGTTATATCGAAATATCGTTATATCGAAATATCGTTATATCGAAATATCGTTATATCGAAATATCGTTATATCGAAATATCGTTATATCGAAATATCGTTATATCGAAATATCGTTATATCGAAATATCGTTATATCGAAATATCGTTATATCGAAATATCGATATGTATCGATATTTTTCTTAAATGACATCGTCTAGTTGATATCGATATTTTTTCCCAGCCTTAGTTTGTCCCCGCGCTTTCTGGCAAATCGTCCCTATCTGAGAGCATATGAACATTTGTGAATTTTTTCATTGATCCGTTGCGAGCCTATCTGTTAAGGAGCAAAGATTTTAAAGCAAGTCATGTCCATAGCTTCCTGTGATTTTATGTACTTATAATTTTATTTTTTCTTATACTAAACCGACTATTTCAAGCTAAAACTTAAATTAATGACAATGAAATAATAAATTCTACAGTCTAATGTGAAAAATCAGCAAATAATTTTTTAAGTAAGCTTTTCTCCAGTTTGACTTTACTGAAGTTTTTTGACAATTTTATTTACCAGCACAACTATTTGTACTCATGTATATTTTATATTTTTATCAATTCCACTTATCTATGTTAATCTAAAAGGTATATGTACTATATCAAAAATTAAATATATTTTCGTAGATTTATTTTCAAATGACTCTTGATAAATTACCCCAACGACGTATTTTTAGAAAATTTTTGTTTCTCAACTTTTTATCGGTGAATCAGACGACATTTTAATCTATCCATCATTTAAACCAAACCTAAATCATTGCTAATAAGATCTTGATTTGAATAGCAACCAAAATTAATTCAAAGTCTGTAAAATTCGATGGTCGCAATTAGCAACGTTCGCAACGACAGTTAATGGAATAAAATTAAAGAAAATCTGATTAAATGGACTAAAGGTTTTAGTTAGGTCCTGACAAGAGAACCCACGTAAAATTTTAACATTATCAGAAAATTCTGTTCTAAGACAGTTTCAATTTCAATTTTTAAGGACTCTGAAACAGGGCCCCAAAACACTTTTTTGTTAATATTTTAGAAACCTCTTGACCGATTTTAACAAGATTTGGTAGGTGACCTAACCAAGTACATTAACATAAGTACCAAATACTAATTTAGTAAAAATAGCTAGAGGGCACCAGTTAAGAACAATTGCATTTTTGAGTTTTTTTGCAATAACTTTTTTGTCAAAAAAACTTTTTAATTTTTTTATTGTACAGTTACTGAATCTCCTGTTTAGACAGTAAACAGTCACCCTGAATTTATAAAGTACGCACTAAAAAGTGTAATAAATATAAATAAAAGCGGCCATCCACGTACTTGAAACAATGCAAAAGAATAGTTGACGTGTATACCTGCATAGCGTGTACCTGATATACAAAGTAATCAGCACTGTTTACCTTGAAAATAATAAAACAAACACCAAATTGCATAGTAAAGTGCATCAGATTAATGCGAAATTAATTAGTTATTACTATTCGAATGTTACTATTGTAATGTGAGGACTTCAAACGCCCTCCGTTTATCAAAGACTAATGAATGGCCTTTTCCAAAACGAATCGAACTATACTGACTTATTATTGCTGCTGGGTGAAAAAGTAACGCAACAAAGCTATAACTTTTTTATTATTGATTTTTCTTAAAAAAACGTTGTAAATAAAAGTTACTAGGCTAAAAGTGCTTCATAAAAGTTTTGGCAGGTTACATAAGAGATTTTTTAATAAAAATAGAGTTTTCGACTCTAATAAGGATTACAACTATGTTTTATGCAAAAATAACTTGATTTGACTATTTGACAAATCTAAATAAGAGCTTACAACTTTCCCTCTGTAGCTTAACTTCCTCCGACGCACCGTTTGGAAGATATTGATCTAGAATTAAAACTTAAAGCTAGGATAAAAATAGAGGACTTTATAGACGTCGTTTTTCGATATCAACAACTTTACATCTATGGTCCGACCTCCACCGCTGCCCCTCCCTAGCCTGGGAGCTATTGGCTTCTATAGAAAAGTACAAGATAGGATAGCAAAGATAGGGTACGACACTGTTTCAAAATAAAATTATTGATTGATTAAGGCGGGAAATTTTCAAATTTTTGTAAAATAAATAAAGATTTTTCTTCCGTGATGAGAAATTGTAAGCTGTTAAGTAATTTATAACTTGAACCCAAAACAATAAAGTTTGGGTTTGAAGTGAATTTATTATCAACCTCAAAATCTACCAAAGGTTGGCTTTTCGATGTACCTCGTAGCCTAAAAACCAAACTTGGAAGCTCAACAATTTCAAACTTTCAACAAAACTTATACCTTAAAGGGCTTTTAGATGGTTGCACGTAAGAAATAAATTCGCATGAAAAAGTGATACTCGGAGTATTTGAAAACCAGGATTCGTAACTGTTAGGAAACAGCAGGATTATAAGAGTTTTTCAAATTCCAGCTCTCGAATTCGACATACAAAAGGGCATATTAACTCTTTGATAATTTGATGATTTCATTAATTAAAAAAAATTAAAATGTTCTACACTCCGTTCAGCGATTAGATACAGCTAAGCCACTCCCCATAAATTTCTGTCAAATAAGATTGACGCTTGTCAATTCTTGTGTGATTGTTATAAAGCGTATTTTCAAAATTCGACCAATAGGAAAATTCTATAGAATATTGTGCTTTTTTTTGGGGCGTGGCTTAGCTGCATCTGTTCGGAGAAAAACACAATCTGACATGCTGTGGAATACAATCCAAATGGATAACGGGAAAAGCAGTAATTATTGGACTTATAGATAATAGATGGCGCACCTGACGTATATTATTATATTATTGACGAATATAGTAATTTTTAACAATAAGTCTCTCTGTCAAGAAATTCTTTTTTATTGAAAGTGAGGTTATGTTAATTTTGCATAATTTTACAATGCTCGAATTACCAAATTTGGAATGTTATTGTAGGCAATAAAAAATTCTCTTTCGATTGGTATCCGACATGGAATAATATACAGAGTGTCCCATTAAAACAACCACCGTTGGGGCCCTGGTATGATTAATATCGTAAAATAACCTGTGTATGTGTATGTATATCCACTTGAACGTCTTATGTGTCTTATTTAAAGAGTAATTAATATAACTCAATTATAAAAAGTATACAAAATTGCCTTGACTTAATTTTTTTTCACTTATTTAAATTATGCCGGAAATTTCATGTATAAATAAATTGTAACAAATTCATTATTACCTTATAAAGCAATAACATTTCTATTTATTTACGACTTATTTATTGTAATTTTAAATTATTAACCAATAAATGTGGAATGATAAAATAAACACAAAATCCTTGATGACTCGATTCTTTTTCAAATTTTACAAAAATCGGGTCGATTTTGTTATTCCAAGGAGAAAAAATTAGTGGGGGTTATATTATTTCCTTATCGAATAAACTTTTGTTCAAATAAGGTATGGTGCTTTTTTTAAACACCTTTATAGATACAGGGTGAGTCATTTAGGGGTCGGTCTTTGATAGCTCTCCAGTGCTATTTGAAATACAGCAAACATTTAAATACAAAAGTAAGGAGCATAACTTAAAATTATTTTTATCTCTACAGGGTGTTGCATTATTACTCGACCAGAATTTAAAAATTTTTTGACTGCTACGTTTAATTTTCAATTAAAAGAAAACAATTACAAAACGCTTAAAAAATCAAAAACTATGAGATGATAAGATAAAACTTAAAGATGATACAATAAGGAACAAAACCGAATGATAAAATACAGGGTGTTTCCGTTAAAAATTACGAGTTATAGTAGTTTCAAAATGAGTAAATTTAATTCGCTTTAATGAACACCCTGTACAATTTAATGGAAATTATTTAATTTCAGACCATAGAGGATAGTCATAGTTAGTCAGGATGCAAATTTCGTTGTTCTTCCTTTAACAGCGGTTTTAGTATGACTTTATAAAGCAACACGTGCCAGAGAGCAGTTTTTGGAGAATAAAATTAATAATTTGAAAACGCCGAGAAAAATTAAAAAAAATTAATATGGTCATCCAGGTGACTTGATGCCAAGTCAAAATATGTAAAAATATACAGGATGACTCACCCACAAGTAAATCAAGAGTCAACTCAAAAGATTCAAAGTGCACTTAATACATCGAGACTAGAATTTTTGTGAATTCCGTTAGGAATTCCATGAGTAATAATTGTTGTGATTATTAATATTTAAAAAAAAATTGTTAATAAAGTTAGGTAAGAACATTCCAATAAACTGATTGTTGAAATTATTTTCCCCAGGATATGTGTGTAGGTGACTAATCAACTTAAAACCACCTTAAACGGTACAATTACGTTGCTTTTTTTCGTGTTGAATCATTACATAAATAAATAATTCTTTTGCTCTTAAGTACAAGATAAAATTAATATTGGAATTTATCTTTTGTGCATTTTTGGTAAAATTAAAGGGAGCGCGAAACGAGAAATAATGCAAATTTTTGCTACTTTTGTCATCAAGTTGGTCTTGTTTGTTTTTCAACACTCTTCAATTTGATATCAATTGCAGACAAAAATTAAATTAAAATTGCAGGAAGGGGGCGGTGATGCCACTAATTTTGTTTTGTCGAAAATGACAGACAATTAAAATTATACAGGGTGGGTCATTAGTACCGAATCGGCCGGAATAAAGCGATACCTGAAAAAAAATTGCTATCCCCAATCTTTTCTAAAAAAATATTATTTCCACTCTTCTATGAGACCGTGTTAGCGCCAAGAGTTGACGAGTGCCCACGGTTTTGAATCTTTTTACTTAAACATAAGTCATAAGTTCTCAACATATAAAAAAATTGGGAAAATCGAAGAGAGTGTATTTTGGAAACTTCGACTTGAACATTTGATACTGGAACAGTTTGACCAAAAAGGCTTTAAATCAAAGAAGCGATGCTTAAAATAAACAGTACGTTCTTTTAGCTTTAAATAGGCGTATTTTGTAGAAATATATCTCTTTTACATTGCGAGTTATAAATTATTGAAGTATTCATATTTTCAAAATAGTTCAAAAATTAATTTGACCGTAGAGAGGTCAAAAATAATTTTTTGGCAAAAGCACTTTGTACACTTAATTTTGAACATATTTCCAACAGACACACCAAATTTCGTCAAAATCCGAAGACCTAAGGGTCAAACGTGGTGGCCGATCTGACGTGGAATTACTCATAATATAGGATCTCCTATTTAAAAAAAATGCTAGTTTGAAGTGAACCTTGTAAATCACCCTGTATACAGGGTGTCCCACTTAGCATGCTCACCCTGGGGATCTCGTAAACTGTAAGAGAAACGAAGTCGGTTAAATGACACCAAATGTAGCCTCTTTTATAGCCAACTCGATCCTACTTTTGTTTTTTGAAAATATTATTAGCACTCTAGATATTTAGAAAAAACTGAAAAAGTTGATTTTCTTTAAATGCCTATAACTTTTTTATTAATCAAAATAATTTCAATTTTCAAAAAGAGGATAATAGGCACTACAAAAACCAATAAATTTAATAAACAAAAGAATTTTTTTATAAGGCCGTTTTGGAGCTATGATGCAAAGTTACATTTCTTTAAATGCAAACCTAACCTCAATTTTATGTTAATGCAAAGCTAATTTCTTTCTCTTTTCAAAAATATACGTTTTTAAATTTTTAAATTTTTTTAATTTTTTAGTATTATTTTATTATTTTTTTTACACTTTTTTTTTGATATTCTTATGTTTAATTTCAATTGTTTTTCTTTATTCGATTCAAATTTACTATTTAATTTTATGTTACCAAACAAGAATTTTAAAAATTAAGCCTATCAACCCTTATATTTTTGAAAAGAGAAAAAAATTAGATATATGCAATAACATAATGTTAATACTAGGTTTGCATTTAAAAAAATATAATTTTGCATCATATCTCCAAAACGGCCTAATAAAAAAATTCTTTTGTATATTAAATTTATAGGTTTTAGTAGTGCCTATTATCCTTTTTTTTTAAATTAAAATTATCTTGATTAATAAAAAAGTTATAGGCATTTAAAGAAAATGAACTTTTTCAGTTTTTTGTAAATATCTAGAGTGCTAATAATATTTTTCAAAAAACAAAAGTACGATCGAGTTGGCTATGAAAGAGGCTACATTTGGTGTCATTTAACCGACTTCGTATCTCTTACAGTTTACGAGATCCCCATGGTGAGTACGCTAAGTGGAACACCCTGTATATAAAAATATTTTAGTGATGTAGACCATTTCGAGATATGAAAGTTTTGTTATTATTTTTTTTAAATCTCTTACGCTCGGTTTCATAAAGGCGAATTATATTTTAATCCGAGAATTAGATCTATGTTCCTTTGATATGGTAACAATGTCAAAGTTTGACGTTTGTAAATTAAATTTAAAATCAGAGATTAAGTTATTTTTGTGTTGAATTATGAATACAGTTTGTCAAACTTTGACATTTTTATTTATTAATTAATTTATTTATTTGTTAATTTATTTATTTATTAATTAATTTATTAATTAATTAATTTATTGTTTAACGTTGCCATATCTAAAGATTATAAATTTAATTCTCGGATTAAAATCTAATTCGCCTTTATGCAAGCGAGTGTTACAGAACTCTATACAATTCTAATAGCCGATCTCTTTAGACTCACCCTGTAGTTATTTTTAATGCATTTATAAACAATTATGACTTAAATGCATCTGCAGAGGATATAAATTTAGTAGTAGGTAGCGTATGATACGTGCTTTAAATAACGAATAATTAAATACCTTTCTTTGATAAAAGAAAATAGTAGTCATGCGACATTGCGACATTAATAATTTGTCGACATTTTAACATGTCTTTTAATATTAAATTGACGTCATTAAATTGTAAACTGATGAGGACTACGCTTTAATTTATGTTTTAACTACGAGAATTGAGTTTGCCTTCATTTTGCTCTCTTTATTGACAATCTTTGATAAGGTGTAGGGATAAGAACGATAAGAAGGTCACACAACACCTACCAGATAAGGAGAAATGTTCAGCTGCAATTCAGATAAAAGGGAAAATTTAAGGCAACCTAGATTTATGTACCTAATACAGGGTGGTTCTAAAATATGTATCATAAATTTGAATTTGAATTTCGAAAATGAATATACGTGGCTGAAAATTTACAGTTAGCTAGTATTAAGGATGTAGAAAGGATGCAAAAAAGTTTAGCAACCCCAGGGGGTGATGTATGGGATAAATGTGCCCTTAACCTAAAATTAACCTAAGTTGACGGCGTTGACGGTGTGGCGTAAATAATAAACATTTACTTCTATTGTAAGTAAATTGGTATAGGGTGCAAAAAATAAATACAGGGTGATCTAAATTAAGTAGACAATGTGCTCTCCCCTCCTCAAACGACGTCATCGCTCTCCATTTTGTATAGTTGATGAATGATGAGATAAAAAGAGCAGCCTTATTTGTATGAAAATAAGCCATAATGTAGACCATTTCAATTTACATTCAATTGTTTAGTATTTGTAAAAGCAAGAATCACAATACTAAATTACTAACCTAAGTACCTTACATACATGTCTGCTTACAAGCAGTATAGAAGAATCATGTAATAAATGGTATATGTAAAGATAAAAATGTCGTAAAGTCACGACATATAATTCTAAACGTTGTATAGCACAAGCAACCCATTGTTAATTCATACAAGAAACATCCCCTCGTAAAATGTTTAACAAATTCAAACATTGAGTGAAATTGTATAAGTTGAAAAAAAAAAGAAATTTCTTTATTATGTTTGAATTTTTTTATTACTTAGTTTCCTTTGGTGGAAGAATTATAAAATAAACGAATGCGCATATTTTATACTGTCAATACGACTTCTTTATACACTTTTGAGTTTTGAATAACAAAAAAAAAAAGTTAAACTACCATACTTATAAAAAGATACACAATGCAATTGAACTTTTCTACACCGCGGTTTCAAATAGTTGGAAATGGTGGGTGTACAAGCGTTAGGGACTATTTTAATTTGGCATCCCTGTACAGAGCTATCACACTGCAACACAGATCCCTAATAGCGAGCGAATAAGTTCGCGCAGATTTGGCTACGCCCCTTTAATAATTTAAATACGTTTACTACTACTGCGTGGGTGGGGATAAATACCAATTTAGGTATCTGCGCATTCCCACCACTCGCCAACTTAAATCTCTCTTGCAGTACTTTTTAATTTGTTTGTTTTAATGCAAAGTTTTTTACATCGATTTGTTGATATCTGGCAACTCTGGGCTGTCTCACACCCACAATGCTCTACAAACTAACCAATGAGTCATTTCTAAGTTATTCATTTTATTATACAGGGTATTTTATTTTGTGTCCATAATCCATGACGTTCTAATTTAAAGGAGAGAATAAACGTAAAAGATAGAAAAATGAGAGGTAAAAAATCTGTATAAATAAATGGAGATTGTAGACACAAAAGGGAGTCAATTTACCGACTTATTTAAGAAATATAAGTTAGAGGTTTGTCATTCAAAGGCAATGGTAAATGGCAAATATTCGAGAAAATCTCAACCAGTAGGGAGCGCCACTAAATTCCAAGATGCCTGCACAAGTGCACAGGCCAAATCGGAGCGTGTGAACACCGTTCAGGCGACCTAAGTACAGGCCAAACTTGAAGGCAAGGCCTGTGTTTGTGGACGGGCCTTTATATGCAATTGTATTTCATATTTTTATTTAAATTCTAATGTTTTATGTACTTTTTGTAGCTGTGTGTATACTAAAATAAATTTGTATTATTGAGGTTATGTTAGCGCAACTGTTGCTACAAAATTTTGTAAATAAATAACACGTGACATCCCCACGGGGAGTGTTTCATATTTAACCGATAGTTGTCACACTTTTCGTGATTTTCGCGAATACGTTGCAGGGTTCAAATCTCAGAGAGGTCATAGCAAAATGAGTTAATTTTTTCAGAATTTTTTACCCCTAATGGTTATGCAATTTTCTACCGTTTAGCTTTGGAAGGTAGTAAAAACAGTAGATAAAATTAACACTGGTTAATTTGATAATTAATTAAAAATTTGCAAATAGGTATTTTTGCCTTATTAACCTAAAAGGCAAGGTGGAAATTCTTTTTATTTTTAAACCAAACTTTTTACAAATTACTAAAAATTCCAACAAAATCATAAAGATTATTGTAAAAAATTAAAAATAACACTTACCCTTACAGCAATAAAGCAAAAACTAGCAAACGATGAGTTGATGAGATGTGTAACACGACACCGCCATCTTAGCTATTTTTCATGAATTTTCTTCAACACACAAAAACACACAATTTCATTGAAGAAAGTCAAATTTGAACCAAATTAAATAAATAAATCTAACAACAATCACAACCGAACCACTTTAACGTTAATTTTATTTATTTTATATTAAAGATGACATTGATCTTTATTGATTACAAAATCGTAAACACGACGCCATTTGACCGTTCACGGGCTTTTTGTTTTATGAACACAGATGAACACTATACACAGGTGTTACGAATAGTCAACTTTTATGAATATCTTGCGTTCAAATTTTAATAATATATTTTTTAAATGAGAATTGCCATGGTTTTGAATAGAAAGTAAATTTTATACAGGGTCATTCGTAAATTGGTACAATAATAATTACTCAATTATTGACATTCTTCGGCTTCTAGGAGGTAAAAGTGTATTTTTGCATCTTATGATAAAAAAGTACAACTTTAACCCCTTTTAACACTATACTTATTGATTAACAAAATGTCATATTTTTTGACATTTGAAGAAAAAAATTCTTATTTTTGACCTCTTACATTTTATATTGTTTTCCATGGCAACAAAGATTATGTGCGAATCACCTAATTATTTTAAATATTGTTGGCTCATCCTGTATTTAAGAATCTTAAATCTTTTTATTGGGGTTTAAAAGAAAATAAATTTTTAACGTGTTGAAAGTAAGATATAGCGGAAAAGCACTAAATTTGTTGATAAATTATTCTTCTTACCATTTAGAGCAAAAACGTAAAGTATCCAAGGAGCTGTAAATTTGTACGTGAAGCTCACAAAGTGTTATAATGAATGATTAAAAATATTGTTGTAGATATTGTAATAATAAACGAATTTTCTTAATTATATTTTATCGTGTTACTAACCCTTTACTAGTTTTGACGCTATTTTCTACCAAACTACTAAATTTGACACACCTTGTATATTTCTTAAAAATAAAAATACAAGAAATCCATTTTTACAATTTATTAATTATAATAAAAATAATTTTAAATGTAACAAGTACAATAATTAAAAATCAAAAATTAAAAAATTTGAACAATTGGTACTATAATTATTAGGTTGGTAGTAAAGTAAGGAAATTGATGAAACGGGGAGTAGCCAAATAGGCGCGAAAACTCATGATTATGGCGGCCGGTGGTGGAGGTTGATTTTTAATTTATCAAATTAAAATTATATTTTTGTAGTAAATTTTTGCAAAAATGTGTTCAATACAACCCTCGAGTGTTGGTGTATAAGGTGAAACGCTATTTTTGAATTGTTTAAAAATTAAGGGTGCATGATTTGTTGGTTAAAAAAATTCGGGGGTGAATCGGGATAACTAAATGAAATTAAATTAAAATAAAAGAGTAAACACTTGTGAGTTCCACAAATTTATTCAAATACTTGACAATATTGTTTCAACCTTACGGTTATCCTCAGAAGTTGAGACTAAACTAAAAACAAATGCTAGAAACACACCACTTTAAGAAAACGAACCTAACGGTATGCGACTAACCACCGGATGCCTTATTGAAAATTTCGGAAAACTCGAAGTTAAGCTCCATTTGGTTATTTACCAAATGGTCGCCTTTTTGAATGGCGTTTTTAATTTTTATGGCTTCCCAAAGGTTTAGTCGACTACCCTTTTGTTCGCTTACAAGAAGCTTTACTTTGTCCTCCGAAAACGTATGATTGAGAGAAATACAATGCTCGCTAAATCCTGTGCTAAATCATTGTATTTCTCTCAATCATACGTTTTCGGAGGACAAAGTAAAGCTTCTTGTAAGCGAACAAAAGGGTAGTCGACTAAACCTTTGGGAAGCCATAAAAATTAAAAACGCCATTCAAAAAGGCGACCATTTGGTAAATAACCAAATGGAGCTTAACTTCGGGTTTTCCGAAATTTTCAATAAGGCATCCGGTGGTTAGTCGCATACCGTTAGGTTCGTTTTCTTAAAGTGGTGTGTTTCTAGCATTTGTTTTTAGTTTAGTCTCAACTTCTGAGGATAACCGTAAGGTTGAAACAATATTGTCAAGTATTTGAATAAATTTGTGGAACTCACAAGTGTTTACTCTTTTATTTTAATTTAATTTAATTTAAAATGTTCCATCAAGCGCCCACCGCGGAAAGCATCAATTTAATAACTAAATGAACTGAAAGTGCTTAAATTATAAATAATTTCTTATTGTGTTAAATTATAAAGTGAAAAAGTGATGGTTTGGATAAAAATTGGAATTATTGAGTGTCCCAAAAAGTTCCTGAAAATCAAAATGGTTGAAATTGTCAAGGTCAGTCCCGTTTCTGGGTTTCATTTATATTTTTGAAATGTTGTGTGCCCTTATTTTCCAATAGCTACTTAAAAGAATACCAAAAATATGACTTTTTTTTATCGCAATGTCTGGGTAGTTTAAGTTGGTCGCACGTTTCCACCACGGTTGACACCTGCAAAGTTACATTTTCAACACAAAAGTAACTTTTATTTTATTTACAGCTTTTTCCAATTAATTTATTTTGTTAACGTTGTTTTTAAATTATTTTAAAACCCCTCTTGCAAATTATTAATAGAACTTTTAAACATTTTCTTAGATTTTGACAGTTTGAGGTTAGGTATCTAATTTTTTTAAATTTTTTACAGAATGTTATTGGTTTGAATGATGATGTTGCATCGTTCTAGGGGTAAAGCGATAATGTCAAATACGACATATTTTATTAACAAGTTTATGTTAAAAACGACTTTGTTAGCGAAATACAGGGTTTTGAAGTTTGCAAAGCAAAGTTTTTTTTTAAATATCTCCAATATAACACGAGATATCAAACTGGAACTTAGTCGACATTTATGTTCCTTGAGGTACTTGAAAATGGAACAAAAATAGATTGAAAAGTTTAATCAGGGGTGGCACAGTTGGGGCGAGTCGGGACGAGCTTAGAAGCTTTTAGCTCTAACTTGTTTGTTGGTAGCTTTTTTGAATTTTAATAACGACATTTAAATACTTTAAGGTGTTTTACACAAAATTTGTTCTCTTGTTCAAATTTGATATGTGTAACGGTTATAAAGATATAGGCATTTTAAACTTTTTCTGAAAAATTACAAAAATGCCAAAATGTTCAAATTGAAATTTCGTAAAAAGTTATAACACTTTTGTTACTTTGTAATGGTAAAAAAATTTAGTCAGAGAGAGGGGGGGGGAGGTTTGTTGCGTCCTAATATTTTTGCAGAGGTTTGTTGAGTCTTAATGTTATGGGAGATTATGAATTAGAATTTTTGCGAGACGAGACAGAGATAAATTTTTGAGAGGCGAGGCGAGGCGAGATATGCTCAATGTTCATTTCTCTCGAGCAATCTCGCAAGTGAAGCCGTAATAGTTAGTTATGATATAAGGACGAAAAGTTCAATTTTTTGGACGAATACGTGAAGTTGCTGGAAGAGGCGCAACCGAGTCCAGCAAACGTATGAGTCCGAAAATTCGATTGTAAGAAATTCTCAAAAATACTAATGAATTGTTTAATTTCAAATGTCAATCTGCCATTTATTTTAATTTAATTATATCAAAGTCTTTCAATTCACGAATTTTACACGCCGAAAAAACGATTTTCGTCTTAAGACAAAAAGTGTTACCTAAGCAACACAGCTAAAGATGGTATCTACTTTGATAAAAAAGTTAACTTTTTGTCTAAAATTAACCATAAAATGTCACTTTTTGACACATGAGAATATAAAATAATTATCTTAATGCAGATAAACAATAAATAGTGTATTCTAATCGTGTTAAAAGTCTCATTTAAAATTCTAATTGAATAGCTACCGATAGTCGCTGTCGTGATCATGAATTTCCGAGTGAATTTCCTTCTTTTACTTTCCGATACCTTAAGGTATTAAAGGAAAGTATTGTAATGGGACCGTCGATTGTGCGAACCTTGTGGAATAGAATTGAACGTTATGACAAGTGACACGCTCTATTGCTCGATTACAAGTCCTTGCGCTCGAAAATATTTAATAACTTCCGATCTAATAGAGACTTTACTTTATTGTAAAATGAATTTTATAGATAAGAGAATAAGAAATAAAATGATATTTTTTCCAATTAATTCAAGTTGGGGGCCAGAATGTTAAAACTATTTAAACAATTAAATTGTTATTATTTTTCATTTGTTCACAATAAAGAAATTTTTTTTAATACTCTTCGAAAGCTAACGTAATAAAGTGTAAAATAAAAAAAAACGACATTGATCCGATCAGTACAAGTGGAGATAATAAATTTCAAGTATGAGAAGATTGGAGAAAATCCAGCAAATTATCGAAAATTCATATGTGAATATTTTTGAAAAAAAAATTTTTTCAGCAAAATCCTGAAATACAGGTCAAGTAATTTTAAGAATATAGGATGTAAAATTTTTTTTAGACGATTCTAAAATGTCAAGTTTAAATTGGCGTGCGGTTTGTAAAAGAATGCCCATATCTGCGATTTGGAAAAAGAAAAAGTAGTAATTCAATATCCGCACTTTCCAGAACACCCGGTACTAAAGGGATTAATTATCGATAATTTATCATTGCAGACAATTTAATTAATGATTGTTGCACTAATGCATATAAAATGATACAAGTGATATGCATGGTGGTTGTAGATATAGGTATACCAATAAAGCACGCCTAATTAACAGTTTAAAACCACAAAATGGACGTTGAGAAATTATTTTTTAAAAAGCTCCTAAATAGTATCAATTTTAAAATAAAAAAAACATATCACGAATTAAATAATTGTAATTATTAATTTAGCAAAATAATTATTTCTTAATAAGTTACTTTCCAATTGGATATTTTTAGGAAGTAAAATATACACAGTGACCTTTTAGAAAACCTTATAAGGGAGAATTACATTCTACTTATACATTACAGCATTCTTCCAGGTGTGTGTGTGTGTTGATCGAACTGTTAAAATTACGCAACTCTTTATATTCAACTTTGTTTTTCTTTGCAAATTTAGTTTTCATCTATGCAATAATTTTATTAACAACAATTAATAATAATTGTACATAAATCTCTTGTGGAACTGTAAACCATTAATTTCTTTTAACTTAACAAAAGGTATGTGCAATATCCGGCAATATCTCTACTCTTTGTCTGTCGTCTCTGTATGCTTGTCTGTATATCCATCTGCCCATTCTTCCATTCCTAAATCATTCCTTCACCCATCCGTCTTCTCGTCCATTCTTTATTTCAAGAGACACAAATATCGTATTTTGGCCCCAGGAACTCACTGTAGAGAAATTTGTCGATTTTTTCAGGGACACGCTGTATATTCCAAACAATGATGTACAGTACATATACTGTTTAGTTCACCGATATTTACTGATAAGTGACTGTTGTAGAGTATTAGTTCACGAGATATTGACGATTAAATGCCGAAAATGACTGCATTTTAAAGGCTTGTAACTAAAAATTGATTAACTTTTTTGGATATTTCTTGAGATAGTTTGGAAGAGAATTTAGGGCTCTTTAATTTTAATTATGTGCAAAATTTTTGTATCTGTATCAGTTTATTAGATATTGGCGATTGAATGTACGCCGGTACTGAAGCGCTAAAAATGAGAATTTCAAAGGCTTGTAACTAAAGACCGTTTAACTTTTTTTGGATATTTCTTGAAAGAGTTTGGAAGAGAATTTTGGGCTCTTTAATTTTAATTATGTTCAAAAATTTTGTATCTGTGCCAGTACATTAGATATTGACGATTTTATGTAAGCCGGTACGGTAAGTCCGAGGTAAGCCTAAGCGCTGAAAGTGACTTGATTTCAAAGGGTTAAAGTATTAATTTATCTACCCTTGTATAGTTAAAGGATTTAATATTTGGTGTAGAAAAAAGCACACTTTAAGATCTGTTATAGAAAAAATGAAGTAAGTACGTCATAGCCACCCTGTATAATTTTTGTGATTTTCCAAGTAAACAATTGAATATTCAAATCTCGAATTTATATATTTTGACGTAATTAATGTAATTATAAAATTTATATTGTCTCATAATAAATATAGTCTGTCGAATGTAGATGAATGACCGTACGTGGGTGATTGTAAGACCTTGTCTACACAGCCTTTGTGATGAAAACATACGAAAGATAATGAATCTAAGAATTTTTTCATAGTCACGAATAACGTAATTAACTTTTATTCCATAAATAAATTTTAATATACGCTCACTCGAATGTTTCCACTTTCACCATTTTAAAATACGAAGAAAAGCTAAAGGTAAAAGGTGAGAATTAAAAAAAAAATGAAAAGTAGAGCAACTATCAAAACTTATTTAAATTTTAACACCGGGCGTGCTCACCCCTCGTTATCTAACCCCATTTAATTAAAATCCATACTTTTTTTCTATACTTAAAACAAAATCAATTCTCGATGGCACGCCACTGATAAACACACGAAATCTCATTTCGAGTGCATCATTTAAGATTTAAGAAGAACAATATCAAGTACGTTCATTATATCGAGCGTGTAAACATGTATTAAAATAGTACATTGACCGACCGGATGTACTTAAACACTAACCCCTTTACCCCCTGTTGCAACACACCCGCACTTCCGTTTTTAAGAGTTGTCCAAACAAAAATAACTCAAGTTTGCACCGAATTAGCAATTTACTCCTTGATGTCCAATTTATTAATTTTAAGAAATAAAATTTAATTTTAGATTTAAATTGTTAGGATAAAGATACTACCATCTCTTTGTCATTTAAACTCGACTGCAGAAAAATCTACGACTCCAACGCTCGGCTCGGTTGCATAAACGCGAATTATATTTTAATCCGAAAATTGGATTTATAATCCTTTGATATGACAACGTTACACACTAATATTAAAGTTTAACATATTTATTTATTAATTTATTGTGTAACGTTGCCAATATCTAAGGATTATAAATCTAATTCTCGGATTAAAATATAATTCGCCTTTATGCAACCGAGCGTAAGGACTTGAACTTCGGGCTCAAAGTAAAATTAAGCAACGTATAAGTCTTACAAATCTTATGGTTAAATTGAAAAAGACGATTGGGCACAAGTTACACGTGCAAATGATTTGAAGGGCATGGAAAGCCATTTGGAACTGGCATTAATGTATAATAGTTTAATAGCTGACGATTGCTGAAGTTAAAATTTTGCAGTGATTTAAAAAAGAAAACTTGGATGAGGCAATAATAGGACTTTTTATATAAAATAAAAAAACTAGTTTAATTTTCGGTTAAACCGGAAGTAAATTATAAAGTGTTGGGTATCATCAGATAGGCAATTTTACGATCTTGTAAAATATTGAAAAATATACAGGATGTTTCGTTTAAATTAAGAAAGTTTTTTTCATTTCCGGTTAAACCGGAAGTCAAAGTACAAAGTGTTTGGCACCATGTAACAGCTAATTGTACGACATTTTAAAATATTAAAAAATATAGAGGGTTTTGCTAAAAAGTTTTGATGTTTTTGTAATTTCCGGTTTAACCGAAAGCTTTTTATTAACCGAAAGTAGTGTGAAAAAATAGATATTTATAGCATTAATATATTTACCATTTTTCAAGTTTTTATTTTTATTAGAAAAGAAACGATAGATTTTTGAAATTTTGACATTCAAAAAATCGTAACTCCGGTTCTGCTCCATAAAAGTAAATAAAATAAGCGACGTTCGATAGAGAATTACGTTGTCTCTAACACATTCGAAAATAAAAAAATAGAAATGTTTTTTGGACTTCAGGGGACTCAAAACGTCGAGAAATTAAATAAATTAAATTTTTTTAGATGAAATCCACGAAAAAATAAAAGTTATATGTATTGATTAAATAATTTATTAAATAAGGATGGGGATGTTACAACCATCTATCTTCATTATACACACATTTTGTTATAATTAATTAATATCATTAATAATTATTTATAAATAAGTCAGAATAACAATTTCAAAAGTTTAATTTTAAAATACTTACCATTGGTGTAATGGTGGCGCCATCTATTTTACAATAGCGGAACTAATCAATAGTTGTTTAATAGGTATTAATTTAACAGTTTGACAGTATACGTAATATTTATTTGAGATAATACAAAATGTTTCTTTATTATTATTCGCAAAGATATTTGTCTCTGTTGTACTTTTTACCGTGTTCGCAAGAGTAAATAAAAGGATACAAGTATTTCGTGTTTCTGTAATATTGACAAATGTAGTAAAGACTGGGATTACTCCATAAATAGCTAGTTTCACCATGTTCAAAACAACTACCAACCGGATAATAAGAACAAATACCTTGACTAACATCACAAGCTTTACTCATAGTATCGTATCTATATCCACAAGAACAATGCGCTGGATATCTAAGTAAAGTAGTATTTACCACAACCGTACCATTTTCCACTGTACCATTTCCCGACGTGACATTAAATGGTACGCAGTAATAATATTTTTTACAATCGAACGGATCGGGAAATACTCCTTCAGTTCTACATTCAAATTCAAATTCTGGTTGATCGCACTCTTCGTTGAAACCGCTTACGCAAGATCCATTATTGCTCGAACAAGAGGAAAAAATATCACATTGTTCGAAATTTTCTATCAAGGAACCATTTTCGGCACGTTCGCAAATAACTCTTTGGCGACAAGACAAACAAAATTGTCCAGTTTGGTTGCAATACGTTGTGTTGTCTCCATGAGTAGTTGCTTCGATAAGCGTAGATGCGGCGGCGTTAATTAAAGTGGTGTAAAACTTAAAGAAAAATTTTAATTAATTGAAAATTAATTAATTTTACTTACTATTGCAATTAATAATGAAGATATAATTAAGTTCTTCATTTTTGATAAAATTTTTGAGTATGGGAAACAAATAGGTAACTTATATACGTTTGGGAAAGTGTTATCGTAAAGATTTAATACCTGAATCAATAATGTTATAAGATAGTCAGAAAAGTGTGTCGTAAATTTTCCTGGAATGTAAGATTTGTTTGTTAAGAAACAGGATAATTAAAAACTTATTGATGTTTATTGTTTAATGATTTAATTCCTAGATATAAAGATTGCTTATAGTATTAAAAATACGATAATAAATAGCTTCAAATTATTGCTATCGTTAAACAAACAGACTTGAGAATTGGCTTTCCACTTTCCATCCATTGAGTGAACATGCGCTAAATGGCAAAGCTTCTCCCATGGTTTGATCGATCAAATACTAGCGAAGGATGTGGAGAAATTACGCTCTGGAACATCAGCGAAAGACCTAAAGTAATTACATCTATGGAGTGCGTCCAACGTATTCTTGGCGGCCTTTTCATTGGCAGATATCTCCCAGGACCACGGTGTATGATAAAGAAGGTGAAGCAACAAGCCACATGTATTGCTAAATGGATAACAAATTACACCAGACTGTGCGAGTGAGACGCATTACCGGGTATCGTAGTGCTTCTCATGTTGATGCATAGAGCTAAATGAGCGGAATTAGCGCCCTCCAAGCTTGTAAATTGTTTTTATTTAAAATAAATAAACTCACTTTATTTTTGTTACTCGCGTAACCACTAGTACACCCAAGGGCAAAACATTTACTAGGACAAACCATTGTCCAAAAATAATACTAAATAAAAGGTAAATCACTTATTATAAAAGTTAAAACGCCTGCTCTCCATAAGATTCAATGCTAATATACAAAGCAATTCGGATAGCGTAGTCTGTCTCACTCTCGATTTCGCAGTTACGCTTTGTGGACAAACTATAACCACTTCGCGCTGTTTATGAGCATATTTCGTTGGGCCACCTTTTATATCTTGCACCACAGGATCTTATAACGTTATAAGTTTTAAGTCACTGTAATATCGACTTATCAAAGGCAATAAAAAACAACGGATGTGGCCATACGAAGAACTTTTTCGTGTCTGTCAAATATTATAGTTTTTTATTTTTTTTATTAAAACTATAGATTATTATAGATGAAATACATTAAAGAAAATTTTAAATTATAAACTTTTAAAGAAATGCACAAAAAAAAATACAACAGAAAAAAGTTCCTCGTATGGCTATATCCGTTGTTTTAAAACTGCTTTCATCCGGAATCGAACCTAGAATTTCTGCGTTTAAGCAGAATTTTTACACATAAATTGTCTGAAATACTAATTTCACTTTTTTTTAAACTTAGCATAAATAGAAATTCAAAATATACATTATTTTATATGTTCAGAAAGATAATTTTATCAGTTTTCAAAATATTAAAAAATATACAGGGTGCTTCATTTAAATTAAGAAATTTTATTCCGTTTCCGGTTAAACCGGAAGTCAAAATATAAAGTATTTGGTATCGTGTAATAGCTAATTTTACGATCTTTCATAATATTAAAAAATATACAGGGCGTTTTTAAAAATTTTGATATTTTTGTAATTTCCGGTTTAACTGGAAGCGTTTTGTTAATCTAAAATAGTGTCAAAAAATAGATATTCATTGGATTGATATAAATATCCAATTTCAAGTTTTTATTTATATTACAAAAACAATTAGAGATTATTGAAGTTTCGACATTCAAGAAATCATAACTCCGAATCCGCATTATACAAGTCTTTAAAAATTTAGAGTTCGATAGAGAATCACGTTGTCTATAACCTATTCAAATCTGTATAAATCGGCCGGACCAGTTTTTGAGAAAATCCATTTCAAAATTTTGACCTACTTTGGCCCCTAAAAGTTAGTCAATTTTGAAACAATTTTTAAAATCGACTTATTTAGGACGAAAGCCCTATATTTTGGCTGTACAATGCCGTGTAGAAGATTTTATAATAATAAATACCGGGCAAGTTATAAGGGAAAAACCACAAAATGGGACAATCGTTCTATTGACCTCCATTTTGAATAAAAAAAATTGAAATTTTTTTTTCTTTTGCTGGGGTTCAGATGTACTATCTTATAGTCAAGTAAAATTAAATTTGTCCCAAATTTGCAAATATGCGCCCAAAAAACACCTTATTTTTGGACACCCTGTATATATTTCTTATTATAGCTATCTTTGCCGATGAAATAATTTTAAAGTGGCTGAAACCAAATTTCATTAAAATCGGTTCTGTAGTTTTTGCTCTGGGGGGGGGGGGGGACATACATACAGTCAGCTTCACAATTATTGGGCACCCTGACTATACGCCAGGGTGGTTATTAGCCAAAAAACGACAAAAAGACAGAACCGGTTGTTGATTTATCACTTATTTTGGCAAAATAAAGTTACCACTCAGTTTAAGTAGGGGGTGTTATGATGGTTACATCTACAATTCGTGCTAAAATTATAGCATGGTGGCCAATAATTGTGAGGCTGACTGTACATACATCCTGACATTTTAGTTAAAAAAATCGAAAAATTTTTTTTTGCATTTTTAAAATCAGGGAACTTAAAACGTCGAGAAATGCAAAAAAAAATTTTTATTATTATATTATTTTTTTGTCTGGATTAACAACTTTTTCTTGGATTGGAAAAAGTTAAAACATATGACCTTGAAAGAGACTTTTAATTTATTTAATGGAATTTAAAAGATAAATTTAAGTTACTAAGCCGAGGTATTTAATAACGATGTTCTTCTTATCTATACGTATAGTTAAAAATAGGGCAAACTTGGAACAAAAGTGCTCTCCAGTAACGATAATATTTTTCGATTGTTTTGACCTTCCAAATTAATTTAGCTATCATAATAATAAATTGTTCTATAACCAATATGGCTTAACATGCCCTCAAAACAACTTCTTTTCTAAAAACTTTTACTGTACAACGAAGGCTGAGGTGCTAGAGGTAAAAGTTTGACAAAAAATGTGAGGCAAATTTTTTTTTCATAGGTACATTAACAATTTTTGCGGGCTGAGATATCTCGAAAACTATCAAGAGTATAGGTAGCAGAAGAGTGGCTAGAAAGAATCTTGTAGGAAATTTGATAAGCTTTCATTGTGCTAAGAATATTTTTTTATCTGGGACCCACCGTTTTCGAAATATAAGCGAAGACCAAAAAAGAAACGGAATCTTTACATCCCCCATCTTTTCCATGTTCTCTGTAAACCCTGCGTTGTTTCGACTGTTTGTTGCAGAATTGAAAATCCCATAAGACTGATTTTTTCAGTATTTAATAAAAGTAAAATTATGTACGCCCCCCCCCACCTGGGGGTCCCAGTCAAGTTGTGGATTTCTTACCACAGACTTTTTGACGCTTTCTCGCACTGGGAAGTCTATGGGGATGAATTTTACGACCTTTGGGATATACAATCAGAGAGTAATTGAATTTAATTGTTCCATTTTTAATCAAAAATTTATTTTTTTGTACTTGATGTCAATAACAGATAAAAGACAAGTGCATAATTGTGAGGATTTAATTTTAACATAATAATTATCTATTTCGAGTAAGTCTATATAACGTGTTTGAGGATTACAAAAAAGCATTTCAGCTTAGTTATTGCTATAGTCGAATAAAATTAAGCTGTGCTAAAGTGTTCAACACAATTTTTGTTACAATTAAAGGTAAAATTAAAAAATTATTTAAATTTAAGAGAAAAACTTCAATTTTTCTTCAAATTGTTGCATTAAAAAGCACAGGGAACTTGATGGTGCTTAAAGATCCACTTTAGAACTACTAGATCATCATCTAATCATGTAAATGCCAGTGATGAGTGCCCCAACGATTTTACTTTTAAACGGGACACTCTGTATCTTATTGTATGTCTGGATTTCGTTCTCGAAGACGACAATTTATGCCAAAAACAGACTAACTCTCGACGGATGCTGTTTTTCACAAAATTTTAACACTCTAGGTTAAGTAATCTCTAAGTTGGTCGCGGATGGATCTATGAGTTGGCAACTAAACGAGGGTAAAGAATAACTTCATAACGTGATGATAATGGAACCAATCGAAAGAGAATATTTTATTGAGTGCGATAACATCCAAAATTTGATAACTCAACCATTCTATTGATTTAAAATTTAAAAATAAAATTATGCAAATTTAACATAACCTCACTTGTAATAAAAAATAATTTAAAATGTAGGCAATTAAACTTACGCGGACCAAACGTTTATGAACGCACGGTATATCCATACTTATGTTTATCTTGTTTTTATTTTAATCAATTTTTAATATTATTGCAAAATTGATTCATGTATCTGGCACCAAAATTAGATGGAATTAGAGATTACATATTATAGTCTATTGTTGACGGTTATAAAATCAAATGGAATGTATTGATATCATTTTAATTAATTTTACCGAAATTTGGTACGGCGAAGTTATGGTTTATACAGCGCCTTTGGAAAAACACTCAACCCACGTGACCAATACTTGGTTAGACAACCATCATATTTCATTACGTTTGGTTGGTGGTTGCCTAGCAAACTGGTCACGTGGGTCACTCGGTCACTGTTTCTTAAATTAGAAAGCTTCTCGCTTCTCTTCTCTGCGCTTGCCGTCTCTCCAGTGAGCGACGTCAGATGCCATGACATTGTTTATAAAAGAAAATACAAACTTAAATTTTCTGATAGTGCCTTTAACCAAAGACTATACAACAGTGTAAGACTGACAAAGCTGTGACCAAAAATCCCCGCTAAAAAAGATGTCGCTATTCACTGCAAGGATTTTTGGAGTGAATAAGATATAGCTTGTCGAGGCGGGAGCAAAAGGGATAAAACAAGTTTACCCTTGGCGGAATTTTAAGCGATTTTGACCTTAAAAGCCTTTCACATTTTTTAATAGTGGTTTCGGTAGTCTCTTACTACAGTGTCCGCAAAAAAGTCTGCACCATATGGGATTTTTTTTTATTATTCGTGTTTTTCTTGGACTATTTTCCCATCTCTGAATTCCCCTTGGGAAATATTTTAACCGCAGTGGTTAAAACTATTAGCTGTATCCCTGTTTGTTCTGTTCTCGCCATGAATTAGATCAATTTCAATTTTGTCTGTCTTAGTAAGCATTGTTGATAGGAAAATTAAATAAATTTCATATTAGTTTAGTGTCAGGATATTTCGGGTAAATTTGGACATCATTTGGGACCTCTATCTGTCAGTTTTTATTTTAATTAAAATTCGCCGATATTTTTCTAAAATAAGTGACCATTGACTTCTACCGACCTGTTAGTCTGTTGGTATGTATGTGGTCATCCTCTACATTTTTTAAAAATTATTTGGAAATAAGTCGATTCCTCATGTATTTTCCTCATCTGTAGAGAGACTTCAAAATCCCTAAAGGAAACAATTTATGAGGTTATGACGATTCTTAAAACTTGCAACTTGATTTTTTAGTGCTCATCTCCAGAGCTCATTAAGGCTCGTATTTTTAGGCACTAAAAAGTTCCATTATAGGCAGGCAAATAGGCAGTAAACATTCAATTATAGGCAGCAAATAGGTACTTATAAAAACAAAAAAAGGCATGTGATTCAGGAATAAATAAATATTTATCTGAATATAATAATAGTATATTATCCTTTATCCTTTATTAGAATACTATACTTTATCCACGACTGCAAATATTATAAACCAAATATACATTGAATACGCGAGTAGTTAAAAAAAAGTTTTTTTTTATTTATTTTAAAAAATTAATTTTTTATGGAAATGTATTCAAAATTTTGTAGAATTCAAAAATGTAAAAATATATATGGTGTTGCATTTAAAAATCCAAAGTTTACCTCATTTCCGGCTAAATCGGAAGTGGAAGGATTTTCAAAAGTAGTTAAACAAATTGCAATTTATATGACTATAACTCACAGCAAATTTCATTTTGATACGTTGACAAATAACGGAGCTATAAAAGTTTTCCGATCACCTGTGTCGCCCGGTAAACCATTGAGTAATGTAATAGTCATTGAGTAATATGTATATTATTCAATGATTTGCAACTAGTGAGTAATGACACACATTACTGGTCAAAAATCATAGAGTAATGAACGTATTATTGGACGGTCGTGGATAAAAAGTTTTTCTAAATTTTCGAGAGTTATGGTTAAAGTTCTTGTATTGTGCGTCAAAACTTGCTTGTACGAGTATGCAGAAAACAAACGCTCTACGTCGTAGGAAGTCAGTGGAGCCCAATTAAAACTGGGAATTTCTGAAGCTTCCATTTTGTTTGATATGGCGTTTGTGTCTTTGAATAATATTTGACTGATTTGTCTCGTCAGCGTCAGCTATCTTAAAATTTTATACTTATTTGAAAGATAAATTAAAAATAATGAATGCGATAAGAATTAATTTTTCCGAGTAAAATTGTTATAATCGAGAAAAATAAAAAAATTTTTTACTTTGACTCAAAGACAAATATAAGTGGGGTTTAGGCACTGTCGTTACAAATAGGCACTAAATGTGTAAAATAGGCATTTTAGGTTATATGACATGCGGCTTAAAACAATTGCTAAATTGGGAAAGGACCTGTACTCGCATCAAAACAGGCAAATGCCTAACAAACCGAGCCTTACTAAAAATCAAATTTTTAAGTCTGTTTAAATGTTAGAAAGAATAAGAGACGATTATTACTTTATCATTTGATTTATTAATTACAAAATACCAGAATTACAATCACTAGGTGAAAAAGTTCAATTATCCGCATACGTAATTCCCTTTGTATTTTTTACCATTAGGGCACATATACAAATAAGGATATAACCCTTTATCCGTATCGTCATAGGCTGAACAAATATAATATAATACTGCATTACTTTTTACTGCTTTAGTATCTCCCGCATTTGTACAAACTCCAACCTCTGGAAGAGCAGGACATTGGTCTTTTTGTAAAGGTCTATCGCAGTAGGTCGTAAGTGGATTGTAAGAAAAACCAGATGGACATTCGGAGGATGTTGGAGTCTCTGTTGCTTTTCGTGTAGCATCAGTTTCAGGCGTACCTTCAGGTTTAGGTGTAGTTGCAGGTTCAGGTTCAGATGTTTCCTCAGGAAGACAAAAATGAAATTTTCTACAATCAGCAGGATCCGGATACATTCCGATTAATGATTTGCATTTGAATGGTTTACTGTTTCCACATAAGGGGGTTGGAGTAGCTGAACATTTGCCTTGATTACAAGTTGTCTTTTCAGGACAATCAGATTCTACAATAGTCCACTCCTTTCCACCAGCTGGTACACAGATATAAACTTTACCACAATTATTATTATCTTTACTGCAAATAGGTCCAGCCACTGTACAATTAATTGCAGGTGGGTCTGGGTCGGCATCAACTACACCACCTCCATTTAAATTATCGTAAATGCTACTGTGATAGTTGTATGCGAGCTGGAAAGGAATATGAGGAATGAAAAAACCATTAAAATAAATAAAAATAAAAGCAATAGACTTACCGCCAAAGGAGCAACACTCAAAAATAAAACAATTATTATAGATTTCATTCTGACGAATTATACCAAAATTTTAATAAAAATAATTATCCGACTTCTTTTATATTGTTGCATTGTACTATCAGAGATATTATCTACGTTTATCTTGTTTTTGATGTTTAAGTGATCCACTAAAAAATCGATTTTAATGAATTTTTGCGCATTATTTCAAATTATCCTTGACAGATATTAAATAATAGCACTGAAATGAGATGAAATTATAGATTACAACTTGTTGAAAGTTTATATCAAACGAAATGTATCGATATCAGTTTAATAGGGTATTTTCCAATTTTTTAAAATGTATCTAGAAAGTTACCTTATTGATAACGTAATCTCAAAACCACATTAAAGAAAAATTGCGACTGTAGGTTTTGCCAAAAAAATTATTTGAAATTCAAACTATAAAGTTTCCCGCATAAAAGCGGCATGACGTCACGAGTCGTAGCTGTCAATATTCGTCAATATTCAACTAATGAGTTCCAACATATTATAACCTTGATTACACATTAACTGACATTTAACACAAGTAACTAAGCAACAAAGTGATGGGTACGACCAGCTACGTCACTTCCGTTTTAATTTTCACTTTGAACCTGCAGCATTTAATGCTTTTACTAAAGCACTTTTTAATAAAACTTTTTTGATTGAAATATTTTTAGTGTGGCCAAGTCATTGATAATCGACTTTGCTATGCAATAACGCAGCAATAATCGATATTTAAAAAATTGGAAAATACCCTATTGATTTTATCTCGGATTTTAGCGAAATTTGGTATTGCTAAATTAAATATTGAGCAATTCGTTGGTTACATGACTGACATGAGCATTATTTAATTTTTTTAATTTATTGGTGGTCGCGTCGCGTTCAATGGAAAAAAAATTGTAAAAAAAATATGAAATGCAGCAGTTGGGTAAAAAAAATCACAGGGTGCTTATTTTTAAAATTTATGAAGAGAATTTTGGTGTTTAAATAGTTATGACTGCCCTCTATACAAATCCATCGTCGAAAATTGATTTGATTGTACATGGTGTTTTTTTGAGAAGAAGAAACTTCGTTATTTTCGGGTGACGAAAACTTGATTTATTTTAATAGTAACACTCTGTATATTTTTACATATTATTGTCGAGCATATTGTTGGCTTCATAGAGATATTTAATTTTTGTAATTTGGCCCTAAAGTTCAATGGAAAAAAAAATCAGATTGCAGCAGTTGGGTTTAACAATCACAGGGAGCTTATTTTTGAAATTTAAGAGCATATTTTTGGTGTTTAAATAACTATGACTGCCCTCTATACAAATCCAACGTCGAAAATTAATTTGATTGTACAGTCAGCCTCACAAGTAATGGCCACCCTGGCTATAAGCCTAGCACGAATTGTGGACACAACCATCATAACACCCCCTACTTAAATTGAGGGGTAACTTTATTTTGCCAACAATAGTAAATCAACAACCTCCCCTTCTTTCTTTTGTCGTTGTTGCACAGTAGGTATAATAATATGCTACGCATACAGTAGTGCCGACGTGCAAAAATTGTGTCGCTAATATTGTTTTGCGCATGCGTGAATTTGTACTATCCGTTAAATGGCGGGTTATTGTTGAATACAGTGCACATTCAATATTGTCACCTATGATAAAAGAAACCAGGCAACTATTTTTTATAAATTTTATGTCGACATGAACGAGCATGAATGACAAATCGAATGTGCACGTTATTACATTTTTTATAAATTAAATATTTTTTATTTGCATCAAAAACCGAAACGGAAGGTACCTTGTACTAATGAAACATGATTTCAATACATTCAGATACTTATTTATGCTACCCTTTACAAATAGATATAAAAATAACAGTGACAGCTGACAGAACCTATAAAAATAATTTTGAATTTACGCGCGCTTATGTACTTCATACTATCCGATTAATGGCGGACGGTGTTCAAGGTCACTGATTTTGGCGACCAATACAATGGTAACCATGGCGTTGTCAGTGGTTGTTGGCTAATAAACACCCTGGCGTATAGCCAGAGTGGCCAATAATTGCGAGGCTGACTGTACAGACTATTTTTTGACAGAAGAGTAAACTTCGTTATTTTAGAGTGACGAAAACTTGAATTTTAAAGGTGAACTACTTTGAAGGTATATTTTACTTTAATTATGTTTTAAATTGTGTTTGGCCTTAGGCATATAAACTATATATTTGTCAAACTATTGGTTAGTCCACGTGTCGGGATATAAATCCGCCAGTCTCTTCTTTGTTTTTCTGTATGTCTTTAGTACTGTTAGGAAGTTAATCTGTAGGTCTTTTAGCCACCTGGTGACGAAGTCTGTCGGTTTTTCCATAAATTGGACCTGTCAGTTTATCGGTCTGTATAGCTGTCTTATTTTCAGAAAATTAATCTGCAAATTTTTCAGCTCCCGAGTCACTCAGGGAGTTAACCTGTTGCGCTCTGCGCTCACCGACTGTTGAACTATCGTCTTCTTGGTTTATCGATCTCTCGTTCCCTCGGTCCGTTGGTTTGTCGATTTAACATCCTTTCAGTTTGTGGGTCTTTACTCTGTTCCTTTGTTGACTTGTCTGATATCTTTTCGGCTTATCAGGCTGCTGATATGTCCTTTTTATTGGTTCTTCTGTCTGTGGGTCTGTAGTTCTCGTGTCCGTTTCTCGGTCTGAAATTTAATTAAACTTGCAGTTTAATAAACGGAATGAATAGTACAAAACATTTTTTGTGTTTAGTGTTAAAATGTGGTGGCTGACGCCTATAATATGGTTACAAATTTTAAATTTACAATTGGCAACAGCATCGGAAGGAATTTTATATCCGAGAGCTTCCGAAACTAGAGAAACCAAGTCTCTCGATGGACTTTGGAATTTTGTTAAAGAGCCTGCTATGAAATCGAAGCTTGGATTTAAACAACAATGGTACAAAACAGGCTTAGCAAAGGTAACTAGATGAAAAAGCGAAAACTATGACACATTTTGTAATTTTAAACTTTGTTGTGCTAGCTTTCTGAAGTTGAAGTCGATTTAATGCCAGTTCCTTCAAGTTACAATGACATAACTCAAGATATAACTGTTCGAGATCACGTTGGAATTGTTTGGTACGACAGAGATTTTTTTGTACCAACCTCTTGGGCCTCCAATAATAGGGTTTGGTTAAGATTTTCGTCAGTATCATACTCTGCAGAAGTGGTAAGTATAAAATTTATTTAAAAACAAAACTGTTTCCATTAAAACGATTTTATAGTGGATAAATGGTAGATCTGTAATGATCCACGAAATGGGCCATTTGCCTTTTCAAAAAGAAGTTACTTCCTTTCTTAATTTTGGACAAATTAATAGAGTTAGTGTCATGTGCGACAATACTTTATCTGATTATACTGTACCTCAAGGGAAAGTTGCGTATACAGAAACGTAAGTTGAAGTTTCAAATATTGAAATTAGGAATGGCCCACCACTGTTGTGTGACATCATAGGCCACGCCTCTGGTTTAAGATTAAAAAATTCAAAAATTAAATTTCCCGCTAAAACAGTTGTAAGAGGAGTGATTCTTGTTTTGTAAAGGCGGAGCTTATGACGTCACAAAAAGTGGTGGGAGCCTTTTTAAGTCTTTAATTTCTCACTACTTGAATACGGACATGCTAATTTTTGTTATTTTAGAGAAAATGGAAATAGACCCATCCAAAGTTACACTTTTGATTTCTTCAACTACGCTGGTATTCACAGACCAGTAACTTTGTATACAACACCACTAATTTACATAGACGACCTAACCGTAAATACAGACATTATTGATGGCTTAGGTAATTTGAACAAAAAAATAAAAAAATAACCTCACTTTTCCAATTTAGGATACATCGAATATGAAATATCATCTGTTGGAAGCGAGGAAAAAGTATCGCACTATGTTACTTTACTTGATAAAGATGGCGAGGAAGTGGCCGCTTCGAGAAGTGTTGGAAAAGGTGTTTTAAAAGTACATGCACCTCACTTATGGTGGCCTTACTTAATGGATAAAGATCCTGGTTACCTATACACTCTTCGAGCTAAACTTTTGGACGACAAAGGACAAGTTTTGGATGTGTACAGACTACCGATTGGTATAAGAACAATATCGTGGACAAACACAGCAATGTTAATCAACAACCGTCCGATCTATATGCACGGATTTGGACGTCACGAAGATGCCGATATTAGAGGAAAAGGATTAGATTTGCCAACTATTATTAGAGATCACAATTTAATCAAGTGGGTAGGAGGAAATGCTTACAGAACTACACATTATCCGTACGCCGAAGAAATCATGGATTTGGCCGATGAATTAGGAATTATGATTATTGACGAATGTCCGAGCGTCGACACAGAGTAAAAATTGCAAAGCTTGCTTTAATTAAGGTTCATTTGGTATTTTTTAGATTATTTTCCGACCGTTTATTGCAAAAACATAAAGACTCGCTTACGGAACTTTTCAATCGTGATAAAAATCGTCCTAGTGTTATTATGTGGTCGATCGCTAACGAACCAAGAACTCAAACCGATGCAGCTGGTCGATATTTTAGGTGAGCTTAATTAGTCCATCTGCATTACTCGGGGAATAATTGTCAGAAGGATAAATTTTGGCACAATTGTGCAACTTTTTTTCACCGACTGTTTGGACAAAGTCATGACTTGTTGATCATTTGTCACAGCAGGTACGAGCTCTGAGAGCGCGGTTATTGTCACCACAAAGACACTCTTCTCAGTTTTTTTGAGTACCAGATGCAGCGAAGCTGCTCAACTCTAGGACTTTTCTCATGTTGTTGAGAACTGTTACTAAAAGATTTGCGCAAAAATTCAACCTTTTGGCGATATTCCAATTTGAGCCAAAATGATTGGCCTAATTTTCTTATTTTTAGCTCGGTGGCCCAACATATCAAAAGTTTAGATAGAACCCGCCCAGTGACCATAGCCATTGCTAGCAGTGTTAAAGAAGACAAGGCTGTAAGATGCGAAATTTAAAAAAATTAAGATTTTTTAACAAAAATAAATTCTAGGGTGAACATCTCGATATTATTAGTTTTAATAGATACAATGCGTGGTACTCAAACTCGGGACAGTTAGATTTGATCGTTAACCAAGTCATCTCTGAAGCTAGATCGTGGCATGAAAAATATAACAAACCGGTTATAATGGCCGAATATGGAGCGGATACAATGCCCGGCCTTCATATAGTACGTTTTCGACTGTTTTTAAAACCCTTATCGACTATACGATCTTTTTACAGTCCCCACAATACATTTGGTCGGAAGAATTTCAAGTTACGCTCTTATCTAAACATTTCAAGGCTTTTGATATAATGCGTAAAGAGGGCTGGTTTATAGGTGAATTTATATGGAATTTTGCAGATTTTAAAACTAATCAAGGTAATATGACATTAAGTGGCGCTGCCGTCGATGTTAGGTAATATGTTGTGATTGGTTTCGTTTCCCGCCAATTTTAAATTTTGTGTCAGAATTTCAACATTGATGGTAGCGACATCTGGATTTCGAGAGCTCTTGATTAATAAGAGTGTTTTAAACTTTTTAATTCACTGATAAATTTTTAGGTTATACTCGAGTTGGCGGCAATAAAAAGGGCATCTTTACACGTGATAGACAACCCAAAGCGAGCGCCCATCATCTTCGCAAAAGATACTTCCATTTAGCACATGAGTTGCATAATGCTACTATACCTAGTGATCTTTTCGAGTATATTGCACTAAATCAACCTTACCATGACGAACTGTGATATTTTACCGGATTCTATATTTTTGAACATACTGCAAAACAAATCTATGATGGCGAACGGTAGGGATGAGTTCGCGGAGATTTGGCCACGCCCCTTCGGCCACAAATTTAGGTATTTGCGCATTCTCACCGCTCGCCAACATAAATCTGTCTTGCAGTAGGTACTATTAACAAATTGTATACTTACAGCCATGGAAGTCTCTTTTAAGACTGTTTAACTGTCTTAAAAGAGAGAATTCCATGATAAACTTTTATTTTTGTTGTGTTCAAAAAATAAAAACAGTGGTTTTCTAAAGCCCAAACGTTCGTATAGATATTTTTTTCTATTTAGGTACTCAAAACCGCTCTTTAACGTACTGTTTTAGTGTTTCCATTTCAAAACAACTTCGTCTGCGTTGATTGTTCGTACTTTACAGCACTATAAAGCTGAGAACATAAAACATCCGGAAGGAGGGTTAGCAAGAGAAATTGCGACGGACATTTTAGAAGCCTATGGATGACTCATTCATTCCGTCAAATTTACATTATTATTTGCTGTCGTGATCTTTCCTTATAAGTGGAAGTATATAAGCAACTATTTCTATTGAAGAAATTGACCGGAAATCGCTATATTTAAAAGTTCATTGCGATCCATATTATTAGCTTCCTGATAGAGTAGGGGGTATTTCTTTATTCAATGCTATAAAGTCCTACAAAGTCCTACCGATTTAATAAATTGTAACTAGAGATGTTACTGCATCAGGAAACAATAGCTCTGTTCGTTCGACTTGCACTAGTTGCTCGGAGCAGTCCGTAAACCAACGACTGAAGACTTTATTCTGTATTCTTCATTCTCATTAGTTCACTAACGGTTCGGAGTAACTAGTGCAAGTCAAACGAACAGAGCTAATGAAAACTGTACACTTGAGTACTGTCATTGTCTATCTGACAGTCACTTGTCAAATTTGGCTGTTGAAACACTTTTAACTCGTAGTGTACCTCTTGAAAGCTATTGCAGTACTGACCACGCCCTCTCAACTAGCAGTTTTGCTTGGTGGAGCTGTAACTAAATTCTTAAGGCGTTTTGGGCGTTTTAAAAGTTATAAAAAACTATAAAAAAAATGTTGCTTAATTATTTGATTTATTAATTAATATCAATATTAATTTCAAATATAATGAAAGTCGAGGAATAAATGTAAAAAGTTAAATTATGAGCATGTATAATTAGCTCTGTAAGTTTTGCCATTAGGGCACATGTACAAATGGGGATATAACGATTTATCCGTATTGTCATAATTTGAACATATGTGATATAACGTAGGATTACTTTTTACTATTCCAGTATCTCCTATATTTTCACAAGTTCCAACTTCGGATGGCACAGGACAATTTTCGCCTTGTAAAACTCTGTCGCAATAAGTAGATCTTGGATTGTAAGAAAAACCGGATGGACATTGTGCTGGTGTTGATTTTGGTTTTGCGATTAGTGAGTTTGGGGTCTCTTCGTTAGGAAGACAGAAATGAAATTTTCTACAATCAGCAGGATCCGGATACATTCCAACTAATGATTTGCATTTAAATTCTTTATTGTTTCCACATAAGAGTGATGGAGTAGCTGAACATTTGCCTTGATTACAAGTTAAATCTTCAGGACAATCTGATTCCACAATGGTCCACTCCGTTCCACCAGCTGGTATACAGATATAAACTGTACCACATTTATTTTTATCTTTACTGCACGTAGCTCCAGCTACCGTACAATTAATTGGAGGTGGGTCGGCATAAACTATACGACCTCCAATTAAATTATCATAAACGCTAGTTTGATAGTTGTGTGCGAGCTGGAAAGGAAAATAAGGAATAAAAAAACAAAACAAAAATAGAAGCAATAGACTCACTGCCAAAGGCGCAACGCCCAAAAATAAAACAATCAACAACTTCATTTTGTTGAACCTTGCGAGAACTTGGATTATACTAGTTATTATCCAATTTTATTTGCAAAATTATTTTATATAGGTAGTAGGTATTGCGCCAACATATTGCGTTTATCTTCATTTTTATTGCACTAATCGTTTCTAATATCACAAGTGGTGTAATTTTCTTTTGCCTTTTCCTTATTGCACAAAATCTGAATAGATGATAAATACGTAACTTATTTTGTCATAATGCTTGAGTTTAATTTTTATAGGAGATATTTTTTTCTCATAGCAAAATAAGTATCCCTGTAAAATTTTAACCTGATCGGAAAACCCTAAGACGTGCCTCAACGGTCTTGACGGGACGGGAAATTTTCAAAAAATATGTGAATAAAAGTGTTTGAACAAACTTTAAGAGTATATTCTTTATTTACTTAAAATTAGGCTACCCGTATTGATTTTTCCTCAATTTCAATTTTTAAAGGGCCTTGGAGCCTCTGAAAGGGCCTCCCAGAACACTTTTTTTCAAATATTTTAGAAAACCCTTGACCGATTTTAATAAAATTTGATATAAGATCTAATCAAGTGCATTGTCCTAAATCTTAATTTTGTAAAAGACGCTAGAGGGAGCTCGGTGGTCGTTTTTCTGCAGTAACATTTTTGTTTGCTAGATTTTTTTTTACATTAAACGTATAGTTTATTTCTACTAGATTATAAACGCGCACTACGCGCCCTACCTTCTCTCTGTCTGTTTATCTCCTCTGTCATCTCATTTCATCTGTCATCTCCTTTTATGTGTCAGTCTCAACTGTAATATAATTTCATCTATCAATCTCAATTGTCATCTCATTTAATGACCCCCTGACATATGAAATGACTGCTGAAATGGCATATTATATGACAAATGACCCCCCCCCCCCCCAATGGTCACTGATTAACATTTGACATATAGTACCTTTGGTGACAGATTACCCCCACTCTTCATCTCTCTAAACCAATCCTGACATATAAAAAGAAAGATAAAATTGACATAAGGTGTGAAATGAAGACATTGACGTTTATGGTAACTATGATAACAGATTGACATTTGACACATGGTAACTATCACCACTATTTTCACTCATCATTTCTCTAAACCAATTTCTATCCTACTTCCCCCACTCACTATATCTCTATATCTTTTGAAAACTCTATCTCTTTCGGACCTTAATGCGAATTTCCGACGATACATGTGTTTTTTAATGTGTGGATAAAAAAAAAGTATTTTTGTATTTTTTGTGCTTAATTTTTAGGACACCCTGTATTGCGATTTTTGTCTACAATAATATACAAAATAATCAGAATGTATTAGAAATGTTAAAAATAGATAGATAATAAATAAAAAAAAAAAAAAAAATCTACTAATTGCAGATTTTCAATTAAGATAATTTCTAAGCCATTAAGTCAATTAATAATCAATTCAATAACATAATTTTGTCGCAACATTTTCGTAATATTAATAAACACTCTAATAAATATAATCTAAAATAATAAAAAATAATTTCAAAAAAATAAAAAAATTTATATAAGGATGTCGTTAATGATTAAAATTTAAAATTAAATATTGATCAAATCAATTGAAGACACCTCTGCCTTCACCTATAAATTAATTTATTGTTAGTGCTTAAATAAAGTTTTGAATTCTCTTCTTTAAAAATGAATTTATTATTTAACTTAGCTTCTGTTATATTATTATTATCAGTAAGTAATTTTTGTTGTCGATAGTAAGGTTAGAAATTCGAACTATTGTCAAAACAAAATGGCGTTAAATCGTCAAGTTAAACAAATGATGCTAGTCTAATGCCTTCTAGATCAAAATAAACTTTTTTTAAGTGTACAAGACTCGTATAAGCACATAAGCCATTTAATATTAAGGCTATTAAGGTCAATTTAACCTAACTTTCTAATTTTTTGCTGTAGATTTATTCGACAGAAGCGTTCAATTGTACCAAATCGGGAACATTTTGTAGCAATCGCCAAGACGACTGTAACAAAGTACAGATTTGCATACCGTCCAGTTCGAACACATGGACTTCGATCGAATACGATTGTGAAGATGGCGAAAACTGCTACGACGGCCAATGTACAACCGATCCAAATCCAAATTGCGTTTACGAAAAGACGCCATTTGAATGTACGGCTCTTTCGGGAATGTATCCGGATCCTGGCTCTTGTAAAAAGTTTCACATTTGCCTAGGGAATGATGTCGAAAGCGATGTTAAGCAGTGTGACGTTAATTGTGAAGATGGTTACGGTTATAATCCTGAAACTACTTATTGCGACGTGACTCTTAATGATAATCAATGTTCTAAGGAAAATCAGCTTGTTCCCGTTTGTAAGGCGGTTGGCGAAACTGACGCTTTAGAGAGTAATCCTGTACTTTATTACATATGTTTACCTCATCAAATCGATAGTTCTGTTTTATATCCGTATATTTATATGTGTCCTTATGGAAGAAGGTACATAGGCAATTATTTATGTAGCGATGATGTAGAAACTACTCCTGCTCCTTATGTTTATAATGAAACATACATAAATAATTCCTCAATTTAATAAATATGGTATTAAGTATTGAGATTTTTTTATAACCAGATGTATGATGTGTTGCCTACCTTCACATGTCATTGATTAAACATCGCAATTAGAGCTTTAAGTGGATTTTAAAAATACGTGCCGTTGGTTTACTGTAAAGGTATTGCTACTGTTCGATTCTAAATTTAAGAGCGCAATTTTCCACACTTGAAATTTTTTAAAAATAATTATATAAAAGTTGATAAAGCTGAAGTCCAACTTAGTTCAAAAATTAAAAAGTATTCAACTCCACCTTTAGATTTTTTAATTAAGGGTTGTTCAATATTCAATGTGCAGCCTACGATTGGAGGGCCAAGGCGGGGCTTCACAAACTGTAACGGGACTCTTTTCTTCACTGTAGTTTTAAAATGAAATTTAAAAAAACTAACATTCAATTATTTTCCAAAATTACGTAATTTTAATGCTGTTAGATAGAGATTAAAACTGATGCTTTATTGGCGTCAGGGTGTTGGTAGTATTATTTTTCTTATGTTGTCGCTGGTCCCAAATTTATAAAATAAAATAAAAAATAATTTTTTTATGCATCACTCACTCGAATGATTACGTCACTCGGTCGCTTTGCTCCCTCGTGTCAACACTTCTTTATTCTGCGTGAGTAATGAGGGACTTGATTCTTTTGTTGGATAATATACTATTTTTATTTTTTTTATTTTATTACAAGTGTCACGCATCGGCTTTCGCCATCAGCTGTGAAGATTTGATAACAGTATACGATAAAGTTTAATACTATTTTTTCTTTTCATTGTACAATTATTAATTTGCTATAAACATTTCAAGAGAAATATCCTTAATTCCATCCAATAAAATTTAAATTTCCAAAATCTGAAATTGCTTGGGATTGATAAAAATAATTTCATTAAATATAACTCTTGACTTGTTCAATTAATTTTTAATAAAAAAATGTGACGTCTGTCATTTATAAAAATTTTATTATGTAAAAAAATATATACAGAGTTTACCAAAAATAAGTGCTTTAAAAAAATAGTCTATAAATTCGTACAACGGCATTTTTAAAAATTTTATACACAACTTAAATATTTCAACTGGTACCTAATCACAATTTAAACTTAGATTTAACAAAATTTTATTATTGATAAAGTTCTTGTGCATACCTCCAATCAGACCACCAAGTTGGATCGTAGTCGGTGCCATAGCGAGCGTCTTCCGTTTGAATGGATGTAGAACAAATTGGGGCAGTTTCAAGGGAAACTGTTGAATTATTATTATTAGCGAGTTGTGCTGGAGAATCTTCAAGAGTTGAAGTCGGCAATTTTAATAAATCCTTGAGGATTTCATCTATTTGATTACGTTTTTGAGTGTTCTCTTCCTCATCAGACCACCAGAATTGATTGCTGTCGCTAATGTTGAAAATTTCTTCCACTTGCGTGGAACTAATTGGAGCAGTTTCAATTGAACCGTTGAATTGGATTGGATAATGTCCAACTGTTACGTTTGGCACATTTGGAATTTTTAAAAACTCTTCTAAAACGTTATCAACTTGTGGTGTTGATGGTGCTTCCACGTAGTTTGTCGTTGCATTATAAGTCAAAAAACATGCACTCTCTTGAAGAACTTGACACGGATAACTAAACACATGAGTAGGCTCATAAACTGCTATATCTGGCACTGTATTCGGACGCACTTTTGTTTCTGATGTTGGTTGGGATTGAGAAGAGTTTGAGACCATTGGTACGTCACAGTTGTTGTCGATTTCGGCGTTATTTAATAAAGTAGCATCTTGCAGTTTTTGGACCACTTTGTTCTTTTTCTGTCTTATTCTGCGATTTTGAAACCAGGTTGTGATACTCTTTTCAGACAAATTAAGCTTTTTGGATAACTGATATTTTTCCGCAGTCTTCACGTATTGTTTTTTGGCGAAAAACGTTTCCAGCTCGTACGTTTGGTAACCAGAAATGGCCGTTCTAAAACGTTTCTTATCTCTCGATTTACCAACTAGAAAATTGAAATTGAAAATTAGTTTTATTAGTTTTATTTAATTAAAAAAGGCTTACCTTTAGTTTTAGCTGAGATAGTTGCAGGTGGAATATTTTCTTTATTTGCAGTATTAGCCATCTTGGTTATTAATGTCGGTTTAACGTTTTATTCAAAAGTGAATTCGAAAAAAGTTTAAACAATTTTGTTAAAGTTTGGCTCTTATATGGAGAGAGAGAGGGTTGGTTTCAGTAAGTGGTAGGGGTGGTATATTTGTTAGAAACAATTTTGCACTAAAGTCAACTTTTTCAGGTGAAATGTGGCGTAATGGATTTGTTTACAACAATATTTTCTTAGTAGCAAAACTTACTAAGAACTTCTTCTTATTTTCTCTTGAGATTCTGGAAGAAATCGAATGGAGAGCCTGTTTATTTTTTTTTAATTGCCTATCTACAATCTACGTGTTGGAAGAATACCTCAATTAATTAAATTATTAAATTAATTAAATTTTTACACATTCAAAAATGTTATTTTGTTCTTAATTTTCTGTGTAGGTATTGTATAATTTCTTCTTATTTTGTCTTGTCTTCGTATCTATTATGCGTTTTAGTTCTTTTAAGTGGCTAATAATGCGGTGTTGTTTACTACCAATTTTTTTCTTATTAAAAGAAGACTTGAAGTAAATTAAAAAAAAATGTTGATTTTTATACACAGGGTATTTCAAATTAATTAGGTGTTGTATGGATAATGATGTGGTCTTTATTTGTGTAGCAATTTATTTTTTTGAAATATTAGGCTAGGAACGTTTTCTCACGTCTCTTTAACTAATTTTGTTCCAATATTTGAAGTCCGCTGAATCCAAAAATTGCGGTTACCAAAGCGAAATTTTAACCGCGGAAGCGCGATATTCAAGATATGGCCGCTAGGATGTCCTCTTCATTATTTATGACTTATTTGGATGGAATAATTATTATTGAAACTATAGAAAAACTATTTTTATTAAATTGGCTATACAACTTGGTGGTCTACAATTTTTATTAGACGTAAAATTACCATAACATTGCTTCTTAAGGAACTAAAGCCAGCTAAAGACACCGTGTGCGTAAAAATCGTCGTAGGTATAATTTGGTATAATAGATCTGTTTGCTCTTTTTATTTATTTTATTTTTATGACAAATATTTTTATTAGCTCGAATAGGTAATTTCATGGTGTTCAATTTTTATTGGAAGTAAAATTATCGTAAAATCGCTCTTAAAGGATCTAGAGAGTCGGGCATCGTCACTTCTCAAAATTTCTCAAAATTTAATTTTCCTAAAAAAACACTTTTTGAAAAAGTGAGAAATTCTTCATATTTTTAATTTTAAAAATATTTTACCTATCGAGAAACAATTTATACATTTTGGAAAAACATAAAGTCGGGGTTTTATTGGAAAAATGTTGGTCGTAAACAAAATCATTTGCTCAGGACTCGAGGAAATACACAATGAGTTTAAAATTCGGAGACGGGATCAAAATAAGAAGAATTATTTATACAATAGATAAGTATTTATTATACAATACTAAATTAGTAATTATTTATTATAAAAAAGCATAAGGTAACGTGTTCACGATTTGACAAAATTGGTTCAAAATATATCAAAATAATATCTAACTTATACTGCTCTTGAAGGATTTAAAAAAATATCAGTCTCGCATTTATCCACACAGCAGAATATTTCCTATTAAAAACCTCGACTTTCTTTTCAAAAATTAATTTTTATTTTTTTAGAAAAATATTTTTAAAGTAAAAAAATAATTGCATTTTTACAAGGTGCTTCAAAAATGTCTCCCTAAGTCCAGGCCAAATGCGAGCGTATTTTGCTGATATTTCAAAATTGGATTGAAATATCAAGATTTCTGTGACATCTGAGAATGATCTTTTTAAAATAGTTTCCCAAGTTGCAAAAACGACAGGAGCCGATCTTTAATAAAAAGTCCATTTCAAAATTTTGACTAAATTTGCCCTTTTAAGCTTGGCAATTTTGAAACAATTTAAAAAATCCATTATTAGCCCAGTGGTCAGGTCGTTAAAAGAGAGGATATTCTTGATGCTATCATGAATGAATGTTGCTTCATTGGTATACAGTGTGTTTTTCTACATTAATGAAACTATGTTTTACTAAATATTCAAACTTTTAAAGCGCTGTAACTTGAAAACAAATAAAAATACAACTTTCGGGCTTTATCGTCTTCTATTTACATGTAAAATGGCGTTTGATGCGTACCTTTCGACTCACCCTGTATATTATATGCCACCTATTGTGGTCTTATTTGTAATTTTTTATGCAGATTATATCTAACATATGGCATATACTTTAGGAAAATTTTTGTGCTTATAAGCTCTGTATTTTTGGGCAACTATGAGGTTTAGACAAACATGTTATAGCAGTAAGTTGTATCAAATTTAGTGCTCTACAAAAAAGGTTAGAATAATCTTTTTTGTAGAACGCACTAGTAAAGAGTTATCGAGCAAAAACCGAAAAGTGACACATAAGTGGTCTTACTGAAGTTTACTTACTATTTGTTACGTAAAATATATTTGACAACTGAGCTATACAATTTAAGGTGGCTCTTATTTTGGGTGTTTTCGAATTTACCCCCCCCCCCTAAAAAGTTTCGAAATGGATAGTAGTGTAGTCAACGAACCAAAATTTATCCTGATTTTCTTGACTTTTTTGTAACAGCGAGTTTTTTTTTTAATCGGTCGAAACCATTTCTGGGAGTTTGTGTATAAAATGTCTCAACCCATTTTATACACAAACTCTCAGGAATGGTTTCGACCAAAACTCGCTGTTACAAAAAAAACCCGAAAATCAAGATAAATTTTGGTTCGTTGACTACACTATAGATAAAAATCGTGTAAAATTTTCAGCTCGATATCTCAACGTTTAGTAGTGCCGCACGAGCCATCTATTTTTCCCATTTAAATTTTAAATAACACGGGAAACGTATGGAAAATTAGTGTGAGTTTATAAATGTGTAGTCTTTCAATTTAAAAAGGTTTTTGACCTGCAACTTAATTTTTTCAAATTTTTTCGAGAACCCCAAAACACTTTATTGTTGTTAAATCATGTTTTTAGGCGCTTAACTCTTAGGTATGTCAAAATAGAGAGCAGGAACCATCAGTCATAAATACCACCGACCAAGCGGTATTTTTGCTACCTAATTAACCCATTTCTACATCTTCGCTGTAAGTATTATTGTAAGCTGTAAGCATGTAAGTATTATTGAAAAAATTGAGTTCGAGTTTTAAAATTTTGCTTTTTCTCAACATCTCGGAAAATATGAACGCAACAACAAAAAAGTTAAATTAAATTTTTTGGAAGAGGATATTTAAAGAAGAATAATAATTTTTGAATAAAAATATCACTTAACGAAATAGAAATTACAAATTTGGATTGCAAATAATTAAATATAATAATAATTACTTAATTAGTTAGCTACAACATAAGTTTTCAGAAGTTTTCAAAAATGTTAGAAGGCCTTATAGGTATTTCTACTAAGAAAATGTTGTTGTAAACAAAACTATTAACCCATATTTCACCAGAAATGTTTGACTTCGGCACAAAATTGTTACAAAAAATAATACCTCTACTGCCAGTTAATAAAACAATATATTTATATTATTATGCCAAAATTCAACATGGCGCCCATAAGGAAATCAGAAGTTATCTATTAAAACATAGACATCTAGTAGGCTTAGAAAAAGTTCCATGCGTTTAATTGGTAGCCCGTGTCAAGTTATGTAAACCCAGGGCCGGATCAAAGAACGTTGGAGCCTGAAGCGCTAATTATTTTCGGGCCCCTACAAGAATACACTGCAGTCCACAAAATAAATGTTTATTTATAGTCTAGTCAACGAATGAGATATACAAGAGAACATGGAAGAGAGCGAATTTTTTTAAAGGAATGTATTTGGATTAGCTAGGAGGTACTCTAGTTACATGACTAAAAGAAGAAGGAAAGTAAAAAGATCATATTTTAGGGAATTCGCGCTTATATCGCGTAAACGGTGGATCCTGGGAAAAATTTACTGTTAGAAAAATGAACGCTTATCACATTTCCTACAAGATTGTTCCTATTCATTTTTTTTCTATTTCTTATAGTTTTCGAGATATCTTTGAAATTGTGGGTTATAGAGAACATGGAACGGATGGGGGTGGAAAGGTCTCGTTTTTGGGGTCTCCGCTTATATTTCGAAAACGGTGGGTCTTAGAGAAAAAATTATTCTTAGCACAATAAAAGCTAATCAAATTTCCTAAAAGATTCTTTCTATTCATTCTTTCTCTATTCCTTATAATTTTCGAGATATCCTCCCGCAAAAACGGTTAATGTATGAAAAAAATTTTTACTTCACGTTTATAACCACACTTTTGCCTCTAGCACATCAACTCAGCGTTATACCGTAAAAGATGGTAAAAGTCTTCAGAAAAGAAGTTGTAAAGCATTCAACTTTCTTTACTATTAATACATGAGGACTTCTAGATTTCTTTACTGCAAAGTTTTTAATGATACAATCCTATCAACATTGTCTATCTCTGTCTTACTACTTTCGATTGTATTATATCTCACTCGCTTTGTAAGCGCTGTTGTCACATAAATAAAAACGACCTTTTTCAGTTAAAGCATTTTTAAAAATTATTTTTGGGCTTAATTTACGAGTTATAGAAAAATGAAAAAAGCGGAATTGATCGCTTTTATTTGCTCTATACGTTGGTATTATCAAAAGTTAAAAATTCAGATATACAGTCTAATTCCCTATAGTAACCTATATTCAATTTTAGTGACAGTTACTTGTCAAATTGAGCGATTGAAATACTTTTAACTCGTAGTGTACTTCAAAATCTATGGCAGTGCTGACCACGCCTCTCAGCTCGCTAATAAAGTTGTTGGGGTTGTATGTAATAAACAAGAAAATGCGGGTTTTCAGTTTTTTCACGGTATTTCAGAAACCACGCAAGTTATCACAATTTTCTTTTTTAATCCTTATATCACATGAAATTGTGCAACTTTTCTCTAATTTAATCGACCTTGTAGCTCTTACCGTTTAGGAGATTCTCAAGCTCATAGTGACCACTCTGTAGAGCCAATAAAAGTGATTAATTCGGTTTACTATAATTTTCCTATAACTCTTAAATTAAGCCCCGAAATAATTTAATTTAAACTTCCCAATTCAAAAATTTATCCCATGCTCAGCTAATAGTCCCCAAATGCCCAAAAAATCTCTCAAGAGCAAATCCACCGTTTTTGAATCATCCTGTAGAAAAAATAGTGCTTATTTGGCATACCTACTTAATATTTTATAATTTTAAATAATTAAATTTTATTTAATGCGAAAAATACGATAAGAAAATGAATGCGCGCACATTGGCCATTTTGATAAAATTGTCTCAGTACAAAACTCACGGTGTCATGTGTTCGTGTTATTTGTAAATTCTTTTTGTTCCTTTTGGATTTTTAAAGTGTTTTATCCTTTTGGCAGCTTCTAAGGTCAGTTTAATATTTTTTTGAGATCGTAAACGTGTTTATCTGTTTATTTTTTATTTTCAATGATTCATTATGATTCATTTGCGAATCCATATACTTATTTAAAACGCGAAGCCTTTTCTTTTCCGCTAATTTTAGCGTACTTCTACTGGACTGCACATTGGCCATTTTGATAAAATTGTCTCAGTACAAAACTCACGGTGTCATGTGTTCGTGTTATTTGTAAATTCTTTTTGTTCCTTTTGGATTTTTAAAGTGTTTTATCCTTTTGGCAGCTTCTAAGGTCAGTTTAATATTTTTTTAAGATCGTAAACGTGTTTATCTGTTTATTTTTTATTTTCAATGATTCATTATGATTCATTTGCGAATCCATATACTTATTTAAAACGCGAAGCCTTTTCTTTTCCGCTAATTTTAGCGTACTTCTACTGGACTGATTTTGATGATTTTTTTTTAAATTGAAGCTCTTGACCCACAGATATGTCACCACTAATTTTTTTCTCAAAATTATTAATTTCATACATTGTTTTATATTTTATAATATAGACAGGCTCAAGATTTGGTCGTGGTGATAAAATTTTCAATACTTTTATTCGACCAGTACGTTTCTAATATACGCGATATAGTCAGGTTGGTGCGTGCATTTTTAATTACGTTTCGTGCTTTTGTGAATTTTGGATTTTTGAGACGGTTTTTTATGTTGCCCTCTTTGGCTTAGTTATCTTTAAGGTTAGTTTTCTTATTTTTGTTTATAAAATAGTCATAGCTCATTCATATCTTCAAAAACTTCGTCGATTTCGACGGGGGTGACCGCTATTTTTTTTTAAATTGAAGCTGTCTATCCCCATATATGTCAGCACTAATTATTTTCTTCAAATTACCAATTTCATAATTTTTTTAAAAATAATAAATTAACAAACAATCATCGATGTAAGAAGTAAGTGCATTATAATAATTTTTGAAAATTTCATTTTTCTAACACATTCATCTCTACAACTACTTCGTCGAATTTCGACGGGGGTGTCCGCTCGTTAACTATAAAAGCAATACAACATTTCTAAAACAGGTGCGTTATTAATGTTATAGCTATAAGAAAAGCAAAATGAAATGTTTCTGCGTAATAAATTAGTTTGAAAGCAATAAAAGTCTTTAAAAAAATGAAACTGGTTTAAAGGTAGTTTGGCCGATTCGATTTGTTGCACTCTGTATATCGTTTTCTAAAACATAATAGAGATGGTAAGGAGTGGAATTTTTGCGGAACAGTTCCGACCTGTTCCGAGTCCGATGCAATACCTGTTCCAAATATCTGTTCCGATTTCTATACGATCTGGTGCTAAAAAATAGAGAAATAATCGTTAGAGAGAGAGGTTGTCTTTGCTTGAGACAGGAAAGCAAAGAAACTGGGAAAGATACAAAATAAGAGTTGTTACAAGACCTGTTATATTTAAAATCCCTGAGTTGTTCCTCGGAACAGTAACCACGTACTTGTTCCAAAATAACAAGTTCGTTCGTTTCGTACCATCTCTAACTAAAGTCGAAAACATAACCTCACATTTTTAAACGTCAGATTGAGAGTGTTTGTTCTTATTCCGTATTATTTTCCTATTTAATAAAAGAACTGTGCGCAAATGTAAATACAAACTAGTTTTCTAGATAATACAGGACGTTTTTATGTAAAAATTTTGAAATACAATCAATTTTTGAGCTCGGTGGCTCAATTTAAACGATGTAATTAATTTCTGTATAGGTAAATTTAACTTTTAAATATTCTTTTAAACTAATGATTACTTTTAAGATTGTGAACACCTTTATTGATGTGTAGTCAATGTGTAGAACAACTTCTTACGTATCCAACTTAAAAAATTTGTAGCTACGAATCAAAGAATGAGCAATTTTATTTTACGACAATCTTGCTCAGGTACCAAAAATGTAGAAGATTAGTAAAAGAAAAAATAAGATGCTTAAGCGAAAACAATATTATAAACCAACTCAGTAAGCTCAGTTCAGTTTCCATTCAAAATTATATTACAAATTTTTTAGGAATAGACTTTTGTTTAATGTGCAACTCATATCAAGAAACTTATAGAAAACGGTGATGTTCGAAGCCTGCTACATCATACCGACATTTGACTACAGTTAACAGCGGGTGTATACACTCTAGTTCTAATTTTAATACTTTATTAAAGTACTACTTTTGTGATATTAAAAATGCCTAACTGTTGCGTTATCGGTTGTAACAATAATTGCAAACATCCGGTTAGCCTTCATAATTTTCCAAGGAAAGAAAAAGAGAGGGAACGTTATAACGCCTGGCTGGAGCGAATAAACCGCAAAAATTTTAAACCAAACCACAACACTGTAGTTTGTAGCAACCATTTTGAAGATGAAGATTTTGAAAATAGATTCATGAAGAACTTTCTGACGAATGAGAAAATTGTAACAAAGTTGAGAAAGACAGCTGTGCCATCGCTTCTGCTAGATGGGAATGGTTTTGCTAAAGGTTATAAAAAAGTTCCATTGCGTCGAAAACTAAATATTCAAGAAAGTGATAAGTCTGTGTCTCAGTTGAATAAAACAGCTGTGTCGTCACTTCTACAAGAGCAAAAGTTTACTAGCGGTTCTAAAAAAGTTCGAAGGGGTCGAAAAAGAAAATGTGTTCAAGAAAAGTCTGTCTGTCAGTTGAAAACAACAGCTGTGCCATCGCTTCCAGTACATGAGCAAAAATTGACTAGAGGTTGTAAAAAAGTTCAAAGGGGTCGAAAAAAACAATGTAATGTTCAAGAAAGTGATATATCTGTGCCGTCACTTCCACTACACGAGCAAAAGTTTACTAAAAGTTCTATTCAAGCAAGTGATGTGCCTGCCGAGCTTATGGATGTAGACGTAGACATTAAACTTGAATTTAACATGACGGAAGATGTAGGTATACAGTGTGAACTGGGTTCAGAAGCTTATTACAAATATTCCACGCTCTTTGATGAAGAAATTGACGATAAGTCACAAATCAGATTGTTCTTCTGATCTCAGTTCAATAAGAAGTGATAGAGACATAAAATTAATGCACGATAAAAAACTTTCAAGAAAAGGTCTCAAATAGTGACTCTGAATTTCAAAGTGATTCTAAATTTAATGTTGATGTAAGTGCTCAATTTTTTGTTTAGTCTCATTTGAAAGTTTTCGAAAACTGGCCCTTACGCGCTATGCAACCCACTCGACTACTCGGTGTATAATGTGTTGCATAACTTTCAGGACTTTTAAAAAACATTTTGATATCAAAGAACTTTAAAAATAGTTACGACAATTTTCTCAAGTTAAAATGATTATTAGTCACAAAAAACAAATCTATTTACAATTTTTGTTATAGTCCAGTCAAATAAGATGAAATAAATGGCTAACTTCTGAATGAAAGTCAGAAAGCTAAGTATTTGCATTATGCATTAAATAGTTTCCTATGCATTCTACGTCATTAGAGGTTATTATAAAATGTGTAGATCATGAAATTTTCTACAAATTTCATCTCAGTCGTTTTTTTGTACGATCAACCGTTCTCGAAATATAGCGCGGAGAGTGGGAGACGCGCAAGTTTATATAGCATAACGTAAAAAGCATCAATGGTAGGTATAGGGAATGGTAATGCAAAACGAAAGTAAATTTATTTCTGCATCCAAAACTGTCAAAAAATACAGGGTGTTCCATTTGAAATTATAAAGTTTTTTAGGTTTGAAATTTCCGCTAAAAGTCAGCACTTTTTGAACACCTTGTAAATTATTAGAGAAAAATGGTAACATCAAAGCTTAGTCTAAGTTTCTTAGAAAAATATCTGAAAATTACGTAGCTCCTGTTATCATCATAACGTCAATATGCAATTTTTTAGTAAGGCGCGCAAACGTCACAATTTTTAGAAAATTCAATTTTTCTAAAAAAACAGTTGAAAATCGGTATAGGAACAAGGAACATGTTATAAAGGTGGATTTAGATATTTTCGTAGAATCCATAAATATACAAAAAATATAGTATTTGTATTTAATTTAAAATAAAAACAACGGATGTGGCCATACGAGGAACTTTTTCCTGTTGTATTTTTTTGTGCATTTCTTTAAAAGTTTATAATTTGAAATTTTCTTTAATGTATTTCGTTTATAAGATATCAAATTAAATTTTAATAAAAAAAAATATAAAATTATAATATTTGACGGACAGGAAAAAGTTCTTCGTATGGCCACATCCGTTGTTTTTTAATTTAGCATAAATTTAATTTGAAAATATGCATAATTTAATGTCTTCAGAAAGCTAATTTTAAGAGCTTTTAAAATGTTGAAAAATATACAGGGTTTTCAATTAAAGTTAAAAAATTTGATACAATTTCCGGTTAAACCGGAAGTAAAAGTATAAAGTGTTTAATATCATGTAATAGCCAATTTTACTAGCTTTCAAAATATTTAAACAAATACAGGGTGTTCCAAAAAATTTTGATATTTTTTTAATTTCCTGTTTAACCGGAAGCGTTTTGTTAACCGAAAATATGTCAAATAATTGATATTTATGGGCGTGATAAAAATATCCAATTTCAAGTTTTAATTTTTATTACAAAAGAAATTAGAGATTATTGAAATTTTGACATTCCAAAAATCATAACTCCGAATCCGCATCATACAAGTCTTTAAAAATTTAAAGTTAGATAGAGAATTACATTGCCTATAACATATCAAAGAATTATAAAAATGTCGGACCAGTTTTTGAGAAAATCTACATCTAAATTTTGACCTATTTTGGCCCCTTAAAGGTAAACAATTGTGAAACAATTTCAAAATCTACTTATTTAAGACGAAAGCCCTATATTTTGGCTGTACAATGCCATTTTGAAATTTTTATAATAATAATTACCGGCCAAGTTATAAGGGAAAAATCACAAAATGGGACTATCGTTCTATTGGCCGCCATTTTGAATAAAAAAGTTTGAAATTTTTTTTTTCAATAAGGACTCACATGTACTATCTTATAGCCAAGTAAAATTGAATTTAGCCCAAATTTCCAAAGATGCGCCCAAAATAACCACCTTAGTTTTGAACACCCTGTATAGATTTCTTATAAAAGCTTAGTTTGCCGATGAAATAATTTTTCAAAACGTCGAGAAGTTCAATAAAAAATTTTTATTTTTTTTCTCGATTATTGTAACTTTTTCTTGGATTCAAAAAGTTAAAAGTTAGTGTTCCACTCTTTGCGCTATATTTCGAGAACGGTTGATCGTCCTAAAAAATGAATCGGATCAAATTTTTAGAGCATTTTATGGTCTACAAGTTTTATAATAACCCCTAATGACGCATTGTGCATGGGAAACAAGATATTTGCAAAAAACAATTTTTGTGACCTTTGATGAGATTTTTAGATTTATGAGACCTTTGAGCAAGCCTTTAGAACATCAAAAAATAAGTTTATAGAAATATTTAGCTTTCTGACTTTCATTCCAAGGTTAAACCCTGATTTGACCGAACTATTAGTATTAGGAGTTTTTGTATTTACTGGGTCCTCGTAGTCAAATGTGAATTTGAGCCACCTTGTAGGTAATTACACTACCTCGAAAAATATTATTTTCTACTTTATTTTTGAAAAACAGCTATTATACATCCGTTATAAAAGCGTAGTTGTATTGATGTTTGTCTAAAATATACTTTTGCAATTATAAACCATAGAGATTAAACCTTGAGATAAGATATTATCAACACAATTTTGGTATATTTAAAATTATATTTTAAATTAAATTTTGAATATTTCTCAATGTTACATATTTTCTAAATATAATTTCCATATTTGACAATTAGACTTTTGAATCTAATCAAAATTTAAATTACATTTTTTTTACAGTTGAGCGGTGCTACAGTGTCACTTTTACTACCTAGGCAGTAATACTGGTCAATAGGTACTAAAATACATTTTTCTTCTTCTTAATAAGTAAGGTTAAAGTTGTACTTTTACATCCTAGGAGGTAAAAGTGAATTTTAAAAATATTTGACAATTAAACTACTAGTAATTGACAAGAGATGGCGCTCTTTCAAAATTCTCTATTTTTAACTTTACGTTTGAAGAAGAAATAAAATGTTTCATACGGAGTAAATGTACTTTTACTCCTAATAAAACAAACAGTTATTTTTACTACTTTAGGTTGAAAAAGTAACACTTCATTGCCAATTAATGCATATATTAGAGCTCATCTAAAATAGAAACGGACGTGTAAATTATCCTTATGAGTCGTAGCGTTTGAATGCGTCCTTTTCTATTTTGGAGGAGCTCTAAAATAATCCTCTAGAATTTGCTATTTATGCGTTATTTACAACTATAATTTCCATTATAACTTTTTCCATTTGGGCATATAAACAAATATGGATATAAAATGGCTTCTTCATTTGGTATGGGATTAGCAGTTGATGGCACTTCGTCGTAAATTAAACAAATGTAAAAAAGACTTGGATTTCCTGAAATAATACCAGTTTGTCCCGGTGTCTTACAAAGCGGTACCGGATAACCAGTACATTTTCCATTAAACAATTTTTTATCGCAATAAGTCGTACGCGGATTATAAGCTTGTTCGCTACTACAAGTCCTATCGTAATTTATAAAAGTTGTTGCAGAATCTTTCACGCATATGTGATATTTACTACAATCGAAAGGATCCGGTAATATACCTTCAGATCTACAAACAAATAATTTTTTTGCTGTTGCCGAACATCCCTCACTAGGAGTTGAACTACAAACGCCGTTGTTGCAAGTTTGATTTGTACCGCAAGTTGTTGCGAGTAGTGGTTCGTTATTACCGAGACATACGTAAATGTCTTTGCAGTTGGCTCCACATACTTTTCCAGGAACCGTGCATACGGGAGGATCAGAACTTGGTAAAGCTCTGTCTAGGACCGAAGTTAAACGATAGTCCACCCATGTTGTTTCAACGAACGAAGAAGAGATCTGAAATTTATTAATACGAATTAGTCATCTGTCTGTCTATCTATATGTCTGTTTGGCTTTCTAAGTAATAACAAGACATTAGGGTGCATTCACCGGACGTAACAGTTGTGGAGCAGCTACCAACTGACTGCTACATCACTAGCGCTACTATCGTCCGGTAATTTTGTTACGACTGGCATTTATCAGAAAATAAATTCACTTTTTGGATAGAAAGTGATGAAAAATAAGCACACGTTGCTACCATGACAATACCCATAAATTATTTAATTTTATTAGAAAAGTGAACGCATACACCATCTTTACTTTTCTCTCACAACTCAAAGTGGTAAAAATTCACGCTATGACTTTTATCATTGCAGCTCATATTACTACTATAATAGGAGTAATATGAGCTGCTATAATAGGAGTAATATGAACTGCAATGTATTTATAATAAATAAATTTTTGCAATAGACCCCTAATTTTAAAGATAGGGAATAAAAATGTGTCTGAACCCCATTTATTTCTAATGATATAAATGCCGCCCCTAAGTGAGCAGGTATCGACTTAGTTCAACATAACGCAATTGAAATTCGCTCGATAAAATGGCGACCGCTCTGCACACGTTCCCAAAGCAGGGGTGAGTCACCACACGATTTGGTAGTTGCTCCACAACTGTTACGTCCGGTGAATGCACCCATTGTCTGATTATACTAGATAAGTCAACAGAAAACTTTGATTTCTTAATTGTAGAGCATGAGGTTCCCCTAACACGTTGGTGCACTCGGTATATAATATTTTGATCAATTAAATGAGATTTCAGTTAATTTGGAGTTGTTTTGATCTTTTCAGCCTTTATATTTGTTTAACAAAATAATGTTTTAAGGACACCATGTGTTAATTAAATTTACTATTATTTACAGTTGGAAACTAAATCAGTAGTTTAAGCTGGTTTATATTTTAAGTGGATCAACTTATTTAAAAAAAGGTAAAAGAAACTTATTTAATAGCGAATTTAAGGATTAAAAATTTATTTACTTAAGCATCATTTTTTTTACAAACCGCACGGATTTCAGGAAAAAAAATTGACTTCTTCAAATGCGATAAAATAAAATTTTCTGCATCTTTCAACAAATTTAATTGACCCGTATTTCAGGATTTTGCAGAAAAAAATTTTTTTTTTTGCAAAAAAAAATGAGTTTTATAGATAAGAGAATAAGGAACAAAATAATATGTTTTCCAATTAATTCAAGCTGGGGGCGAGCATCTTAAAACTATATAAACAATTAAATTGTTATTACTTTTCATTGGTTCACAATAAAAAAAAATTAAGAAGGCTGTAAAAGAATTTTTGGACGATTCTAAAATGTCAAGTTTAAATTGGTGTGCGGTTTGTAAAAAGATGACCCATAATTGTGATGTTTTTGAACACCTCTTTAGCTATAAAAACGTTATAATCGGCGTTTAACGTGTACTTCCTGTTGATTTTTCAATTAAATTTACAAATTATACGTTTTTACCTAATTCTCCTTATTTATAATAATTTAATTATAATTAATTTAATGTTGTTGTTATAAACTTACATTAAAAAGGAATAAAAATCCAACAAAACGTTTAAGAAACATTTTCAGCTAATATCTAACAATTAATTATACTACTTAAATGAATTAAATTAAAAAAATTATAATATTTTATATTTTTGTTTTATTTACAAAAGAATTAAAATTAATTTAACAAGTACATTAAATTAATTAACCATAAATTATAAGATATTCTTAGTAATTAAATGCGCTGATTATTTACAAATTTACTTATGCAAAATTAAAAAATTCAGGGTCGTATTAATATTTTATAGGAAGTCTTTTGGAACATGTATTTCTCATTTCATTTGAATACGTGTATAGTCCAGTCAAATAGGGTTTTACTTCGGAATGAAAGTCATAAAGCTAAATATTTGCATATACTTATATTTTGATGTTCTAAAAACTTTCTCAAAAGTTCCAGGCAATCTCGTGTCCGCGTGTCAAGATATTCAAGGCCAAATGTTACAAAAATTGTTTTTTGCAAATATCTAGTTTCTTATGCATCATACGTCATTAGAGGTTATTATAGAACTTGTAGATCATAAAATTCTTTACAAATTTGATCCAATTCAATTTTTTGTGCCATCAACTGTTCTTGAAATATAGCGCGGAGAGTGGGAGGCGCACTAACACTAAGGGTGTGCGCAAATTAAAATATTCGAGCATAGAGTCTAGAGCATAGCATAGACCACAACGTTCTGGGGTACTCAAATTCAAAGCTGAGAGCATAGAGCATATTGCACCCTTGTAGGGACATATGATTCTAGCTGAAATTTCAAACAACTCTATGTAAACTCTATGCTCTAATTTGTGCACACCCTAACTTTTTTATTTTAAATAGAATAACTACATATTTTTTTATATTTATGAATTCTGTGAAAACTTCTAAATCCAGCTTTATAACATGTTCTTATACCGATTTTCAACTGTTTTTTTATAAATAGTGACGCTTGCGCGCCTTTTTTGAAAATTGCATACTGACGTTATGAATCAAAATGTGAAAAAATATGCATGGTGTTCCATTTGAAAAAATCATACAATGTGTTCATTACTGATTGGTCCATGTAAATGTTACATACCTGTGTGGATTTTTAACTTCGCTAAAAACAAAAATCTCTAAATTATTGAAATATCTTAATTAAGGCCATAATCTGTAAACATAGTACGTTTAGTTGCATAAGAACTGGTTCCATTCATTTATGAACACACTGTAACTGTAATGTTTTATTGTGGATATCAGTTATGTGTTTTCCAATCTTTTAAGGTTTAAACAATTAATTGAAACAACCGCTGCAATTGTTAAACAAATATTGCAAAACACTTAATGATAAGGAAGATTATAGTCGATGGGAATTAACAGCGTAAAGAAACAATAAAACAAAAGCATGCTATATTAACGTTACCAAGTTGATATTATTTAAAACCATAAAGTGTGCTTTGTAAAACGCAGTTGTTTCAGTACCATTGTGGTATTTTAAATAAGTACTTTTCTGGTAATTTTAAGATATATGTAGGTAGGTAGCTAAGCCCCTTTTCACGAAGTACACTGGCGTACCAACTTTCAAATTTTCGTTTTGATTACAAAAGAAATGACCGAATTTTAAAATTTCGCTTTTTAAAAAAGATAACTCCGCTCCTGCTTCATAAAAGTAAATAAAATTTAGACGATCGATAGAGAACTAGGATATCTATAACATATCCAAAAATGAAAATTACGACCGTAACCGATTTTGAGAATATCCGTTTCAAAATTATAAGCAATAATTACCCCTTAAAGGTAGGCAATTTTGAAACAATTTCAAAAATCGATTAAAGCAGGACTAAAGCCTTATATTTTGGGTATGCAACACCCTTTAGAAATTTTCATAATAATTCTTATCGACTAAGTTATAAGGAGAAAAACAGAAAATGGGAGAATCGTTATATCGGCCGCCATTTTGAATTTAAAAATTTGAAATAATATTCATTCAATTGGGGCTAAGGTATAGCATCTTATAGCCAAGTTGAAATAATTCAAGTTGTGCAAAAATGAGCCCGTCGCCCCCTTTGGAGAACTTCTCAATATTTTTTTAATTTTAAGACGACCCTGCATAATCTCAACATAAATCACATGAAAATAAATAAAAGGTCGTTGCATTCAATAACCTTAGCTTGTAATTAATTAATTACGATAAATCACCTACAAATCGATTTACCAATACCTACACGCAATAATTAATGGGCATACCTATTATTGACCTTGAAATCAAGATCACGATCATGGATTTTTCAAGTTGACATCAAAATAATACCTTAAATAAAAAAAATTGATAGGTAAATACTTTTTATGTGTATTTTTGGGAGGTTTTAAACTTGCGAAATTCCTGGAAAAATAATGTTGGAGACCTCTCTCTCTTAGATAGATGATTTATCATTGAAGTAAAATTTACAATAATTAATTTTATACCAATCTAATAACTAATAAAAAATTGATTACCTTTTATAATAGTTAAAATGTTAAAAATATAAATTACATCTTGGGGGGCTAACAAAAAATGTTATTAATTAAATTATTAATAAATAAGTAGTAGGTCTAGGTAGTGTTGTTGACTTGGAACAAAGGTAAAATTTTATTTTTTTTGTGTTCTCTGTGTATTTAAATGTAATAAAATGTTTTTTACACTAACGGGGGGCTTCGAAATAAAGGATTTGGACTTGACAAGTTCATGGTTACAAGAAATTTATGAAAAACTTAAACAATTTTGATGATTTTGACTTTAAGATAAGATATCTGCAATTCAGAATGGCGGCCAATATAACGATTATCCCATTTCGTAATTTTATCCTGATAACTTAATCGATAAATATTTTTTTGAAAATCTTAAATCGGCATTCTGTTAGCAAAATATAAGTCTTTAGTCCTAATTAAATCAATTTTTAATTTTATTTTAAAATTGCTTATCTTTAAGGGGCCAAAGTTGGTTAAAAGTTTGAAATGGATTTTCTCAAAATTGACTCGAGCCGTCTTTTTCATTTTTGTATATGTTATAGACATCATAGTTTGCTATCGAACGCCTTAGATCTGTTTACTGCTCTAGAGCAGGACCGGAGTTATAACTTTTTGACAGTCGAAATGTAAAAAGACGGTCATTTCTTTTGTAATTACTTAATCAACTTGAGAAACTTTTAAATGCTCAATAATTTTGATGGTTTTGACTTTAAGATAAGATGCTAGCGATTCAAAATTTTTAAATTTAAAATGTCTGCAAATACAACGAAGATCCCATTTTGTAGTTTTTTCCTTATAACTTAACCGATAATTATTATTTTGAAAATCTCAAAACGGCATTTTATTACCAAAATAAAAGTCTGTAGTCCTAATTAAATCAATTTTTAATATTTTTTTTAAATTGCATATTTTTAAGGGGCCAAAGTTTGTTAAAAGTTTAAACAGATTTTCTCAAAATTGACTGAAGCCGTTTTTTTTTAATTTTTGGATATGTTATAGACATTATAGTTCTCTATCGAAGGCTTTAATTTTATTTTCTGCTATAGAGCAGGACCGGAGTTATAACTTTTTGAAAGTAGAAATTTCAAAAAACGGTCATTTCCTTTGTAATTAAATTTAATAAAAATTTGAAAATTGGCACATGTATTAATACTACAAATATACATTTTTTGACACTATTGTCAGCTGGCAAAACACTTCCGGTTAAACTGGAAATTAATAAAATATCAAAAGTTATTAGGAAGACTCTGTATATTTTTAAATATTTTGTAACCTCGTCAAATTTGCTGTTAGATGATACTAATCACCTAATAGTTTGACTTCCGGTTTAACCGGAAATGAGACTAATTTTCTTCATTTAAATGGAACACTATATATATCTTTGATATTTCAAAAGTGTGTAGAATTAGCTATCCGATGGTACTAAACATTTTATACAGGGACTTTCGGTTGAGTACGGGAAAAATAATAAAAAATTCAAAATTTCATTATTGATTTGAGTGCACGTATTAAAGAATAATATTAGAGGCTTTCATTTTTATTGTAATAAAAGTTTAAATTTAATTTCTCATTTTACAATAATTATTAATTTCACTTTCAACAAGTTGCAATACCGAAAAAATTCATAACCACTTACTAAACGAGTTTTTTTTTAAATTTTACTCCATAATTGCGTAAATTAATCAAAGTTTTGTGTTTACGCCCTCATCTTTAAACCAGAAACGAAACATATCCGTGTAATCTCTTAACGTAATGATAATTTTGAACACATGTATTGTGCATTATGACGTGTATTTTATTATTGTTGTGGTATATATCGGCGTGTAGAGCTGTGGGTCAAGCCAATCAGTCTGTGGCGACACGGTTTAGCTAATAGCCACACAAGTTACTCAGCAGCTAATAAGGGGGTGTCGATGATATAAAGTTTGTGAATGAAAAATATATAAATGAAGTAAAAATTTTTTACAAGGAATTGACAAAAGTAAATAGGGGGCGAAGAGCAAAAATATTTATGTAAGTCGAAATTTTTATGAGTCAGTTAATTTAAGTTCATTTAACTAATTGTTAATTAAACACTGTTTTGGTAATAACCTTGACCCATTCAAAAAAATTTAATTTTTGTTAAAAGTGCGTATAGTACCGTTACGTTTAAAAGTTTTCGTGTGCCATTGAACTTTTTAAATTAAAAGGTAATTATTGTTATTGTTGTTATGCTTGGAGTGTCTGGTTTGTCTAGTGATCCTATTTTACCACATTTTAAATTATTTAAAGCGCTCGAGTACGTTACATTTATTTAGGGGTAAAATTGTCGTCACAAGAGTATTGAAAATATGCTAATCAATTTTTTTAATTTTCTGAAAAGTTTGTTAAAATGAAGTTTCTTAAAATAGGTGACTGTTTTTTTAACCAAATGAATCTTATGTTGCTATCACTGGAAAGCTCTTTTTAAGGACTTTTCAGTGATATATTACAAGTAGGGGAGAGTTGGGTAAAACCGGGTACTTAATTGTATAATGAGTTGTCAAACACTTCCTTTTGGTAGGAAATTTTAGGACACTACTTGACAAGTTGCGAGACCACAGTAGTTTTTATTATACCCCCCGCCCTTCGTACTGTCAAAATGATTTTTTTTATTTAAAATTTTTCTTAAAAATCTCTAGTTATATTAGTTTCAACTTTTTCTGACACCCTGTATAAATAATTAAAAGATAAACTATAAGGGCAAAATCTTTAATTATGCGGATAAACGAGTTTCGTACCAAATTAGTAAAATATTTTTCTATTTAAAATTTTTTTTAGTCCTTTTAAAGGGGTATTCGCCTTTTTGTGACCTGACCAAAAAGAGCAAAATAAATTGATCTTAATGTCATCTTGCCCAACTTCTACTTTTTTATTTCGATTTATTTTACAACAAAATCCAATAATAATTTTTTATCATTTAGCAAAATATCGTAATTAATTTAATCTTGTCGGATATACAGCGTGTCCAAAATATCAAAAAACTATTAACCCAAAATAAGAGGGTCATTTAGAGTGCATTTTTGCTAATGCCGAAATTATTATTTCAATTTCGCTTTAAGGTACTTAGTACAAAATAACCGTAATCGTATGTACAATTTTCAAATTTTTAAAATTAAAATGGCGGCTCATACAGAAAGGCTTTTTTAAGTGGCGCCAACATTGTAATTTCGGAAACGGTAATAGTCACGAGATTGGTTATTAGAAGCTAAAGTTGCATATTTTAATGAGCTTTAAGAATCCGTTTGGAAAGTTTCAAAATTCAAAATGTTTACCGAGATAATGCAAAAAAGCTTGAAAATTGGCAATTTAGTTTTTCGACTGTATTTTGAAACTTGTTTACTTTAGAAAGAAAATTTTCGGGAAAATTTTTAGGAGGTCAAAAAATCTATCAAACGATACTAAACTCGACATTTTATCACATCGACGCTAGGCGTCGCGACGTTCGACTTTTCATTTTCTTATGGGGAGCTATTGTTTTTATTGCAGAAAATTACTCAGTTGCCTTGTTTAAATTTGAATTCCAAACGAGAACTTCCTATCTTGCATTTTTCCTAATTTACACAACTTTTCTATGGTATGTTACGTTACGTTATGTTAAAACCCAGATATGCCTGACTTTTTTTTTTTAATTTTAAACTTTAGAGACTTTTAACATAAGCGCTATAGGTACAGGGTGTCCCACTTAGCATGCTCACCATGGGGATCTCGTAAACTGTAAGAGATACGAAGTCGGTTAAATGACACCAAATGTAGCCTCTTTCATGGCCAACTCGATCCTACTTTTGTTTTTTGAAAAATATTATTAGCACTCTAGATATTTACAAAAAACTGAAAAAGTTGATTTTCTTTAAATGCCTATAACTGTTTTATTAATCAAAATAATTTCAATTTTCAAAAAAGGGATAATAGGCACTACTAAAACTAATAAATTTAATAAAAAAAAGAATTTTTTTATAAGGCCGTTTTGGAGATATGATGCAAAGTTACATTTTTTTAAATGCAAACCTAACCTCAATTTTATGTTGTTGCAAAGCTAATTTCTTTCTCTTTTCAAAAATATACGTTTTTAAATTTTTAAATTTTTTTTATTTTTTAGTATTTTTTTATGAATTTTTTTAACACTTTTTTTTGATATTCTTATGTTTAATTTCAATTGTTTTTTTTATTCGATTGTTTCAAGGGATATTTGATTAAAAAAAATATTTTTAACATTAAATAACAAATTTATTATTTAATTTTATGTTACCAAACAAGAATATTAAAAATTAAGCCTATCAACCCTTATATTTTTGAAAAGAGAAAAATATTAGATAAGCAATAACATAATATTAATACTAGGTTTGCATTTAAAAAAATATAACTTTGCATCATATCGCCAAAACCGCCTAATAAAAATTTTTTTTGGATATTAGATTTATAGGTTTTAGTAGTGCCTATTATTCTTTTTTTAAAAATTAAAATTATCTTGATTAATAAAAAAGTTATAAGCATTTAAAGAAAATGCAATTTTTCAGTTTTTTGTAAATATCTAGAGTGCTAATAAAATTTTTCAAAAAACAAAAGTACGATCGAGTTGGCTATGAAAGAGGCTACATTTGGTGTCATTTAACCGACTTCGTATCTCTTACAGATTACGAGATCCCCATGGTGAGCATGCTAAGTGGGACACCCGGTATAGTAACATAAAAAAACAAAAAATTTAAAAAAAACTGTCCTTTTAAAAGGACAGTAGGCATGGCATATCTGGGTTAATTATTCTGCTGTTCTAATAATCCATAAGCTTTAGATAAGAATTTTTTTATTTTATCGCTAACATGAAAAAGTCCTTACTTTTAGGTGTATGATACATAAATACAATATGTAGTTACTATCTTTATGCGTAGTAATTTTTTTAGTTAATTAGTAAAATTCCATATTACCATATTATAATACTTAATTGCTGCCTTTTAACTTGTGATAAAATGATAACGACATGTGTAGTTACTGCTAACGTTTTAACGGCCAGTATTATAAAGCCTAGGTTGACTCAACCGCAAGTTGAAATTATAAATAAATGTCAATTTCACTATTTTGTCCAATTATGTCAAACTAAAATGACAGCCAACCTCAGGTTGAGTTTTAACCTACGTTTATAATACTGGTCCTAAGCGATTTAAAGCTATTTGAAATTCGTTTACCGCTTTCTAACTTCGTCTCCTTCGCTTCACCATTTGCGTTGTCCACAATTTGAAATTACAGATGGCTGATTTTACTAAATATGATTACGCTGTATCTCCGGAAGTAACAGTCCGATTTAAATAATCTTTTTTTAGTTCGATAGATAATTTAATGCCCAAATTTTTTTTTTGAAAATGTACAAGGAATAAAGTTAGATGCCGATTTATCGAAATTGTCTTTGAACTACTAACTACTCAAATATAGAAAAATAGAGAAAATAATTAGGGGAAAGCGGCATTTTTCAGGGATGAATACCTAGGTCATATATACTTAGAAACTGCCGAGTCCCCCTCGCTCCACCTCTTGCGTTGTCTATAATTTTGAATTAAAGATGACGAATTTGGATTTGTAGTACTAAGACAATTTCGATAAATTGACTCCTAACTTCATTCCCTGTACATTTTTGAAAAAAATACATAGATAATAAAAAATTACTCATCAAATTATCTATCGAAATATAAAAAGATCATTTAAATCGGATTGTTACTTATGGAGATAAAGCGTTATCAAATTTAGTCATATCCGTCATTTTGGATTCTAAATTCTAGACAACGCAATCGATTGAGCGGGGGACTACTTCCTCTATTTTTTTCTATTTAACTGTACTATTTGTAATTAATATAAAAATTTGAATATTGACACAATTTTCTCTAAAGCCGGTAAAGAAACGATTTTTCACAAGAAAAATGTATAAACATTCCTAACGAAACACCCTGTAGGTATTATAATGTTGGCTCATTAGATGGTTCTTTTATCAAATAAGATATTTCCTGATAAATACAAATTTCTTGTTTTTAGTTTTTACAAACTAGTAATAAACTCGTTGCAAGGTTAACTAGCTTGGGCGGCAATTTCAAAAAGAGCGTCGTTTTTTATTGACAGCGGAGCAAATAAGAAATTTATACAAAGAGTCGTGATTGAGGGAGGACGTTAATAATTTTGAAATTAATTAAATTCCGTTTTACTACATTATCAATTGTTTTAATTCAATAAAACAATAAAAGAGCGTGTGTCAATCAGAGTGTAAAAATCAAAACAAAATACAAACTACTACAGATACAGTCATTTTCGTTAATTGTTTATTTTTAAATAAACAAATTTTTCATACATTCAAATCAAGGTACAAGGTAAACAAAAAAGAATCACTCTTGTAAATATTAATAATAATCAAAAAAAAGTTTAAATTTTGCCATTTTCGAGTCGACCTCCATGTTTTTCCATTTGTTATTAATTAGTGCATTATAAGAAAGGATTTAATTTTCAAGGCTCGCTGTCGGTTTTTGAAAAAAAAATTAAAAAATTAAACAAGGTTGGTAACTTATAAACATTTTTTTAAGAACAATTTATTAAAAATGAAAAATCTTCTTTTTCTTCATTTCTCGTATATTAATGTTTATTAATAATGCACTTATTAAAGCCTTCATTTAATATGCAAATTAGCTTATGTATCGATTTATCAATTGAATCTGCAATTTTTTAAAATTTTTTCGAAAAAAAAAGGCAACAATTATCCATATTGATTGTCCTTGAACTTTACATATTCAATGAGTCGATATGAACTTATTGTTTAATAAAAGATTTTAAATATATTATTTATCTTATATGCAGTTTTGAACTTTGATTGGAATGTATTAGTTCAAAATTTAATGTTTGTTTGATTATTATTGCAATTACCATGAAGGAATTGTCTCGCCATCTGAATGTTTTTTTTATACTATACAAATCCCTAGGGTAGATAAAGTAATACTTTAACTGTCCAATAGGCGTCTCTTGGCCACTGAGCTAATGCAGGATATGTGGGTGTTTTTAGCTAATATTTAAAAATATGATTGAAATATCGAGACGTGCCTTTGTGGCATTTCAGAATGATCTATTTACAATACTTTTCTAAAGTAGTTTCTGCACAACTGTGGTAGTTATAAGTAGAGAGCGGAATTATATGCAAGAATTTTTTTGAAAATATGTCATATAATATGCACAAATTTTTTAAAAATATGCACAATTTTTTTAAAAATATGTACTAATTTTCCATAAATATTGAGCTCTATTTACCTTAAAAAAAATTTTTTAATTTTTTTTTAAATTTTTTTATTTTCAGAAAAAAAAGTAAAATCAAAATGTCATCTTAGAATTTTAAAAATTTTCTTTTAATTTATGCTTTACGCCAAAATATTTGCTAAATATGCATTACTAAGTTAGTCTTGAATCGTCTTGAAATAGTATAATTCGGTTTTATCCAAAGTTTTATCGCTTGCCTACAAAAATTGACAAATATGCAAAATGCATAAATTGCGCTCTCTAATAATAACTAATAACAAACGCTTACCTCAACAACATAAAATTTAACAATTATTAATTTCATCATGGCCTTCTAGATGCGTTGGTTTTATTGTCTGTGCATAATTCGTTTAATATCCTTTATTGAATAACGTTATTCACTCTGATTCTTTAACTAATTGCCTCTTAGTTAAATTACTCATGTATTTCTTAATTGTTAATTATTATTAGATATAAAGACTCTGATGTGGCGATTACAGGACTTTCTCGCACGTATTAAAACATTTGAAATATTAAAGCATAGTCCCATTGTATAATGTAACGGCCTTTCCAAATACTTAAAAATTTACAGGAAAAATATTCATCTGAAAGGGCTTTGTTAACCAAAAATAGTGTCAACTAATAGATATTTATGTGATTGCTGTATGAAACCAATAATTTAAAATTTCCATTTTAATTACAAAATTTTTGAAATGTTGACTTTCAAAAAAATATAACTCCGGTCCTGCTCTATAGAAGTAGATAAAATTAAAGCGTTCAATAGAGAACAACAATGTCTATAACATACCTAAAAATGACCAAAACAGCCGTAGCCGATTTTGACATAATCCATTTTAAAATTGTAATCAACTTTTGCCCTTATTAAATTGCCCTTATGCGATTTTGAAACAATTTCAAAAATTGATTAAAGTAGGATTAAAGCCGTATTGCCTTTATGAGATTTTCATAATAATAATTATTACCGGTTAAGTTATAAGGGAAAAACCACAAAACGTGAAAATCGTTATAGCGACCGCCATTTTGAATTTAATTTAACACTTTCATTTTCCGGTTTTAGAATGTGGCTGATAACTATAATCGCATGCGCTCACTTTTTAAACGTAAAATGTGAGCTGAAAACAAATGGAATATTATATCCGAGAGCGTCAGAAACTAGAGAAGTTAAGTCACTCGATGGTCTTTGGAATTTCGTCGTTTCTCCCATGAAAGATCCATTAGTTGGATTTAGGAACCATTGGTACAAATTAGAATTAGCAAAGGTTTGTTTCAATTCAAATTTACTGGCAAAAATTAATTCTTCCCTCACAAACAGATTCCAGATGTTGAAGTCATGTTGATGCCAGTACCATCGAGTTATAACGACGTTGCTGAAAATGCAAATATAAGAGACCACGTCGGCCTCGTTTGGTATGAAAGAAATTTTTTCGTACCAAACTCTTGGGCCAACAGTTCGAGAATTTGGTTGAGATTTTCTTCAATTTCGTATGCAGCTCAAGTAGTAAGTTGAACAAATTGAGCTGGTTCCCATGTGTCTCTTATTTGGAGCTCGCTGTTCTTCCGAAAACATTCGAGCTGGTTTCAACGTGTTATTTGGAGCTCGCTCTTCTTCTCAAGCACATTTGAGGTGGTTCCGATGTGACTTGTATTTGGAGCTCGCTCTTCTTTCCAAGCACATTAGAACTGGTCCCGATGCGCTTATTATTAGGAGCTCTTTTCGCTCGCTCTTCTTCCCAAGCACATTAGAACTGCTTCCGATGCGATTATTATTATAGGAGCTCTTCTCTCTCGCTCTCCTTTCTAAGCACATTTCAGCTGGTTCTGATGTTTCAATTATTTGGAGGTCGCTCTTATTCCCAAGCACGTTTGAACTGGTTCCAATGTGTCTTGTATTTTGAGCTCGCTCTTATTCCTAAGCACATTTGAGGTGGTTCTGAAGTGACTTGTATTTGGAGCTCGCTCTTCTTCCCAAGCGCATTTGAGCTGATTCTGATGTTTCAATTATTTGGAGCTCGCTCTTATTCCCAAGCACGTTTGAACTGGTTCCAATGTGTCTTGTATTTTGAGCTCGCTCTTATTCCTAAGCACATTTGAGGTGGTTCTGAAGTGACTTGTATTTGGAGCTCCCTCTTCTTCCCAAGCGCATTTGAGCTGATTCTGATGTTTCAATTATTTGGAGCTCGCTCTTATTCCCAAGCACGTTTGAACTGGTTCCAATGTGTCTTGTATTTTGAGCTCGCTCTTATTCCCAAGCACATTTGAACTGGTTCCGATGTGTCTTGTATTTTGAGCTCGCTCTTATTCCTAAGCACATTTGAGGTGGTTCTGATGTGACTTGTATTTGGAGCTCGCTCTTCTTCCCAAGCGCTTTTGAGCTGATTCTGATGTTTCAATTATTTGGAGCTCGCTCTTATTCCCAAGCACGTTTGAACTGGTTCCAATGTGTCTTGTATTTTGAGCTCGCTCTTCTTCCCAAGCGCATTTGAGCTGGTTCTGATGTTTCAATTATTTGGAGCTCGCTCTTATTCCCAAGCACATTTGAACTGGTTCCAATGTTTCTTGTATTTGAGCTCGCTCTTATTCCCAAGCACATTTGAACTGGTTCCGATGTGTCTAGTATTTGGAGCTCGCTCTTATTCCCAAGCACATTTGAACTGGTTCCGATGTGTCTAGTATTTGGAGCTCGCTCTTATTCCCAAGCACATTTGAGGTGGTTCTGATGTGACTTGTATTTGGAGCTCGCTCTTCTTCCCAAGCGCATTTGAGCTGATTCTGATGTTTCAATTATTTGGAGCTCGCTCTTATTCCCAAGCACGTTTGAACTGGTTCCAATGTGTCTTGTATTTTGAGCTCGCTCTTATTCCCAAGCACATTTGAACTGGTTCCAATGTTTCTTGTATTTGAGCTCGCTCTTATTCCCAAGCACATTTGAACTGGTTCCGATGTGTCTAGTATTTGGAGCTCGCTCTTATTCCCAAGCACATTTGAACTGGTTCCGATGTGTCTAGTATTTGGAGCTCGCTCTTATTCCCAAGCACATTTGAGGTGGTTCTGATGTGACTTGTATTTGGAGCTCGCTCTTCTTCCCAAGCGCATTTGAGCTGATTCTGATGTTTCAATTATTTGGAGCTCGCTCTTATTCCCAAGCACGTTTGAACTGGTTCCAATGTGTCTTGTATTTTGAGCTCGCTCTTATTCCCAAGCACATTTGAACTGGTTCCGATGTGTCTTGTATTTTGAGCTCGCTCTTATTCCTAAGCACATTTGAGGTGGTTCTGATGTGACTTGTATTTGGAGCTCGCTCTTCTTCCCAAGCGCTTTTGAGCTGATTCTGATGTTTCAATTATTTGGAGCTCGCTCTTATTCCCAAGCACGTTTGAACTGGTTCCAATGTGTCTTGTATTTTGAGCTCGCTCTTCTTCCCAAGCGCATTTGAGCTGGTTCTGATGTTTCAATTATTTGGAGCTCGCTCTTATTCCCAAGCACATTTGAACTGGTTCCAATGTTTCTTGTATTTGAGCTCGCTCTTATTCCCAAGCACATTTGAACTGGTTCCGATGTGTCTAGTATTTGGAGCTCGCTCTTATTCCCAAGCACATTTGAACTGGTTCCGATGTGTCTAGTATTTGGAGCTCGCTCTTATTCCCAAGCACATTTGAGGTGGTTCTGATGTGACTTGTATTTGGAGCTCGCTCTTCTTCCCAAGCGCATTTGAGCTGATTCTGATGTTTCAATTATTTGGAGCTCGCTCTTATTCCCAAGCACGTTTGAACTGGTTCCAATGTGTCTTGTATTTTGAGCTCGCTCTTATTCCCAAGCACATTTGAACTGGTTCCAATGTGTATTGTATTTTGAGCTCGCTCTTATTCCTAAGCACATTTGAGGTGGTTCTGATGTGACTTGTATTTGGAGCTCGCTCTTCTTCCCAAGCGCATTTGAGCTGGTTCTGATGTTTCAATTATTTGGAGGTCGCTCTTATTCCCAAGCACATTTGAACTGGTTCCAATGTGTCTTGTATTTTGAGCTCGCTCTTATTCCCAAGCACGTTTGAACTGGTTCCAATGTGTATTGTATTTTGAGCTCGCTCTTATTCCTAAGCACATTTGAGGTGGTTCTGATGTGACTTGTATTTGGAGCTCGCTCTTCTTCCCAAGCGCATTTGAGCTGGTTCTGATGTTTCAATTATTTGGAGCTCGCTCTTCTTCCCAAGCGCATTTGAGCTGATTCTGATGTTTCAATTATTTGGAGCTCGCTCTTATTCCCAAGCACATTTGAACTGGTTCCAATGTGTATTGTATTTTGAGCTCGCTCTTATTCCTAAGCACATTTGAGGTGGTTCTGATGTGACTTGTATTTGGAGCTCGCTCTTCTTCCCAAGCGCATTTGAGCTGGTTCTGATGTTTCAATTATTTGGAGCTCGCTCTTATTCCCAAGCACGTTTGAACTGGTTCCAATGTGTCTTGTATTTTGAGCTCGCTCTTATTCCCAAGCACGTTTGAACTGGTTCCAATGTGTATTGTATTTTGAGCTCGCTCTTATTCCTAAGCACATTTGAGGTGGTTCTGATGTGACTTGTATTTGGAGCTCGCTCTTCTTCCCAAGCGCATTTGAGCTGGTTCTGATGTTTCAATTATTTGGAGGTCGCTCTTATTCCCAAGCACATTTGAACTGGTTCCAATGTGTCTTGTATTTTGAGCTCGCTCTTATTCCTAAGCACATTTGAGGTGGTTCTGAAGTGACTTGTATTTGGAGCTCGCTCTTCTTCCCAAGCGCATTTGAGCTGATTCTGATGTTTCAATTATTTGGAGCTCGCTCTTATTCCCAAGCACGTTTGAACTGGTTCCAATGTGTCTTGTATTTTGAGCTCGCTCTTATTCCCAAGCACATTTGAACTGGTTCCGATGTGTCTTGTATTTTGAGCTCGCTCTTATTCCTAAGCACATTTGAGGTGGTTCTGATGTGACTTGTATTTGGAGCTCGCTCTTATTCCCAAGCACATTTGAACTGGTTCCAATGTTTCTTGTATTTGAGCTCGCTCTTATTCCCAAGCACATTTGAACTGGTTCCGATGTGTCTAGTATTTGGAGCTCGCTCTTATTCCCAAGCACATTTGAACTGGTTCCAATGTGTATTGTATTTTGAGCTCGCTCTTATTCCTAAGCACATTTGAGGTGGTTCTGATGTGACTTGTATTTGGAGCTCGCTCTTCTTCCCAAGCGCATTTGAGCTGGTTCTGATGTTTCAATTATTTGGAGCTCGCTCTTATTCCCAAGCACATTTGAACTGGTTCCAATGTGTCTTGTATTTTGAGCTCGCTCTTATTCCTAAGCACATTTGAGGTGGTTCTGAAGTGACTTGTATTTGGAGCTCGCTCTTCTTCCCAAGCGCATTTGAGCTGATTCTGATGTTTCAATTATTTGGAGCTCGCTCTTATTCCCAAGCACGTTTGAACTGGTTCCAATGTGTCTTGTATTTTGAGCTCGCTCTTATTCCCAAGCACATTTGAACTGGTTCCGATGTGTCTTGTATTTTGAGCTCGCTCTTATTCCTAAGCACATTTGAGGTGGTTCTGATGTGACTTGTATTTGGAGCTCGCTCTTCTTCCCAAGCGCATTTGAGCTGGTTCTGATGTTTCAATTATTTGGAGCTCGCTCTTATTCCCAAGCACATTTGAACTGGTTCCGATGTGTCTTGTATTTTGAGCTCGCTCTTATTCCTAAGCACATTTGAGGTGGTTCTGAAGTGACTTGTATTTGGAGCTCGCTCTTCTTCCCAAGCGCATTTGAGCTGATTCTGATGTTTCAATTATTTGGAGCTCGCTCTTATTCCCAAGCACGTTTGAACTGGTTCCAATGTGTCTTGTATTTTGAGCTCGCTCTTATTCCCAAGCACATTTGAACTGGTTCCAATGTGTATTGTATTTTGAGCTCGCTCTTATTCCTAAGCACATTTGAGGTGGTTCTGATGTGACTTGTATTTGGAGCTCGCTCTTCTTCCCAAGCGCATTTGAGCTGGTTCTGATGTTTCAATTATTTGGAGGTCGCTCTTATTCCCAAGCACATTTGAACTGGTTCCAATGTGTCTTGTATTTTGAGCTCGCTCTTATTCCCAAGCACGTTTGAACTGGTTCCAATGTGTATTGTATTTTGAGCTCGCTCTTATTCCTAAGCACATTTGAGGTGGTTCTGATGTGACTTGTATTTGGAGCTCGCTCTTCTTCCCAAGCGCATTTGAGCTGGTTCTGATGTTTCAATTATTTGGAGCTCGCTCTTCTTCCCAAGCGCATTTGAGCTGATTCTGATGTTTCAATTATTTGGAGCTCGCTCTTATTCCCAAGCACATTTGAACTGGTTCCAATGTGTATTGTATTTTGAGCTCGCTCTTATTCCTAAGCACATTTGAGGTGGTTCTGATGTGACTTGTATTTGGAGCTCGCTCTTCTTCCCAAGCGCATTTGAGCTGGTTCTGATGTTTCAATTATTTGGAGCTCGCTCTTATTCCCAAGCACGTTTGAACTGGTTCCAATGTGTCTTGTATTTTGAGCTCGCTCTTATTCCCAAGCACGTTTGAACTGGTTCCAATGTGTATTGTATTTTGAGCTCGCTCTTATTCCTAAGCACATTTGAGGTGGTTCTGATGTGACTTGTATTTGGAGCTCGCTCTTCTTCCCAAGCGCTTTTGAGCTGATTCTGATGTTTCAATTATTTGGAGCTCGCTCTTATTCCCAAGCACGTTTGAACTGGTTCCAATGTGTCTTGTATTTTGAGCTCGCTCTTCTTCCCAAGCGCATTTGAGCTGGTTCTGATGTTTCAATTATTTGGAGCTCGCTCTTATTCCCAAGCACATTTGAACTGGTTCCAATGTTTCTTGTATTTGAGCTCGCTCTTATTCCCAAGCACATTTGAACTGGTTCCGATGTGTCTAGTATTTGGAGCTCGCTCTTATTCCCAAGCACATTTGAACTGGTTCCGATGTGTCTAGTATTTGGAGCTCGCTCTTATTCCCAAGCACATTTGAGGTGGTTCTGATGTGACTTGTATTTGGAGCTCGCTCTTCTTCCCAAGCGCATTTGAGCTGATTCTGATGTTTCAATTATTTGGAGCTCGCTCTTATTCCCAAGCACGTTTGAACTGGTTCCAATGTGTCTTGTATTTTGAGCTCGCTCTTATTCCCAAGCACATTTGAACTGGTTCCAATGTGTATTGTATTTTGAGCTCGCTCTTATTCCTAAGCACATTTGAGGTGGTTCTGATGTGACTTGTATTTGGAGCTCGCTCTTCTTCCCAAGCGCATTTGAGCTGGTTCTGATGTTTCAATTATTTGGAGGTCGCTCTTATTCCCAAGCACATTTGAACTGGTTCCAATGTGTCTTGTATTTTGAGCTCGCTCTTATTCCCAAGCACGTTTGAACTGGTTCCAATGTGTATTGTATTTTGAGCTCGCTCTTATTCCTAAGCACATTTGAGGTGGTTCTGATGTGACTTGTATTTGGAGCTCGCTCTTCTTCCCAAGCGCATTTGAGCTGGTTCTGATGTTTCAATTATTTGGAGCTCGCTCTTCTTCCCAAGCGCATTTGAGCTGATTCTGATGTTTCAATTATTTGGAGCTCGCTCTTATTCCCAAGCACATTTGAACTGGTTCCAATGTGTATTGTATTTTGAGCTCGCTCTTATTCCTAAGCACATTTGAGGTGGTTCTGATGTGACTTGTATTTGGAGCTCGCTCTTCTTCCCAAGCGCATTTGAGCTGGTTCTGATGTTTCAATTATTTGGAGCTCGCTCTTATTCCCAAGCACGTTTGAACTGGTTCCAATGTGTCTTGTATTTTGAGCTCGCTCTTATTCCCAAGCACGTTTGAACTGGTTCCAATGTGTATTGTATTTTGAGCTCGCTCTTATTCCTAAGCACATTTGAGGTGGTTCTGATGTGACTTGTATTTGGAGCTCGCTCTTCTTCCCAAGCGCATTTGAGCTGGTTCTGATGTTTCAATTATTTGGAGGTCGCTCTTATTCCCAAGCACATTTGAACTGGTTCCAATGTGTCTTGTATTTTGAGCTCGCTCTTATTCCTAAGCACATTTGAGGTGGTTCTGAAGTGACTTGTATTTGGAGCTCGCTCTTCTTCCCAAGCGCATTTGAGCTGATTCTGATGTTTCAATTATTTGGAGCTCGCTCTTATTCCCAAGCACGTTTGAACTGGTTCCAATGTGTCTTGTATTTTGAGCTCGCTCTTATTCCCAAGCACATTTGAACTGGTTCCGATGTGTCTTGTATTTTGAGCTCGCTCTTATTCCTAAGCACATTTGAGGTGGTTCTGATGTGACTTGTATTTGGAGCTCGCTCTTATTCCCAAGCACATTTGAACTGGTTCCAATGTTTCTTGTATTTGAGCTCGCTCTTATTCCCAAGCACATTTGAACTGGTTCCGATGTGTCTAGTATTTGGAGCTCGCTCTTATTCCCAAGCACATTTGAACTGGTTCCAATGTGTATTGTATTTTGAGCTCGCTCTTATTCCTAAGCACATTTGAGGTGGTTCTGATGTGACTTGTATTTGGAGCTCGCTCTTCTTCCCAAGCGCATTTGAGCTGGTTCTGATGTTTCAATTATTTGGAGCTCGCTCTTATTCCCAAGCACATTTGAACTGGTTCCAATGTGTCTTGTATTTTGAGCTCGCTCTTATTCCTAAGCACATTTGAGGTGGTTCTGAAGTGACTTGTATTTGGAGCTCGCTCTTCTTCCCAAGCGCATTTGAGCTGATTCTGATGTTTCAATTATTTGGAGCTCGCTCTTATTCCCAAGCACGTTTGAACTGGTTCCAATGTGTCTTGTATTTTGAGCTCGCTCTTATTCCCAAGCACATTTGAACTGGTTCCGATGTGTCTTGTATTTTGAGCTCGCTCTTATTCCTAAGCACATTTGAGGTGGTTCTGATGTGACTTGTATTTGGAGCTCGCTCTTCTTCCCAAGCGCATTTGAGCTGGTTCTGATGTTTCAATTATTTGGAGCTCGCTCTTATTCCCAAGCACATTTGAACTGGTTCCGATGTGTCTTGTATTTTGAGCTCGCTCTTATTCCTAAGCACATTTGAGGTGGTTCTGAAGTGACTTGTATTTGGAGCTCGCTCTTCTTCCCAAGCGCATTTGAGCTGATTCTGATGTTTCAATTATTTGGAGCTCGCTCTTATTCCCAAGCACGTTTGAACTGGTTCCAATGTGTCTTGTATTTTGAGCTCGCTCTTATTCCCAAGCACATTTGAACTGGTTCCAATGTGTATTGTATTTTGAGCTCGCTCTTATTCCTAAGCACATTTGAGGTGGTTCTGATGTGACTTGTATTTGGAGCTCGCTCTTCTTCCCAAGCGCATTTGAGCTGGTTCTGATGTTTCAATTATTTGGAGGTCGCTCTTATTCCCAAGCACATTTGAACTGGTTCCAATGTGTCTTGTATTTTGAGCTCGCTCTTATTCCCAAGCACGTTTGAACTGGTTCCAATGTGTATTGTATTTTGAGCTCGCTCTTATTCCTAAGCACATTTGAGGTGGTTCTGATGTGACTTGTATTTGGAGCTCGCTCTTCTTCCCAAGCGCATTTGAGCTGGTTCTGATGTTTCAATTATTTGGAGCTCGCTCTTCTTCCCAAGCGCATTTGAGCTGATTCTGATGTTTCAATTATTTGGAGCTCGCTCTTATTCCCAAGCACATTTGAACTGGTTCCAATGTGTATTGTATTTTGAGCTCGCTCTTATTCCTAAGCACATTTGAGGTGGTTCTGATGTGACTTGTATTTGGAGCTCGCTCTTCTTCCCAAGCGCATTTGAGCTGGTTCTGATGTTTCAATTATTTGGAGCTCGCTCTTATTCCCAAGCACGTTTGAACTGGTTCCAATGTGTCTTGTATTTTGAGCTCGCTCTTATTCCCAAGCACGTTTGAACTGGTTCCAATGTGTATTGTATTTTGAGCTCGCTCTTATTCCTAAGCACATTTGAGGTGGTTCTGATGTGACTTGTATTTGGAGCTCGCTCTTCTTCCCAAGCGCATTTGAGCTGGTTCTGATGTTTCAATTATTTGGAGGTCGCTCTTATTCCCAAGCACATTTGAACTGGTTCCAATGTGTCTTGTATTTTGAGCTCGCTCTTATTCCTAAGCACATTTGAGGTGGTTCTGAAGTGACTTGTATTTGGAGCTCGCTCTTCTTCCCAAGCGCATTTGAGCTGATTCTGATGTTTCAATTATTTGGAGCTCGCTCTTATTCCCAAGCACGTTTGAACTGGTTCCAATGTGTCTTGTATTTTGAGCTCGCTCTTATTCCCAAGCACATTTGAACTGGTTCCGATGTGTCTTGTATTTTGAGCTCGCTCTTATTCCTAAGCACATTTGAGGTGGTTCTGATGTGACTTGTATTTGGAGCTCGCTCTTATTCCCAAGCACATTTGAACTGGTTCCAATGTTTCTTGTATTTGAGCTCGCTCTTATTCCCAAGCACATTTGAACTGGTTCCGATGTGTCTAGTATTTGGAGCTCGCTCTTATTCCCAAGCACATTTGAACTGGTTCCAATGTGTATTGTATTTTGAGCTCGCTCTTATTCCTAAGCACATTTGAGGTGGTTCTGATGTGACTTGTATTTGGAGCTCGCTCTTCTTCCCAAGCGCATTTGAGCTGGTTCTGATGTTTCAATTATTTGGAGCTCGCTCTTATTCCCAAGCACATTTGAACTGGTTCCAATGTGTCTTGTATTTTGAGCTCGCTCTTATTCCTAAGCACATTTGAGGTGGTTCTGAAGTGACTTGTATTTGGAGCTCGCTCTTCTTCCCAAGCGCATTTGAGCTGATTCTGATGTTTCAATTATTTGGAGCTCGCTCTTATTCCCAAGCACGTTTGAACTGGTTCCAATGTGTCTTGTATTTTGAGCTCGCTCTTATTCCCAAGCACATTTGAACTGGTTCCGATGTGTCTTGTATTTTGAGCTCGCTCTTATTCCTAAGCACATTTGAGGTGGTTCTGATGTGACTTGTATTTGGAGCTCGCTCTTCTTCCCAAGCGCATTTGAGCTGGTTCTGATGTTTCAATTATTTGGAGCTCGCTCTTATTCCCAAGCACATTTGAACTGGTTCCAATGTGTCTTGTATTTTGAGCTCGCTCTTATTCCTAAGCACATTTGAGGTGGTTCTGAAGTGACTTGTATTTGGAGCTCGCTCTTCTTCCCAAGCGCATTTGAGCTGATTCTGATGTTTCAATTATTTGGAGCTCGCTCTTATTCCCAAGCACGTTTGAACTGGTTCCAATGTGTCTTGTATTTTGAGCTCGCTCTTATTCCCAAGCACATTTGAACTGGTTCCGATGTGTCTTGTATTTTGAGCTCGCTCTTATTCCTAAGCACATTTGAGGTGGTTCTGATGTGACTTGTATTTGGAGCTCGCTCTTCTTCCCAAGCGCATTTGAGCTGGTTCTGATGTTTCAATTATTTGGAGCTCGCTCTTATTTCCAACCACATTTGAACTGTTTCCGATGTGTCTAGTATTTGGAGCTCGCTCTTCTTCCCAAGCACATTAGAACTGGTTCCGATGCGCTTATTATAAGGAGCTCTTCTCGCTCGCTGTTCTTCCGAAGCACATTTGAGTACATTTAGTATCTAGGTGACTCGAGACTCACTTGTTTTCAAACAATAGCTCCAAACTGTCACATGAGGAATCAGCCTACTTGATTCCTTTTTTAAAAACAATTATATTTTAGTGGATCAACGGTAACTTAGTAATGAATCACGAAATAGGCCACTTGCCTTTTCAAAAAGAAATAAACGGTTTCCTGAATTATGGGAAAAGTAACCGAGTTACTGTCGCTTGCGATAACACGTTGTTGCAAGATACCGTTCCACAAGGAGCCGTTTATGAAGCTGACACGTGAGTCAATCTTTTTAATTTTTGTTTTGCTTTACGCCTGTTTCTTTTTGACCAACTTCAGCAACCTTCTTGATAGTAACGATATCCAAACACATTATAGACAATATGGAAAAAGATTAATCCAGAGCTACACGTTTGATTTTTTCAACTACGCAGGTATTCAAAGACCTGTTACTTTGTATACCACCCCTTGGACTTACATCGATGATATTAGCCTCCAAACTGACATTGTTGGAACAACAGGTATTTTTTTGACCAAACACCAAAAAATGATGTATAAATTTAATTTTTAAGGTATAATCAATTACAACGTATCGGTTATTAGTAATGAAGAAGTGACGAGCGTTATCACTTTATTCGATAAAGAAGGTAATAAAGTCACTTTTCAAAAGGGCTTTGGAAAAGGTTCCTTAAAAGTACCTTCTGCAAACTTATGGTGGCCTTACTTAATGAACGACGATCCTGGTTATTTGTACACGTTCCAAGTTGAATTGCAGTCGATCGATGGTGAAGTATACGACGTTTATAGACAACCTGTGGGTATAAGAACTGTAACTTGGACCAACACGTCCGTTTTAATCAACGACCGTCCGATCTATATGCACGGATTTGGACGTCACGAAGATGCCGATATAAGAGGAAAAGGATTAGATTTACCAACTATTATTAGAGATTACACTTTAATTAAGTGGATCGGAGCTAATGCTTACAGAACATCACATTATCCCTACGCCGAAGAAATCATGGATTTGGCTGATGAGTTAGGAATTATGATTATTGACGAATGTCCGAGCGTTAATACTGAGTAAAATTAAAAAGTACTCTTTTAAAATAATATTCATTAATAATTTTTAGACTATTTTCTGAACAGTTGCTAATAAAGCACAAAAATTCGCTAACCGAGTTGATACGACGTGATAAAAATCGACCTAGTGTTATTATGTGGTCTCTCGCTAATGAACCAAGAACACAAAGTGACGAAGCAGGTCGTTATTTTGGGTTAGTTTGATTCGTAAGGTTATTAAAGTTTATTTATCTGTTTGTTTATTTTAGAGAAATTGCTAGACACGTTAAAAGTTTAGATACAACACGTCCAACAACTATTGCCATAGCGAGGGACGTTAGCGAAGATAGATCTGTAAGTTAAAAAAGCTTTGATACTATTCTACCCATCTAGTTTAGGGATGCCGATACGACAAAATCTTATTAAGATAATTTGTTTATTAAAAAGTATCTAATCTCCTATTTAACCTTTGTAAGTTAGTGTGGTTTATTAACCATGTAATCTCTGGGCATTCATCTAATGTACAATGAGCCTATTAGACAATCTTTCACATGTTCATTCCTAACCTATCTACCCATCTAGTACATGGTTCAATAATAATATTTTAGGCTCAACATCTCGATGTCATAAGTTTTAATCGTTACAACGCATGGTACAGAAATACTGGACAATTGGATATGATTGTAAATTACGTTGTGGTGGAAGCTCAAGCATGGCATAATAAACATAATAAACCAGTTTTAATGTCTGAATATGGAGCCGATACGATGCCAGGATTGCATTTAGTAAATAAAATCGATTTGTTTGTCACAATTAATAAATTTTATTCCAACAGTCTCCTGCTTATGTGTGGTCAGAAGAATTTCAAGTTTCCATGATGTCGAAACATTTTGAAGCTTTCGACGAGTTGCGTAAAGAAGGTTGGTTTATTGGTGAATTTATATGGAACTTTGCAGATTTTCAAACGGCGCAAAGTGAGTACTTTTAACTGTGTAATAATGAGCAGGATTAAAATGAAATGTTTAAGCTTACACTAGAGTCGGTGGTAATAAGAAAGGAATATTTACAAGAAATCGTCAGCCAAAAGCGAGCGCTCATTTTCTACGTAAAAGATACTTTTCGATAGCTCGTGAACTGTATAATGCAACTGTGCCAAATGATGTGTTTCAATACGTTGCACCAAATGCTAATTTTTTTCGTGACGAACTGTGATAATTTTAATATTGTAAGCTTATGAACTAAAACAATAAACTTTTTCTTTTGTGTATTATTTATGAGATAGTAATAGACCTACATTATTTACTTATTATATATATTACTTTACTTAGTTATACCTTATAATTTAATTATAATTTCGAAAATCTAAGTAAAACTAAAAATTTGAAATAGCGCCATCTCTTGTCAATTATGTACTTGTAGTTCAATTGTCAAATATTTTTTAAAATTTACTTTAACTTGTAAAAAGAAGCTAATTATTAAACGCAACCAACAAATTATAAAAGAAAATTTAAAAAACATTAACTTTTTACGTTACAAATGCTTAGAAATTTCATTTTACATTACAATTTGTTGTAAATATTTAAGGTTAAAATTTACTTTTACCTCTTAGGAAAAAAAGGAAAATTACTTTTACCTCCTAGGAAAGAAGAAAAAAAAACATTTTCTTTTATAAATACTGTAATTTAAATGTAAAAGGCGTATTTGATAATAAATTAATCCTAATTTAGTTGCATCCCTACTCTATAGGCAACCCTGCTTACATGCGTGTATTTCTATTCGTACCTCATTTGACATCTTATTATGTCAAATTGGTTGGAACTTGCAAGTTTTTAGTTCCGTACAGTTTTATAAAACCCTTAAATGCTACTTACTACCCCCAGGTTATTATTTAAGGTAATGTTTGAAATTCTTTTTGTGCCGTGTGCATAACTATTATGTTTTTCTGAATCGAACAAATATTGAACAGTTTCAATTAGTAATTAATTTTTGTGGTTAAAATACAAGTTGATAAAAGAAATATTATTCAATATTTGTATCGAATCGGGACTCAAAAATATGAGTTAAATCAATGAGTGGTTTTTTATTTAACAACATTTAAGATTCGTTTAAAACTCATGTTCGAGGAAATAATTATAACCTTCTCTACTTTTAGATGTGGATTTTTTTATCGTTTTGGGATGTTTGAGAAATGCATAAAATTGAGACATTTGAAGACAACAAGGACAGGCTTATGTCCAATATTGTGGAAATAAAGGGCTCTACGAGATGATGGTTACTTGTTTGGTATAAAATATCTTAAGGCATCAGTCAATAACATGGTCTGAAGCTGTAAAACATCGTGGACATTTTGCTAAGGTAAGTCCCCATAGATAGAATTTCTTAAAGATAAATGTGTGGTTGTAACTAATTAAGAATGATCGACAGACAACCATGTGCCACAAGACCTTCAACATTCGATGTTGGCTACAAAATTGAAGAAAACAGTGGTAGGTCCCAATAGTGGAATTTTCAACTCTATGTAGTTTCTTTTTGTTTTAATATCACTACTAACATTGTGAATAAAGCACACTCTTTTCTTACGTAAACCTCTTGCAAATGCATTTTTATTTAATTTTTGTATGTGAAACAATCTCGAAATTAATTGATTTTGTACTTTTAGATGCACATGGATCGACTAATCTCCTGCCCAACTAGTATAATACAATACAATACAACAATACAATATATTATTCCACTCAACTTCGTCAACTCATAATCTATGCAATCTACATTAATAAGAACATAAACAAGAAGAATATCTACACAATACACATGGATATGTACAAGAGTAAACTGAAAATTGAAATCTAAATTTGAACAAATAACAACAAAAACTCCAATATGTGGAGAATGTGAATGATTGAAATATTGGACGAGATAAAAGTCGCTATCCCCAAAACGTTGTTTTCATTTTTACATTTTTTATGAACTTTATGTACAACGTAGTAAAGAATTTTTCTTGACATTTCTTAACAGTTTTGGAGAAAGTGACTTATCTCAACCTGTGTGATGACTTATACTTTTGTTAAAGTATAAGTAATTGGAATTAAATAATTATAGTTTATTTTCTTGTCACTGTAATTTTCCAATAGTGTTTTTCGTATTAACGAGTTCTGATTACATTCAAATACTCTAATACAAATTATAATTATGTTTGTTTTGGTATAATGTACTAAATTGACCGTATTTTTCGGACTACGTCTCTCTTTTTCATATTTGTGAGACAATTATTAGAAAAAATATGTTTTTAAAAACTTTTAACACTAGAATAGCCGATGGAGTCGTTTTAACTTCTTGCTTACTTACCCGTTACCCATATTGTAATTTTTATTCTAATTTGTTATTAGATTTAACAAGACATTTTGTGATTATGAAGCTACGAAATTTTGGCTTAACAGTAACAATATGCAGTATAACCACTGTTTGACTCTTTTTGAAAACGTGAAAATCTTAACCTGTAAAGCCGGTATCACTTATCTTCAGTTCGTAAGATGCACCCCAATTTTAAGTCACTTTCTCCAGTTGAGAAAGTGCGTATTATAGTTCGAAATGTACAGTAATTTGTTTAGTACTCAATAAAAGTAATTGTAATTGATACTCCAATTACTTATAATTTATTATAGTCTTGCGCCTAACGTCAGGCAACCCACATTACACCAGCTTTTACATTCACCTGTCTTTAATACTGTGACGCTATTGGTTGATTTGTATAAATTGGTAGGGAGTGGGTAGGAGAAAGTTAATATAAGGCCGAGTTTCGCCACAAGTTCAGATTCTTATCAGCAACACGGATCTTCAATTTTTAGAAATTTAAGGGTTACTCTTGTGAAAATCAACTTTCGATTTTCGGATTTTTTTAAATTGGAAGTTGTTCCTTACAATATAAGAAGTATTTCTACCGAGTAATAATTAATTTACTTTAATATTAAGGATAAAAACTTAAACTTTATGGTCAACTATTATTTGTTAAATTTCTAACTGTAAATTAATTAAGGCTTTTATTATTAAATTTAGTACATTGTTAAATACAAACAAAAAATTATTTTTTAAATTTAGTCATAAATGGCTAGTGTTTCTTCTGTCTTTTTAGTGTTTATTTAAAAATAATAAATCCGTTTATATTACTTATGCCATTGTTTGATTTTAACGGAATTAAAAAAATAACCGATTAAAATGAGCACTCGGTCTGTGAGACCGACCCGACCAATGGCGTTATGAAGAAATACGTCTTATGTTAAAATGTTAAATTTTATTAAGAGAATGGAAAATTCTTAGAGGCAATGTTGCTTTAACTCGGAGAAACTAGTTTTATTTGATAGTTAAGAAAAAGGCGTTGGTCTTGAGGAAGTTGAATAGATTCAAGTTCCTCGTGTTGAAATACGTGAATGAAGAAAGGTGCTTAATATCACATTATTAAGTTCCCATTATACATTATTAAGTCACATTATTTATTAGTTGATTTTCAACAAGAGTAACTCTTATTTTTCTAAAATTTGCTGATCTGTGTTACTGATAAGAATCTGAACTTATGGCGAAACTCGCACTTATATTAACTTTCTCCTAAAATAAAAATACATATTTCGTTACATAATAATTGTTGTGTAAATCGGAAGTTTAAATTTACAAAGGCACAACAATTGATAAAGTATTTGATGATTCACTCTATGTCATTTATAGTAAAACTTCGTAATTTGTTTTAGTTTCGTTTGAACTTCTGAGTCGAAAGGATCGTTCCTGAAGTGCCAGTGCGTTTAACAACAGAACCTAGGGATTAACAGAAAATGAACAGAGACACGGACAACAATTCCAGAGTTGGAATTGTGGAAAGAAAGCTGCCAGTTACGTTCCCAATAAAACGAGTGAAAAAATTTTGTAAGTAAGATTTATGATATTTATAACTTTTGTCTAGCTAACTAATTATTAAATAAATTTAAAGCGTTTTAATTCACTGTTTTGAATTGTAATAAAAATTAAAAAATATTTTTAATTAGGTAGTGCTTTAAATACGTAGCCATTAATTTACATAAACATAAGGATCGAGTCCAAATAATCAGTAATTCGTATGTAGGTAATTATTGCAATTACCCGGTAATTGAGTCGGTCATTCATTAACTCTCTAAAATAAGAAAAAGACAAGAATTACTTTCATTAAATTAATTTTAACAAAAAATACAATTAATTATTAATGTTCAAATTAAGCAATAGCATTATTTAATTATTTTTAAGGGTGTATTTGTAAGAAATTTTTGGCAAGTAATATTTTAGAGTTGATTAATTAAGTTGAGTTTTGCCCTGATTTCAAAATAGGCTTTAGGTAAAACTTCTTACAATGTAAAATATCTCTTAACAATTAGCATTAAACTAATTTAAATTATCATGTAAACACATAGTAATCTGATGTTTGAAATTCTATTCTCTTCAACATCCTGTATATGTAGTGATAAGCATAAGAATAAATTTTGTAAAAGTAAAAAATAATTAAAAATAGATAAGAACATTGAATTTGTGATGATTCACTTTGTGTCTATCATAGTAAACATTTCGTAATTTGTTTCAGATTTCATTCAACTTGTTAACTGGAAAGATCGTTCGTTAAGTGCTCTCTATACCAGAACAATTCCAAAGATCAATGGACCGAGGATTACAAGAAAATTAACAACGATTAATGTAAGTACTTTTCGTCTTTTTAAGGATATGTAAAGTATAAGAGAAAGAGCTATTTTGCAAATACATTTAGTAGGCTTATTAGTTAATAAACTTCTTTCTATGTAAAATATCTCATAACAATTAAACATTTAACTAATTTAAATTATTATGTAAATCCATAGTACTTACTCCGGTACTTTATTTCTTCAAAATTTTTGAGAAAACTTCCCTTAACTAATTAAATTAATTTACTAAAGAGCAATAAATATTCCCGAAAATGCTTTCCTTCTTCTGGTTCCTTGTAAATATTCAAAGCGAAACTTGGTGAAAAAATCGTATGTTTATTTAATTTATTTTGCAAATTAAAAATTCATTACTTAATTGAAAATAATCATTGCTTGACTATGCCTAATACATACTAAAATGTTTTTATTTCAGTTTCCGTTCAAATCTTCGACTTTGAAAGATAAGATGGTAACTAACAGTTCTTCATTATGCCGAACAGCGAGAGGATTACAAGAAAACTTAATGGAGCAAGTTGAAGTTATTTTACCTAAGTTTATTTACTTTCGAGCTAGTTTGGATCAAAATATGTTTCATTATTAGTTACTAAAAGTTAATTAATTGGAAATAATCATTGGGCGAAAATTACTAAAATTTAAGTAAGTAATTTTAATTAATTTTAAATAGAGAAGACACCCTAGAAGTTGTTTGCTTTTTGCTATGCTGCATGCTGCATGTATTTTTAATTAATTTATATTGAAAAATAAAAATTAATTACTTAATCGAAACATATACTAAAACGTATCTTATTTCAGTTTCCGTTCTATCGTCGACAGTGAGAGTGTCTTTTGGTCCACATCAAGAGGATTTTTAGAAAACCTAATGGACCCAGTTGAAGTTATTTTACCTAAGTTGATTTTCTCACAGCGCTTTCGAGATATTTTGAATCAAAATATTTGTGATTATTGGTTAATTAATTGGAAATAATTATTGGGCGATAACTACTAAAATTAAAGTAAGTACCTAATTTTAAGTAGAGCACTCACCCTACTAGAACTTTATTGAAGCACTTTGCTTACACCTTGTATTTTTAATTCGTTAATTTTGCTAATTAAAAATGAATTACTTAATTAAAAATAATCATTGGTTGACTACTGTATCGACACATGCCTATTACATACTAAAACGTTTCTTATTTCAGTTTCCGTTCAAATCTTCGACTTTGAAAGATGGTCTTGTGACTAACAGTGCTTTATTTTGCCTAACATCGAGACGATTACAAGAAAATTTAATGGACAAAATTGAAGTTACTTTATCCAAGTTTATTTACTGACAGCGCTTTCGAGATATTTTGGGTCCAATTGTGTTTAATTATTGGTTATTAAAAGTTAATTAATTGGAAATAATCATTGGGCGAAAATTACTAAAATTTAAGTAAGTAATTTTAATTAATTTTAAATAGAGTTTAACCTAACCCTAGAAGTTGTTTGCTTTTTGCTATGCTGCATGCTGCATGTATTTTTAATTAATTTATATTGAAAAATAAAAATTAATTACTTAATCGAAACATATACTAAAACGTATCTTATTTCAGTTTCATTCTATCATCGACAGTGAGAGTGCCTTTTAGTCCACATCAAGAGGATTTTTAGAAAACCTAATGGACCAAGTTGAAGTTATTTTATCTAAGTTGATTTTCTCACAGCGCTTTCCGGATATTTTGAATCAAAATATTTTTAATTATTGGTTACTAAAAATTAATTAATTGGAAGTAATGATTGAGCGATAACTACGAAACTTTAAGAAGCAAAAGTCCTTTTAACGATTCAGCTTGTGTCCAAAATGGGTGCATCAGACTAACATCTCGATTAGTTTCAGATTACATTCCACCTTTGATTCGGAAAGATGCTTATTTTTATCAAGCCGACAGTGTCTTCTGGTTTTGGATCCAACATGAGGATTAGGAGATTTAATGGACTAAGATTGATTTATTTTTAATTAATTTTGGATTGTATTTAAGTAGAAGGGTAGCTACACCTCTCGATCAGTTTTTTTTAAATTAATTTTTCAATTTAAATTCATTGCTTGCTTAGGAGGGTAGCTACCCCTCTATACTGGTCATCGCTACGGATGACGTAGCAGCTAGGTAAGTTGCTTCCAACAGCTCTTCTCCACGTTAAAGAGAGCGCGAGGGGAAGCAACCTCTAAGACCACTGCGAGTTGTCCTCGAATTGGTCGGAGGTTGTTCCTCTTCCGTAGTCTTTAATGTGGCGATGGGCGTGGACTCCATGTTGGAATGTGGGTGTGCGTTGGCGCCGGGCGGGGAGGGGTAGGTGGGAGGGGGGTCGGCGGTCCCCTCCCCCCTACCCCTCCCCGCCCGGCGTCAACGCACATGCGCACTCCTACACGGAGTCCACGCGCATGCGCATTAGAGACTAAGGAGGAGGAGCAACAACCGACAATTTCGAGGACAACCCCCAGTGGTGGACGGGGGTGCCGCCCCTCGCACTCTCTCGGACAAGGTGCAGGGTTGAAGCGACGCCACCTACCTAGCAGCTACCCGATAAGCAGCCATTACCAGTTTTAATATTAATTAATATTTTGTAATTGTTTATTGTTTTAATTATGTATTATGTCTTGTGGGCCACCGCTTGATGAGCCGAACTCCTCAAGCGATGACTCCTCAAGCTTTATTTGTTACAGTTATTTCTTTCCAAATCTAACGAGGGGTGGACTTGTTGCAACCCATGCCCTGGGCTGCAACCTTTAATCTTTTTTTTAATGGTATAGCTATTTTTACAATTTTTAATTTCTGCTGCATACATCGATTAGGACACAAGACTGAATCGTTAAAGGGACTGTTATGTCTCTTGAATCTCGCTTTGGTGCTTTACTAAGCGTTGGCCCGTCAATCAATAATAAATTGTTTACAAATAATTAGTTTTTAATTTGTAAAATTAATTAATAGTATATTATTATAATTTTGTATATTAAAAATATGTATATTATAAGTAATAGAAGATATTTTTGTGTATTTTTTCATTTTAATAAACAATAAACTCGTGTAGATCTTGACTTTTTTTTCAGAGATAACAGCACCCTTAAAGAATTTCTCTCAATAATCTTCTTTGTCAATTACCTTGAAAAGGATATTCCCTCTCCTACTCCTTTATTCTCTTGATTGCCTTACACGTTAAAATCCAAGTCTTTAATTATTATTCACAGTCTCTTTAGTTCTTAAAAAAACCCAATTCTAAAGAAATTTGACCAGTACTATTTGTATTTTAAAAGTGAAAAGTAAGTCTATTAAAGGCAAACGAAGTCTTAGTACATAAGAAATAAAGTCCAGCTGAATAACTCTGTAACACAAAGAGTTCTTCTTTACTCGACAGAGGAGATAGGCAGGTAAGAAATAAAGACGGTAAATTAACAGATGAGTATGGCAGATGAGAAGATCCGTGATATTTACAGAGACAGAGGCATCGAGAGATAGAGAGGGAGAGATAGATAAGAGATAGAAATATAGAGAGAGGCAGATATAGAGATAAGGAGATAGATAAAGATACACGTATGGAGACTGTTTAAATGAGATATTAAGATAGTAAAATTGAGGGAGATAGATATAGAGAGAAGAAAACAGATAAAAAGACTGTTGAAATGAGAGACTAATATAAACAAATGAAGGGAGATAGATATGGAGATAAAGATAGATAGATAGAAATTAGATATTTTGATAGAACAATTGAGAGAGATAAAAAGACAGATAGAGAAATAAGAAGACAGTTAGAGAGACTGTTTAAATGAGATATTAAGATAGAAAAACGGAAGGAGATAGAGAGAGATAAGGAGACTGTTGAAATGAGAGAAAAACATAGTAAAATAGAGGGAGTTTACAGATAGATAAAGAGGCTGATGAAATAAGAGAAAAACATAGTAAAATAGAGGGAGTTTAGAGATAAATACAGAGATAAGGAGATAAATACAGAGATAAGGAGATAGATAAAGAGACTGATAAAATAAGAGAAAAACATAGTAAAATAGAGGGAGTTTAGAGATAGATACAGAGATAAGGAGATAGATAAAGAGACTGATGAAATAAGAGAAAAACATAGTAAAATAGAGGGAGTTTAGAGATAGATACAGAGATAAGGAGATAAATACAGAGATAAGGAGATAGATAAAGAGACTGATGAAATAAGAGAAAAACATAGTTAAATAGAGGGAGTTTAGAGATAGATACAGAGATAAGGAGATAAATACAGAGATAAGGAGATAGATAAAGAGACTGATGAAATAAGAGAAAAACATAGTTAAATAGAGGGAGTTTAGAGATAGATACAGAGATAATGAGATAGATAAAGAGGCTGATGAAATAAGAGAAAAACATAGTAAAATAGAGGGAGTTTAGAGATAAATACAGAGATAAGGAGATTGATAAAGAGACTGATGAAATAAGAGAAAAACATAGTAAAATAGAGGGAGTTTAGAGATAGATACAGAGATAAGGAGATAGATAAAGAGACTGATGAAATAAGAGAAAAACATAGTAAAATAGAGGGAGTTTAGAGATAGATACAGAGATAAGGAGATAAATACAGAGATAAGTCTCTTTATCTATCTCCTTATCTCTGTATTTATCTCCTTATCTCTGTATCTATCTCTAAACTCCCTCTATTTTACTATGTTTTTCTCTTATTTCATCAGTCTCTTTATCTATCTCCTTATCTCTGTATTTATCTCCTTATCTCTGTATCTATCTCTAAACTCCCTCTATTTTACTATGTTTTTTCTCTTATTTCATCAGTCTCTTTATCTATCTCCTTATCTCTGTATCTATCTCTAAACTCCCTCTATTTTTACTATGTTTTTCTCTTATTTCATCAGTCTCTTTATCAATCTCCTTATCTCTGTATTTTATCTCTAAACTCCCTCTATTTTACTATGTTTTTTCTCTTATTTCATCAGCCTCTTTATCTATCTCATTATCTCTGTATCTATCTCTAAACTCCCTCTATTTTTACTATGTTTTTTGTCTTATTTTCATCAGTCCTCGTCATCTATCTCCTTATCTCTGTATTTTTTCTCCTTATCTCTATATCTATCTCTAAACTCCCTCTATTTAACTATGTTTTTTTCTCTTATTTCATCAGTCCTCTTTATCTATCTCCTTATCTCTGTATTTATCTCCTTATCTCTGTATCTATCTCTAAACTCCCTCTATTTTACTATGTTTTTTCTCTTATTTCATCAGTCTCTTTATCTATCTCCTTATCTCTGTATCGATCTCTAAACTCACTCTATTTTTACTATGTTTTTTCTCTTATTTTATCAGTCTCTTTATCTATCTCCTTATCTCTGTATTTATCTCCTTATCTCTGTATTTATCTCTAAACTCCCTCTATTTTTACTATGTTTTTTCTCTTATTTCATCAGCCTCTTTGTCTATCTGTAAACTCCCCTCTATTTTTACTATGTTTTTTCTCTCATTTCAACAGTCTCCTTATCTCTCTCTATCTCCTTCCGTTTTTCTATCTTAATATCTCATTTAAACAGTCTCTCTAACTGTCTTCTTATTTCTCTATCTGTCTTTTTATCTCTCTCAATTGTTCTATCAAAATATCTAATTTCTATCTATCTATCTTTATCTCCATATCTATCTCCCTTCATTTGTTTATATTAGTCTCTCATTTCAACAGTCTTTTTATCTGTCTTCTTCCTCTCTATATCTATCTCCCTCAATTTTACTATCTTAATATCTCATTTAAAACAGTCCTCCATACGTGTATCTTTATCTATCTCCTTATCTCTATATCTGCCTCTCTCTATATTTCTATCTCTTATCTATCTCTCCCTCTCTATCTCTCGATGCCTCTGTCTCTGTAAATATCACGGATCTTCTCATCTGCCATACTCATCTGTTAATTTACCGTCTTTATTTCTTACCTGCCTATCTCCTCTGTCGAGTAAAGAAGAACTCTTTGTGTTACAGAGTTATTCAGCTGGACTTTATTTCTTATGTACTAAGACTTCGTTTGCCTTTAATAAACTTACTTTTCACTTTTAAAATACAAATAGTACTGGTCAAATTTCTTTAGAATTGGGTTTTTTTTAAGAACTAAAGAGACTGTGGATAATAATTAAAGACTTGGATTTTAACGTGTAAGGCAATCAAGAGAATAAAGGAGTAGGAGAGGGAATATCCTTTTCAAGGTAATTGACAAAGAAGATTATTGAGAGAAATTCTTTAAGGATGCTGTTATCTCTGAAAAAAAAGTCAAGATCTACACGAGTTTATTGTTTATTAAAATGAAAAAAATACACAAAAAAATATCTTCTATTACTTATAATATACATATTTTTAATATACAAAATTATAATAATATACTATTAATTAATTTTTACAAATTAAAAAACTAATTATTTGTAAAACAATTTATTATTGATTGACGGGCCA